>OZ057400.1:104582295-104979795 GCA_964056695.1 Melieria picta | reverse complement strand
AAAATTCATTTTTATGTACTAAAATAACGAAAACATGAGTTATATTTATTTATGAGAAAGAAGTGTTTTATTTATTATAAAATTATGTATTATGCAATTTTCAAGAAAGTTGCGTTAGAAAAAGGTTGCAGTTGCAGTCATGTCACACGTGTAATAGTTGAATGCATAATGTGAATGCAACTCTTGTTAATTACCTCTAAAAAGGCCATTAAGCTTTATATTCGATCATGTCTATATGTATGCGTCGCTTGCGATCTCTCGCGGTAAAATAATCAATTTGAATTTATCACTTATGCGAATATCAGACATACGTTCCAACTTATAATAGACACGTAGATGAGTAGACGTATACAATTTATATCCATACTAATAAGTCTATACTAATAAGTATGTTTGTATGCAAGTTGTCAGCTTGACATGTACCAAGTTTGCGTATGTTATTCATACATGCAGACTTGTCCGTTGTAAAGTTGACATATACCATGTTTATACGACGGTCCCAGTCGATTCGCATTGATACGCTCCACAGTGAGACAGCCCTATAGTAACTGCGGCAAAAAATGGTTTTGGGCGTGTCGTCCAATTTGGATGAAATTTTCACAGTATATTAACAGATATATGAGTAACAATTCAGCCTCATAACTTCATTACTTTTTGGTCTAGAGCAAGTCAAAGTTGAGGTATGCCAACGCGCTTGAAATATGTTAGTTCAATATGTAATATTCAAAAGCTTATTAATAAAAAAAATACATAATAATTATAACTTTAAAGTATTTTTTTAATTAATTTAGTTGTTGTAGAATGAGTATATGAAAAAATAAATAAAAAAAAAAACACAAAAAAAAATTTCTTAACAACAGAATTGTGGTGTAAAAATTGAACATTTTGCATTTTCAATGGACTAGGAAATATAGAGCAGCCCCTCGCCCTAGGTGCAGACTTATATCAAATGAAAGATTGAAGTCTCAGCTTTCATTTAAAGTAAAGAACATATAGCAAAAGTTTGCAAAAGTACTTTAAACTTACAAAAAAATTATTGATAGAATGAAAAAAAAATGTGTTCTTTTTTATTGCATTTCAATGGGAGGTGGGCGTAATAGTGGGCGTGTTATTGTAATTTTTGCATGAAACATTTTAAATGATATAAATTACAGTAATATCAAATTTGAAGGTTGTACCTAAAATATTTTAGAAAATATGGCACTTTTTATGTTGAGGTTGTATGGGTGGTGGGGGTAAAAGTGGGCCAAAGTTTAAAATTTTTTTCCGATAATATTTGTAACAATATAACGTTCAAGTATACCAAAATTGAAAGTTATACCTAAAGTATTACGGACAATACGGCATTTTACAAATTTCGATTGTATGGGAGGTGGGCGTAAAAGTGGGCGAATTTTCTTAATTTTTTCTTTTAAAAACTGGAATTGTCTCAAAAATAACCTGTGCAAAATTTCAGAGCTCTACAATGACTCCTTGTATTTAATGCCGGCGTTGTCTCACTGTGCGCTCTCGAGCCAAGTATTTATAATTGATTTCAGAAGCGAATTGACTGCAGTCGGTTTCAAAAGTATGCTTTTATTTTTTGGTTTTTTCTATTTTTTTGGCGTTTAATGAATTTAAGCTCTTGGTGTTGCTTACTTTTTACTTGAAAATGCTCAAAAAACTGAGTGTACATCACCATCAGCTGATTTTCAAAGCACTTTGAAAATGTTTAACCGTTTATACGAATTTTCGAAGCGACTTGAAAATTTAAGAACTCATTTGAAAAGCGCTTTGACTCGATACGCCTAAAATGTTCAAAGCGGTTTGAAAACGTGTTTATACGACTGTATTGAGTCGATGTGTATTGACTCATAGCGACTTGAGCTGTCGTATAAACGGCACATTTTTATTCCACATTAAAGATTTTTTTATATGTTATTGTACATAGTTTTGAGTACTGAACAAAATTTTTTTTATAAATTTTCGTTTATATCCGGGGGAGATATGGGCGACCGGAAGACGCCATTTTGAAATCTGGCTCACACGATTTCTCCATTTTGGATGATCTGAAATATACCAAACAAATTTCATTTTGAAGTACAAATGAATGGCTCTCGTTTGACCTATAACTGTAAAAAATATTAATAAATAAACATTTAGTGCAATTGTAAAGTTTTTTCCTCTTTTTTTGCTTGTTTTTTGTTAATAATTGTGTCATAACGTTGTTACATAGAAATGGACAATAATGATCGTAGTTCACGCGATAGCCAAACCTTTTCTGAAAATATAAAAAAAAACTTAAGCAAATCGGTGCAGTAGATCGGCCGTAATCGTGTCAGCCAGCTCAAAACAACAGCATCTACTTCGCGCCTGGTGTGCGATTCGAGCGCGCGAGCCCTTACAGCTAATCTCATTTTCAATCGCTTCGGATACTATCCGAGGTAAAGGAAGGTTTCTACATGATTCCTAAGGGTTTAAATAGACCAAAACTGCAAAAAAAAAAAATTTTTTTTTTTTTTGAAAAAAATCTACCTGACGTGAGGCGATTGACTTTTTTATTTGCACTGCACTGCGGAGTTACGCAGTGTTGCCAGATACTTGAAATTACTTTCTCCTAAATTAAAAAAAATACTGAAATTTTCTCCCTAAAGTTAAAAAAATCTCCTAAATTTTTTTTTTATAATTTGCGTCATAAAAAATAAAAATATATAGGGGAATTCTTTGTAAGGTGCCACCCTATTGCTTTTTTGCGCATAACTCGTTAGAAAATTAACGTATCGCCAATGTTAATATACCGTTCGAAAGAGGGTTTAAAGAGCTATTATTCAAGGTAACACCTCATTTGAATAAATACGAATAAATACGAAAATACAAATTTTACAGCCAATTTCCCAAAGTGTTCAAAATCGACACCCTAAAATTGTTTAATATGAAGTGCCCTAAAAAAACCGCAAAATCGTAAAAATCTCAAGTAAAAATGCATTATTTAGAAAATGTATGAAAGATTATTGAATTTAATTTGAATTAAATATAAAATGACCGAAAGCAAAATGAAAATTGAATGGTAACGAATAAAACGGTAATTATATGGAAATTAATAAACAAAACTGAACTGAACTTTATTCCTCATGATAGGATTAGAGAAAAATTTACTAAGAACACTTTAAATTCATTTTATTACGGTCCCGAGCAACAAAAAGGCATTTTACCGATATAGGATCACAAAACAACGACAAAAAGGGGGGTGGCACCTTACAAAGAAAAAAAGATGGCACTTTACATTTTTATGCCATTTTGGAAATCATTGTATACATTTTTTCCTTTTACGATATGCTCGGATATCATTTCGGATTATGAAAAACCATTAAAAATTAAGTCCAACACTGATATTTACCTAAGTTTTTTATAAGTTTTTGGTTACTTTTTCACGGCAAGAAAAACCTTCAGTTTTTATTTTTAAGTTTTTTCTTAACGAAATTTGACAATTTTTTTTACCCAGACCGTGTTATTGCGTCTGTTCCCTCAAAACCACATTAAAATTGATGTTGTCATATATACCTAAAATGACTGTAGGAATTTTTTTGCTTGGATTGCTGGAACGTCGAAATCGAGCAGGGGTGGCACCTTACAAAGAGTGGCACCTTACAAAGAATTCCCCTACATATAAGTATTTTGCATCCTTTTGCAGCCTTTTTTATTCCCCTTCAGCTTAACAACAAAAACTTAACAATAACAAACCATATAACAAATGAATTAAACAAAAAGTGCAATTTTTGGCGGGATTTCATTGTGACAGCAATACATGAGAACGAGATAGAACGAGCGTACATGTTGTAAGCTTACAAATTTTTAACACAATATTGTGCTTTGACTATTAAAACAGTTGTCAAAATATATTTTGTTGCCAGTGCTCCCGATACATCATACTTCGCTCTCCAAAAATCTCCCAAAAATCCACTAAGGATCCGAAAAATCCCCTAACATCCTAAAAATTCTCCTAAGAGGCCAATAATCTCCTAATTTTAGGAGGAAATCTCCTGAACTGATGATTTAGTTTGTTATGAAGTTTAAAACAGCGTTGCCAGATCAGGAGATTTCTTCCTACATTTAGAAGATTCGTGGTCTTTTAGAAACATTTTTAGGACGAAAATTTGTTTAGAAAAAAGTTTAGGAGATTTTGATGGTAATACATTAGACATCATTAGTGGCACTGCAGCCTTGAATATTAAAAGCTAAAGTACCTGATTTAATCTAATTAATTTTTATTTTTCAAAGTGTATAGTTTATGCAATGAATGAAGGAAGTTTACAAAAGCGAAACTCATTCCGGTCTCATTTTTTATATGTTTTTTTGTATTAAGTTGTTGTTAATATGAAATTGAATGAATAAAAAGTTGCAATAAAAAAAAAACTAAATATATTTTTATTTTTTTTATAAGAAGCTCAATTCCTTAGTTTATAATAACAAAAATTTGAAAAAACTTTAGGTTATTTTTTTAGTTAAACAAAAATTAAACAAAAACTTTAGGTTATTTTTTTTAATTAAACAAAAATTAAAACAACTTCAGGTTATTTTTTTAATTAAACAAAAAAACAAAAAACTTTAGGTTATTTTTTTAATTAAACAAAAATTAAAAAAAAACTTTATGTTATTTTTTTAATTTTTGGGAGAAAATTTCAGCTTTTTTTTGGAAAAAGTCATTTTAGGTATCTGGCAACACTGGTTTGAAACACACAGAAGTGGCCTCGGGTATATGAAATATTAATTATGTAGGAATGTAAGTATGTGTTGTTGTGCTTTGGATTTCTTCTGCATTTAAATCCGAGCTGAACAACTTCAACAATTGGTGCGGCAGTAATCGGTTGTTGCTTAGCACCAGTAAATTTTTACAGCTTACTTTCCCAGAAAGCTTAATTTTTTTTCTTTTTCCTACTTAATTTCAAACTCTGATCTAAGGATAATCAATGTTCTTAAAGATTTAGGCGAATCTGTAATTCTAAATTTTGTTTGATTTTACGATTCATTGCCAGTCACGAGTAAGTACTTTATTTTGCTCTGGACTTGAATATGCAATCTTCATACGGATACCTTTTGGGGCCTTAGGTTTTAATCAAATTTTTTAATTCGGTTTGCTTTTTGGTACTCGAATTTTCAGGTCAGCTTTTGACCTTGAATACGCTACATAGTAGAAAAAAAACCATTTCAATATTTTAGCCAGATCTATTGAGGCCAAACAAAATTTGTTATCATGGCCCGATAATGAACACCACTGTCTGGCTATGCTCGTTTGAATGCCGCAATAACACGGATTGATTAAAATCCACTCCAAACAGTAGGTTTCTCTGTATGCAATGGCGACTGAAATTTTCTGATATGACTGTCGATTACTGTCCAAAGGCGGCAACTTTGCTTGTTCATGAAACGGCGAGCGAAAATAAATTTCTTAGCGAATCTGAGTAGGTCGCCACTTTTTTGCCTCGCAATACATTCCAAGGATGGGAACGACGTGGATCCAAGGCAGCTGATCCGTGATCTATAGAGAGCAGGGCAGTGACACCCCAAGTGCTCCAGTGTACCTTTGGCATTGTCTACATTACATCTTGTGCAAGCGTCACTTGGTACCCAGTCAAGTTTGGCAGCATGAGACGGTATGAGACAGTGTCCCATGAGTACCCCAACTAGTAGTTTGCAATCCTCTCTTCGGAGTGATAGTTCAAACTCTGGATTTTTGTTGTTATATCTTCAAAGCATGATTTTTCCGGTCCCGTAAAATGCAGACCCCACATGGACGTCGCCTCGTGAATCATTGCCTCTTCAATTACCGTTTTCAGCATAGAGAGTGATGGGTGGATGTCAGACATGCTGACCACCGCTAAACGCGACCCAGATTTGGCGAGCACCTCAGCCCTCTCGTTTCCCCTCTCATACCTTTATGACTCGGTACCCAAAAAATAGTGACTTTTCTGTCGAGACAGAGTTCCTCTAATCTGGTTCTACATTTCTGTTCCGCCTTAATGGCCTGGCTGTCGATATAGATGTTGATTCGAGAATTAAGAGGAGTGCGTTCCATTGCCAACTCCGCTGCTCATAGGCAGCGTATATCTCGGCTTGGAAGATATTACAGTAATCTGGGAGCCTGAAAGACTGCTGAAGGTCGAACTCCAGACAGAAAGATTCAGAACCGACATCCTTTGACATCTCAAATCCATCCACGACGAAATTGCAGGATTGATAACTAGATTCAAGATCCTTCCGCCACTCCATATTGTAATGACTAACTGAACAAAAATAACTTTACCTAAAATACAGCATATTTCTTAAATAAGGACTGAAAGTTAGAATCTAAGGCTACATTTGATCCAGGAAGTTAAAAGTCCAAATCAAGGCGTAGCAGCTTTGTTGGACTCCTTAAGAGCTTTGGAAATCAGGGCAAAGGTGGATTCGCCACTTTGACATAAAAAGGGGAGAACGACGCGCAACCAGAACGCTTTACCAGAAAAATCGGTGGAACTCAAAAGTAAATATAACCTCAAAAAAAATTTTTCTTAATTAAAAAAAAAATTTTTATTAAGTTAGAATTTTGGTACAATCACCAAATTATTTTTATATATTTCTCATATACACCTAATTCTGTTTTTACACGGTCTTTTTTTACACGGTTTTGATTTAACACGGTTTGAAAATAAAAAAATTTTTAATTTTTTTACAAGATTTTATTCCATTTAGCACGAAAAACTAAAAATTTTTTTGTTTTCAAACCTTGTTAAATCAAAACCGTGTAAAAAAAGACCGTGTAAAAACAGAATTAGGTGTATTGTTTAACAAAATTTTTTTTGCACATTTTTTTCCACCTGCATGATACCAAAAAAATTAAAGTTGAATTTTTTAAATTTTTTTTTAAGTTATGTTTGCCGTACAATCACTAATTATTTTCTATATACATATTTCTCATATAGTGCTTTAAAATATATATTTTATTTTTGCTAGATTTTTTTCCACCTGCGTGATACCTAAAAAAAAATACATTTTACATACAATACACCTAAAAATTAAAGTATAATTTTGTAATCTTTTTTAGGTTATGTTTGCCGTACAATCACTAATTATTTTCTATATACATATTTTTCATATAGTGCTTTAAAATATATATTTTTGCTAGATTTTTTCCACCTGCGTGATGCCTAAACAAAATAAAATAAAATTTTTTTAATTCGTTTTTTAGGTTATGTTTCACCAACACTTTTCTATAAGTATATTTCTCATATAGTGCTTTAAAATATATATTTTGTTTAGATTTTTTCCACCTGCTCAATACCTAAAAAAAATGTATTTTTTTAGGTACAAAAATTTGTTTCATACTATTTTATGTGTTATTATTTTATGTATGTATTTTTTTAGGTACAAAAATTTTTTTCATACATTTTTTTAGGTTATGTAAGTGGTACAAATCTGGAAAAAATATATGGTGTTAATAATTATACGAGAAATATGTAAAAAAAATTGTCAAAATTCTAACTTGATAAACAATTTTTTTTTTAAATTAAAGAAAAATGGTTTGCCCCTTCTTATCCGCCTTTGGCCTTTGAGCTCCATTTTACTAGATTTGACTTTCAATTTGAAGCCTTCTTGTGTTGAAAAGCTTTTGGCTTTTGTTGCAAGGTGTTGAAAATGTTTGAAGTGAAACTTCTTTACGCACGCTTGACTTGGGGAGTAAGCTGGCGAACGCGTTACGAAAAGTGTGATCGGGCGAGGCGAACGGGAGTTGAGTGGTTTACGCACGCTTGACTTGGGGAGTAAGCTGGCGAACGCGTGACGTAAGCGTTACATGAAAACATAAAATAAATTTAAATATTTGTAGAAAATTAATATATTTATATGTACATACATGTATATATTGTACACACACACATATACCATATATATATACATACAGATGGAGCGAAAGAAGTTTCACTTCAGTTGTGTGGTCATAAGCACACTCGTTTTTTTTATTAGAGAGAGAACAACCATTGCAAGAAGCATTACAAATAAGTCGCTCAAGACTGACTGTAGCGCTCTGATTTGTTGCTTGTCAATTTTGATGTATAGTTCAAGTCGAATGCCGCAGAATGTCAAATGTATGTAAGTATGTTATTGTAAGTATGTACTTATATAGATTTAATGCACAGAATTAGATGCGCATAAGAAGATGTAAACTATCAAGAAAGTGTTGGAAATGAGATATGCCAACTGAGGTCTTGAGGTTTGTTGTCACTTGCTTATTTTTTTATGAATTATTTGTACTTGTTTGTAGCTGACTTGAACTGTGCGGCATATGTTTGTAGTAATCTGTTGTACTTTGTGTTAAATCTTTATCAATAATTATTCTAACCTCTGTATAAAGTATTTCAATTGTATGTACATACAATTTCAATTGATGCAAACATACATTACAAGCAAAAATGAAATTAAAATTAGCAAATATTAACCATCAGAGGGCTGCAACTGTCGCCATTGACGCAAGGTGGCGTTTATTCTGGTTGAAAAAAAAACATGTAGAAATCAGCTAAGGGTGGCAGTAGAAAGTCGGAACAACAAACATTTTTTTAAAAGTCCCAGTCATAAATTCATAGACTCCAACTTAGCTTAGTGACATAAAGATTACAATGCATTTAAAAGAGATTTAGAATCTTATCGCTGTTTGTTTGTCTGTGAAAAAGTGTGCCATAAACTGGTAAAAGTATAAAAATAATAACATTTTAGTAAAATAGCAAATATTTTGTTCCTGCCAACGTACAGTAAAGTACGTTTCAAGCAACAAGTCAAGTGTCATTTTATGATATGTACACTGAAATGAGTAGCGAACTGACTGAAATTCGGTGACCAATCGATTAGATGAAATGGTTAAAAATGCATCCACTTCAATTTAATCACTAAAAAATTAATCACAAAAATTAAATCACCACTTGAACGATAGTCAAAATTTACCAGCTGAAAATAGATAAGCAAAACAAAAACAATAAAAAACAGCTGTTTAATGCGCTACCAGACAAATGCACCGCTGACACCGCGACGTCACAGATTGCAGCGTCGCCGATAAGAAAAGTCAATGGTGGCGCGCGAAAATCTACGCGCACGATCAGCCAACCGAATTCGCCGCAACAGTAGCGCTGCATTCGACGCTGCTAAGCGTTAGCGGCGAAAGTATCGCGCCCCGGTCTTGGGCGGAAAACCGATAAATGCGCTCGCCCGACAGAAGACCGCCGCAGTCGTGCCGAGGCACCAAGACAGATCGCAACAGTTCGACGAGTAGTAACGGTTCGAAAACCAGCAGCAAATTTAAATTGAATTTGAAAATCAAAAAAATAAATAGTACAGTGAAAAACAAAAAAAATCGTGTTTTTTAACGCAGTCGCTGTGAAAAACCACTAAAGACAAAGTTGAGCATTTATTGTGAAACGTTTTTGTCATTCAAAACAACTTGAATTAAAAAACTGTGTACAAGAATGAAGTTAAACTGGAAGGAAAAATGTCAGAAATTTAGCTAAGATTCAAACTGTCACAGCATATACAAAAAAGTCTCAAGGTGCTCTAAAGTGTAACGGTGTAAATTTTCCAAAAAACCCTACATTTAAATATAAACTGCGCAAGTTTTTGAGAAGAAAATTGCTAAACATCAGTGCCCATTGCATGGTCGGAGTTATGAAAGTGCAATCGTCAGACACGCATCCATCGACAACGACAAAGTTCATCAAAGTCAGCTGCCGATACGCCAAATACTGTAACAACTTCGCGCTGAAATCCACATTAAAGGACCGTAATTTGAAATCAAAGTTGAAGAAATTTCAAATCTATTTTATGTTTAAAAATTTATGCAAGCCAAGAACTTTCAACGACTCACAACAATCGATACTGAATGAGAGACCTCGTGTTTGCGAAGTGAGCTTTGGTGATTGAACATTGAACGGTGATTTTGTTAAAGATTTTAAAATATCGTGAATTCGATTGAAATCTAAATTCTTACATCAAAAGATTACTCAGAGGTGGCGAGAGCTTATTGGTGAAAATAAATTGTTTTAAAATCCTCTGTAATAGCGAAAGTTTTAACCAATCTGAGGATTTTTGGACTCAAAACCAAAGGTGGGTTTTTTAAACTCTAAGCATACTTCTTAAGATTCGTGATTAAGAGTATTGAAGTATTTCGTATTTTGCATTCTTGTGCTACAAACTGAAATAAATAGGAAAATAAAATAGAAAATATAAGACTTGCATATGTGATCTTGAGTTAAATGTACTTTTTTCACTTCGAAAAAGATTTCAAGTGACGTAAAATTTTTTGATTGATTGATTTGATGATTTTTTATTTCTAAAAATAACTCAAAATTTAACACAAAAAATGGGTTTAGAATCAGAAATCGACGAAGTCAGCTGGTGTAGCTTTTGAAAGGCATAAGACGCGACTTTATTAATCAAACGGAATTGTACATTATCTGTAATTTTGTGGTCAAGTTGCGCTAAAGTCTCCAGGTCTGCGCTTAAGTCGACTGTTTTAGCCACAGAATTGATTGCTTTACTTTCTTGTCCTTTCGTCTCTTTTCACATTTTAGAACGGTTCAAAAATTCAAAAATGTTTTGCTACATTAAAATACATCCATTTCCAAAAGAAACAATACAAAAAAAATAAAAAATTTAACTTAGAACTTCACTTGAAACGCTTGAATTATTTTTTTTGTTAAATGAAAAAATGATTTGTTTTAGCAGAAAAACGATTTTGAAACCAATTTCTTTGCGATAGTAAAAAGTCTTTGGGTTTAAAAAGAATTGTATCGTGGTTTAGTATGAAGTGATTTATATTTGTACCATATATGTTAACCCGTCTTGAGGCGGACCTGTGCATTTGATCGTAAAGAGTCGTTGTCATTATGAACGAAAGAATATTGAACAATATTTGTAATCATTGGTGTCATTGGATTTTGATTTTCTTACTTCCTTGTTATTGCACAATCGGAAGATTGGAGATCTCGAAAGTGTCTTACCACATCTACTGATTTCTAAATAAAAATTTCTTTTAGAAAAAATGATGCATTTTAGTTCTTCAACGAGAATCGATCTAACATTTGAAAGACCTAAGAGTTGTCTTTATTAACCCAGAAAGCATTGCACAATATTTGAAACTATTTTTTTAGCCTTTAGGTTGCTGATTTTTGTACTTTCTCCTCCTTCTTTCATTCTCACAATCGAAAGCACCATCAATCGAAAATTTCTTACTTACTTCATCTCAATACTTCCATTTCAAAAGTAAACGATACTTGATGATACGAAATGAAAAGTTTGTAGAAAAGAATGCATAATAAATTTCCTTTTTTTTAATAAAAATGTTTTGTTATGAATCCTAAAAAAAATTGGGGTTTCATGTTTTTAAATAAACTTTAACTTTAACTCATTGAAATCTTTGGACCAAATAATTTAATGTGTTTCATTGCATATGAAAAATTATATCAGTTTCATTGATTAAACCTCAGTTTCGGTGCACCCATTGTTTAAAAAAATTGGGGTTTAATGTTTTTAAATAAAGTTTTAACTCATTGAAATCTTTGGATCAAATAATTAAACTGATATAACATTTCATATGAAAAATTATATCAGTTTTATTGATTAAACCTCAGTTTCGGTGTACTCTTTGTTTCAAAAAAATTGAGTTTCATGTTTTTAAATAAAGGTTTTATTTAATAATACCTTTCGACCAAATAATTTAACGTATTTCATTTCATATGAAAAATTATATCATGCAGATCTTTTAAAAAATCACTCTTGTTCTTTGATCAAATAACAAATTTTCGTAGTCTTCAGGAAATTTGTTTTCAATTTCTGGTCTTCAAACATCAAAGCTACAAAATCTGTATTTTTTGCTGCCAGTGAGTTTTTAATTCTGAGTTTGTTTATGCAAATTTCGGACATCATTACAAAAAGTACCAAGTCATCACAACAATTCGTTCAACGTGCAATATTTTCCAATCAATCGTAATCGTGCATCAACCAATTCCTTATACAATTAAATATGACCTGCGGTCCATTTCCAATTTTTTCCACACAATTATGAAAGCAGTTGTGATTTTTAATGAACACACGAATATGAATCTTGGCTCTGAGCTTAATTTCTGGCACCAAGAAAATTATTAACTGATTTTCATCTTCAATAAATCATTAGTGATGATCTTTCTGTATTCCTTTCGGTTGGCACAACCAATGAGAAATGAATTGCTGGTTCTTTGTGTCAGAGATTCGCTTGTCCTTGGCTACTTGAACCTAAGAACCTAAAGAAAGGATCAACTAATTTCTTAAGTTTTAATCGTTTGCTTGATTTGATTTTTAATGTTTTATACTTGTAGAGTACTAAAGCAAATATAGGGGTCATTTATATATATTTGTGCACTTGTTTGTCATATTTTCTGCAATTCTGGGTGCTTTCTTTTAAGTTGCACGACGAATAAGAATCAATCACTGCCAGAGGTTCATTTGTCCTTGGCTACTTGAACCTGATAGCCTTCAGTCGCTAGCTTGAGCTGATGTTCGATGTATTTCAGAAAAGTAAATATTAAAGAAAAGTAAATATAGAAAGAAATGCCTTTCGAAAACAGTTGATATGAACAAGTTTATTAGTCCTTATACAGTCTTTCCCTATGGTTCACTCGGAAGGAGGTCAAAATGGCCCATTGTGAATCTCTTCTTGTTTTCTTTTGAAGCTAACTAACAGTCTTAATCCGAAGCAAATTAGTTTGATCTCTTAATGAAGGAGAGCAGAATCTATATTTCGCCGCGCTAGCCAGGTCCGTCAGGAATCTTGACCCCAGGGTACAAAGTGGACGTTCCTGCATAGCCGGGCAGTAGCTCTGAAAGTGTTGTGTCGTTTATGGTTTTTCTTTCATCTCAATCTTTAAAATTGTTGTACTTATACAAAATTAACTCTTCGTTTATATAGTTATGAGGTTCCTTTGGGTAGAGAAGTGGGTATGGAGGTTTAGGTTTTGGTGGCTGCCTCCATAAGAGACACACTCGGAGGCCTAAGAAGCCCATTGTGATACATATTTCATATTTCATACAGACATTTGAAGCGGGAGGGGGAAGGGACCTACAGCTTAACGCCGAATCCGGACGGCGGTTGCCAATTTTTCTTTCGCAATTGGAGGTTTTGGCATTGCCTTCTTGTAATTCTGATCTCCTTCATGTGGATACGATAGAAGTAAAGGAGTGTTTCACCAGCCCGAGCTAGGATTCGAACCTAGGGCCTCAGTATGAGAAGCCAGCGTGCTACTCACTGGGCTATCGAGGTAGGTGTAACTGGCTGGCCACCTATATACCCTTTTTAGGCCCCTAGCGATACCAGATGGAGTCCTACTTACGAGTGTTAATAGTGATTTGTTAGAGATTACGAGTGGTTTTGGCAAACTTCAGCAAACGCTTCAGGCCTGTCGTTGCCACTTCTTCTAGTCCAGGGAACTTATATAACCCCAAAATTATCAATCGTTATCTGGATTTCTTTTTTTCCTTGTTCACTCCTCTGGAGAGCATGGGGCCTCCACAAGACATTGCCTTGTTTTGGTTACGTTACGGTTGTGTTTTTCTCTCAGGGAATCATCTACCCTGCTGCAGGTAGTCCTGAGTGATGGGGTGCCATCTATCCCCGTTTAGAAACGACGCCTCCAATGCTGTGAGCTACCATTCATAGCGCCATACGTTGTGTGAAGGAAGTGAGAGCAGAATGGTTGGGGACTTTGCTAACATCGGTTTGGTGCGTGGATTTCGCTAGTGCCCGCTTCCCCTTACAGGCGTCGCTAATGCAGCGTGTAGCTGTATATTTTTTTCTTTTTTTACGCATAATATTGCGTGGGAGTGAGTGGGAAAGTATCATCTGAGGGTCGGAAATTTTTAACTGGGGTATGTTTCTGGGTTAGGAAATATTTAGAGGACAGCAAAAATTGGGAAAGTTGGAAGAGTGCGAGACCATGCACCAGGTAGGAGTCGAAACCATGACTTCTGGCATGATTAGCTAGTACACTCACTCTAAGATATCGAGGCTGGTCTTGATTCATATAACCTCAAAATTGCCTATCGTTGTCTTGAGATGGAACGGCACAAGCAGAGGAAATGTTCTAGTGTTTCCAAACTTCATGTTCCTCATTCTACAACTTTCACTGTCTGTCAAACCCATCCTAGGATGTCCTGTTAACACACCTCTGACGGTTCTGCAGTCTGAAGGAGATATTCCAATCTCGGAATATATGCAGTTAAGTTATCTTTGCATTACTTTTGCAGTTCAGCAGATACTTAAGTTTCAAGTGGCAGAGCCCATTCGTTGTCCTTGAGTCTTTTGACTCATTTCCCTCTATGCCTTTATGCCTCAGCACTCAACAGATATGAAGTCACCGGGCTGCGGCTAATCTTGCGACGAAATGTATAAAAAGTTATTTATTAATTATTAATATAAAAAAAATTAAAAATTTCCAAATGTCGTTTTAAAACTGAATTTTATTAGATTGAAATATGACATTTTGGAGATATGCAGTTGGAAACAATAATCTAAAAAATCATATAAATAATAAACGTATACCTATTTCCATATATTTATTTCATTATACATATTAACTAATATTTAAATTCTTAACCCAAATACAAAATGTGCACTGCTGTTGTTCACTTTTGATAACCTTATCGTCAATTTGTATGTCGCGATTGTGTCAATGCAGTTGCAGTCTTTGCATTGCCGCGGTAGTTTTCCATTAAAACTAAAGCTAATTAATAACCGCTACTAATTGCAACAATCCGCTAGAAATTTACTATACGACTGTGCAATAAAAACTACCAACAAATAATTTTTACTTTAATTTTTGCCCGCCACACATCACAAATCAATTGCTCGTCAAATTGCCACCAGACACGACAATTAAAAAGATCTTAAAAAATGTGCGAGGAGAAGGTATCGTCACGGCGCTTAACTAAACAAAAATTTATGTAAATTTTATACAGCAAATAAAAATCGTGTAATGGTCATGTTTATGAAAATTGCGGAAAATTACAGGTTAGTGGCGGAAATTTTGCAATAATTTCCAGCTCTGTGTGGCAATTATGAGATTTTAATTTTGTTTACAAAAGACGAAACAAAATGCCGCAAAGGCGTTTAAATACTAGTAATTATTGAAAAAAACCATATTACAAAATTTTTTTTAGTATTACAAAACTTTGAGACATATGTTGGCATATTTGATGACTGGCTACAGAAGAGAGAGTTGCAACAAAAAACACGTTTAGTATCAGTTTTCAATGCATTTCTTGCACTGGTAGCTTGCAAATTACATTACAGTTTTAAATTGATTGTTAAATAGTTTATTGAATAATAATAATAATTTTTTTAATGACAAACAACATTCAATTAGTGGGTAAATGGTTGGCTATCTGCAGTTGTTTGCATATCGCCGAAAGTAAAATTGTACGCTGAAAGGAGAAGCGATCGAGGCGATAAGCTCACTTAATGCGAAATGAATGGTTGTAGTTGTTGTTTATTAAAATCAAAAATCGTTTGGAAAATTTTCTGCTCACATGATTTCAATTAAATGTGAATTTCATTTGTAACAGCTTCCATAAATAATTTTAGTCATAACACCGTGCAACAAAAATTAAAAAAATTTTTCACACCGGAAAAAATCCAATGGGCGTGAAATTAGAGACCAAACGTAGTAATACTGCGTACTCAGTTTTTCATTTCTAATTCCTTTGTCCTTTTAAAAGGACTTCAAAATTTTGAAGGTAATAAAAAATAAAAAATATTAAAAATACTTAAAATCGTTAGAATATGGCGATATGTATATCAAATGAAAGAGGAAAGGCTCAAGAATTTCAATAAAATTTATTTTTTATCTACTTATTTGTAAAAAAAGGAAATGAAAATTGTCATTTGAAAATTTTAATCCTTTATATCCTTGAAAATTTATATAGAATTTTCTTGAAAAGTAAGTATGTTAAAACCCCAAATCTCCCTGATCACGTGTCAAAATTTCATTATTCTCGCTTCATTGATTTTGTATCTTTTTATTATTTAAAATACTGATACTCAAATAAATTAGAATTTTTGTACTTCATTGGAATTGCAGCTTCCGCTTTGTTTTTTTACTAACTTTCGAACCAATAAAGTTAGAGTAATGAAATTTTGACACGTGATCAAGGAGATTTTGGGTTTTGACATACTTACTTTTCAAGAAAATTGTATATAAATTTTCAAGGATATAAAGGATTACAATTTTCAAAGGACTTTTGTCAAAGGAATTAGAAATGAAAAACTGAGTACGCAGTATTCCTATGTTTGGTCTCTAGTTTCAAGCACATATGGATTTTTTCCGGTGTGAAAAATGCTGTCGCACGGTGTAATGAATCCATTTCTGCAGTACGTAATGTTTGGTTTTTTGCATTAGCTAACTTTTAACATCTGTTGTGCCCTCTTCACCTTCCTACACTATTTCGAATAATTTTGTTTTTTGTTTTTGTCTTCCACTTGCTTTGCATAAATATTGACCAAATTTGCCAATAACGACTGCAAATGACGTGTATTTCGCCACCTCGAAGCAGCTCGAAATAACTCAAAATCCCACAAGTTGCATGGCGTCATAACGCCCAGCAAAATTATTGGCGGCATTCATGAACCGTTTGTGGCAATAAAATTAGACTAATAATAAATAATAATAATAAATAATAAATAGACTAAGAAAATTAGACTATACAGATTTGTTATATTCTGCTCTTTTGTTGTTCTATAATTCATGGGTTGTACTTGTGTCAAGTTCATGGCTGCAAAAGCTTAATTTTGGTGCGCCTTAATTAAGGTCGTTCACAATTTTAACCTTCTAGATCAGAAAATGCAAACTTAAAAGTATCAAACAATCAAAACAAATTTGGAACTGGAGCTTTAATTCGCATGACGCTGCTCGAGTTATTTGTCGCCTATTGTGAAAACCGCCATTAGGTATGCAAATATATTTTAAAAATATACTTATTAATTGATTTTTAAACGTATGAAAACACAGAAACAAAAGCAAACACACAATAGAAACAAAAACAAAACCAAATGCGAGTAAATTCATGGAAGTTCGACTAAATGAACGCTACCGTTTGATGCAGTTGAACTTTTAATGTCAATAACTTCAAGGATTGTCACTAATTTGCATGAAATTACAATATTCATCTTCGGCGGTTGCGGCTTTCTATGATACGTGACATGGGCAAAACATGCTTTGAATGCGCAAACACAAATATGAAACAATAAATGCATAACTATAAAAATTCGTACAAGTATTAACTAAAAATAAAAATTAAACACAACAAAAATAAAACAAAACAAAACAGAAAGACCGGTTCACATTGCATTAAAATCAAGCAATTGAAAATAGTTTTATGGGTTAGTTTCCCTTTTTATTTGGTGGTTGTTTACATTACTTGAGAAGGCGCCTGATCATGAAGTTTGAAGTGGGAAAAGAAAGCGAAGGGAAGCTTTATCAAAGGTAAAGTATTTGACTGGCTAATGCTGAAGAAGTGGGAAACAAAAAAAAAAATATTGGAATATTAAAAATGGGAAAATTGGATATTTAAGAAAATGCGTGACCAAGTCAGGTGCGACTCGAACCCATGACCTCTGTGATGGAAGTCCAGTGCTCTTCGCGCTGGTCTATCGATGCGGTTTGTTACATACTAGAAGGTTTTAAAAACAGTGTTTAGTGCACTAGAATGCCAATCAAATCAAAAAAGGCAGCTGCCGAAAGACAAATTTTTTGTCTATACTTTTGATGTTCACTATGTCGGAGATTCGAACCTGGGTTCGACCGTCGTTGAAGACTTGCAGTGCAACGCTCCAACTTAATAAGCAACGAAAGCAGCTGTAATGATGCAGATTCGTTGGCGTTTTAAAGATACAGTGGCCATACAGCGGTTCTTAATCTGTACTGCACGATAGGGTTGCCACATTGGATATTTCATTCGGAGATTTAATTGATTTTAAACGATTCTCAGTGCTCTAGGCTTAGCAAAAAGTTCTTCGAGTTTTAGAAAAAATATCTATACAGACGTTTTTGATTCGATCAGTTTCTTTCTCAAGAATTTACATACGTTATCAAAGTATTTTCTTGAATATATTTTTATATTTAATCAATTAAATTAATTAATCAATTCTTTAAGGGCACAGTTCCACAAATTTTATGTGTAATACTGCAAGGCCCCCCCGGCTTTTCAAGCAAGTTTGATGTCAATAAATCAAGTTTTTCTAATTAAAAAAAAATACTTTAACTATTTCTCATTTGAAGTGCTTTCACCATGTTTGAAGTCAATAGACCTATTAAATCATGTATCCCTATAAACGTTTAACCCATCGTTGACCCATCACATTTTGATTTTCCCAAAAAATTAAATACATGTCAATTATACAATTATATTTTATTTTAAGTGTTTTTAACAATTTTGGAATTAATCGGTTCATAATTTTTTCGTAGATTTTTCGTATACAAACCATGGTTTACCCGTCAGATATTGATTTCCAAAAATAAAAAACACGTGTCGGTACTTTCACCATAATTGAGGTCAAAAGCCTATTCAATCATGTTTCCCCATACAAACTTTTAACCCATCGTTGACCGGTCAGATTTCGATTTTCCAGAAAAAAATGGAAAACACGTCTCTAATTATTTTTTATTTTAAGTGTTTTCAACAATTTGGAAATTTATCAAAATTTGAATTTATCAAAAACACCATAATTGAGGTCAAAAACCTATTCAGTCATATTTCCCCATACAAAACTCTTAACCCATTGTTGACCGGTCAGATTTCGATTTTCCAGAAAAACATGAAAAACACGTTTCTAATTATTTTTTATTTTAAGTGTTTTCAACAATTTGGAAATTTATCAAAATTTGAATTTATCAAAAACACGAGTCGGTTTACTTATCATTTGAAATACTTTCACCATAATTGAGATTAAAAACCTATTCAATCATATTTCCCCATACAAAACTCTTAACCCATTGTTGACCGGTCAGATTTCGATTTTCCAGAAAAAATTTAATTATTATTATTATTAAAAACTTTAATTATTTTTTATTTTAAGTCTTTTCAACAATTTGGAAATTTATCAGTTCATAGTTTTTTCGTAAATTTCCCTTAACCCATTATTGAACCCGTTAAATTTTGATTTATAAAAATGAAAAACACGTGACGAATTAAACAAACTTTTAACCCATTCCGTTAAGTTTTAATTAAAAAAAATTTTAAAAAACCTGCCGAATAATTTTTGATTTGCAGTATTTTCACTAAGTTTGAAATCAATAGACCTATTAAATCACGTTTCTTCATACAGCACTTGAACTCATGTGGGAACAATTTTATTCAATATTTTTTTAATTTAAAATCTCCTGGTCTGGGCACTCAAAAATGTTGTTACGCTCTACGCACTCCATCAGTGGTCGGTGAGCTCTCCAAAAGGCGATAAGCATTTGATCCACACAGCAATGCCAATGGTTCGCAAAAAAAGTTTGACGCCCGCTGATCTAAATTAGTCAAACATTTTGTCATTCGCTGCATGTTCGCAATTGATCATTGCGTGCAGCATTTGCAGTAAATTTCGCTGATAAATGCTAATTTAATAATAAAGAAAACATTTTCGCACAGCTCACAATGGGCGGCATAACTTTAGCAGTTTGTTTGCTGCTTTCACGTTTTAATATCAGAAAATTACAAAACATTACCATGTATTGTCCAATGCTCGATCGCATTTGTATGGTGTAATGTGGGGTTTTCATAGTTGAATACAAATGCAATTGCAAGTGTGATATCGGTTCGCTGAGACGTGCTAACTTCTCACATTTATTCACACACTAACTTTTTTCCTTTTTTGTTAAAACTATACATTCAATTCAGTTATTCAGCTTGTTGTGTGGCCTTTCAATAGTCGATGAAACCCGATTTTGTTTGCACTACAGCAAGAAATTTCGACTGTATCGAGATGTTTCGGCTAGTTTGCTGTTGACATTGAATTTGTAAAGTGGATATGCAAATAGAAGAAGGAAGTAAACATCGGTTTGTGTTGCTGTCAATATGGCATAAACATTTTGTGATAGCGCGCGCTAATCGAATCTAGCAACATGCACAGACTATATACATATCTATTCTTATATCCGCATAAGAATTAGTAGCATCGGGTGATTTTTTCCGGTGTTCTAATGAGCATGTCAAACAAGCTTCGGTATATGGTAAAAAGTTTATAGAAAATTGGAAGTTTGTTGTGCAATTGTCGAAAAAATAATTTAATAAGCAAAGAAAAGCAATCTTAACTTGGCATTGAATATTTTTGTTTGTGGAACACAAAATCCATAACTAAAGTTGAAAATTTAGAAACAAAAATATATTGCTAAAATAAAATAAAATAAAATAAAATTAATCATTATTGCTTATAGTTACTTATAATTATTTACTTAATTCTAGTAATCTATATGTGTAAAAACTAATTGATGAATAAATAAATAAATAAATAAAATAAAAAAAATAAAATAAAATTAAATAAAGTAAAATAAAATAAAATAAAATAAAATAAAATAAAATAAAATAAAATAAAATAAAATAAAATAAAATAAAATAAAATAAAATACAATCAAATAAAATAAAATAAAATAAAATAAAATAAAATAAAATAAAATAAAATAAAATAAGATAAAATAAAATAAAAAAAATAAAATCAAATCAAATAAAATCCAATAAAATAAAATAAACTAAAATAAAATTAAATATGATAAAATAAAATAAAATAAAATAAAATAAAATAAAATAAAATAAAATAAAATAAAATAAAATAAAATAAAAAAAAAAATAAAATAAAATAAAATAAAACAAAATAAAATAAAATAAAATAAAATAAAATAAAATAAAGTAAAAAAAATAAAAAAATAAAATAAAATAACATAAAACAAAATAAAATAAAATAAAATAAGATAAAATAAAATAAAAAAAAAAAAATCAAATCAAATAAAATCCAATAAAATAAAATAAACTAAAATAAAATTAAATATGATAAAATAAAATAAAATAAAATAAAATAAAATAAAATAAGATAAAATAAAATGAAATAAAATGAAATAAAATGAAATAAAATGAAATAAAATAAAATAAAATAAAATAAAATAAAATAAAATAAAATAAAATAACCTTCCGATTTGTGTTGAAATAAGCTGGATTTTAAAATTCGCTTTGTGAGATCCAGAAATCGTTCAAGTCTCCTGGTTGAAGTATTCATGGTTGAAATTGTTCTGAGGTCGGCGAAGATCTTTCCTTCCTAAATTCAGAAGGAATACCTCTGCCTGCCTGCTCGGGTCTAACACGAAACACTTGGCAGTCCTGCAGCTTCGGAAATTAGACCAACGCTCCCTATGTAAGCGGTTTATATAGGATTTGATCCAGCCCAGGGTGCCTGCTAGACTGGTGTCGATCCACACCCTGATCCACAGTTAGCCAATTTATTGGCAGTTTCGATACCTTGAACACCACAGTGTCCAAGAACTCAGATAAGTTATAGCTTATTATGTCGGGCAACCGATCTTAGCTTCATCTTACATAAGTACTTGGACTTTTTTCGAAGTCTACTCTTCTCAACCTACAATCGAATGGATTGATCTGCCCATTTCCTTCAGTTCGATCCATTTTAGGGTACTTTACACTTTTTTAATGTTATTATTATTCCTTCCTTACGAAAAGGAAAACAATCGATCAATCGATTTCCGGACCGAATCCGAAAATCCAATGTCAATTGACCACTAAGATCCTGCGAATTAATGCCGTGCGATTTCTTTCTTTGGGGTTGTGTAAAGTTTCTGATCTGTAAATAAACCACAAACAATTCCTGAGCTCAAGGTCGAAATTCAGCGAGTGGTCGGTGAGATGAAGTCACATCTCTGTCAAAATGTCATCGAGACTCGAAAAAGAGCAACGACTTGTCTTCACAGCCGCGACTATATGCCGAATTTGTATTCGATATTTAATCGAAACATGTTT
This sequence comes from Melieria picta, assembly GCA_964056695.1. Classification (NCBI taxonomy): domain Eukaryota; kingdom Metazoa; phylum Arthropoda; class Insecta; order Diptera; family Ulidiidae; genus Melieria; species Melieria picta. Next base: position 104,957,763 of record OZ057400.1, on the reverse strand, counting down.
ATAATACAATAAAAACATCACAGCTCGGTTAATAAATATGCTGTTTATTTAAATATAGTTTAGTTTAAATTGTACACTTTTATTAGGACAACCTATATTTTTTGAGTGCATGGCTGCAAGGCCGTCAGCATTGTTTTATTTATATATTTTTAATTTTCTATTATCATGTTTCTACATTGTTTTCCATCATACATTTGAATCTATATGCAGCTTATTTATGGTTTTTGTATTTTTATATTTTTTTAATTATTTTATCTCCAATTTTTTTATTTTTATTATGTCTTTTAATGGATTTTCTCTTCCATTTCAATTTATATGCAGCTCACTTAAATGTTTATCTTAAGTTTCATACAATTTTTATAAAATTTTACATTGTCTTTTTTTACAATTTCAATTCGTATTTAGTCCGGTTACAGTTAACTTTTATGTATGTACAGAATATAACTATTATATACTCATATGAACGGCCGTGGCGTAGGTTTGAATGAATACATTCATTTCATAATAAGTCGCACTAGTGCAACGTTGATTGCCTTTCAGTTGCTTCTCTGCATTGCACATTTTCACAGATTGCACCAATTTATTATAAGAATACAATTTTGTTGTGTTTGCTTTTTCACTTCATTTATTGCACTCACTGATTTTTTGCACATGTGATAAGACGTGATCTGCTATTACATTATATTCTTTTACTGACACAAAACATTGTATTTGTTGGTTTCTTTTTTGTGGTCAATCATATTGTTGTGGTTGTTTTCATTCAGATTATTTGGATTATTTATATTATACCTAGAATGATCCAATAAAAAGAGTGTTAAATAAATTTTGCAATTTATAAATTCATGGCTGTAATTGATTCAATAAAAATAAGTTGAAAAAGAAAATAATTAAATTAATATTAATATTAATGTCGACTGGCTTTCACTGGAAAAGTCGATAACTCTTGGAAGATTTTACTCAACTATTTCTAAGAAAATCATTCACATTACTTGTAATATTGCTTTATTAAATGTGTTAATTTGAACCTAACTAAATTTAAAACTGCCATCAGTACTGATTGGGTAATTGATTTGGATTAATACAAAATTATTTCAATGACTTAATTGCCCGTTAATTACATCAATTAATTTCATTTAGTAATTTTTCAACACTAAATGAACTAACAATAAATTCTATTAAGTGTTAAAGTAAATTATTCTCACAATAAATTTATGGATTTATTTTATTTATTTTATTTTATTTTTATTTTATTTTATTTTATTTTATTTTAGTTTATTTGATTTTATTTGATTTGATTTGATTTTATTTGATTTGATTTCATTTTATATTATTTTATTTTATTTGATTTTAGTTTATTTGATTTGATTTGATTTGATTTGATTTTATTTTATTTTATTTGATTTGATTTGATTTCATTTTATTTTATTTTATTTTATTTTATTTTATTTTATTTTATTTTATTTTATTTTATTTTATTTTATTTTATTTTATTTGATTTCATTTTATTTTATTTGATATTATTTTATTTTATTTTAGTTTATTTGATTTTATTTGATTTGATTTTATTTGATTTGATTTCATTTTATATTATTTTATTTTATTTGATTTTAGTTTATTTGATTTGATTTGATTTGATTTGATTTGATTTGATTTGATTTGATTTTATTTTATTTTATTTTATTTTATTTTATTTTATTTTATTTTATTTTATTTAATTTTATTTAATTTTATTTTATTTTATTTTACTTTATTTTATTTTATTTTATATTATTTTATTTTATTTTATTTTATTTTATTTTATTTTATTTTATTTTATTATATTTTATTATATTTTATTTTAATTTATTTTATTTTATTTTATTTTATTTTATTTTATTTTATTTTATTTTATTTTATTTTATTTTATTTTATTTTATTTTATTTTATTTTAATTTATTTTATTTTATTTTATTTTATTTATAATAAATGTCAACATATTTTAGTAAAATTTACGCCAATTAAATTTGAAACTGCAAGACTTGATTAAAATTTGCATATTTTTCTAAACGTTTGAAATATTTCTCACTATTATTTCTAACAACAAGCAATAATTGTAAATGATTTTGTTGTAAGTTCTCCAAATGTTTGGCTTCACTCCATGCAAATTGTAGTCACTTTTCCAGTTATCGCCTTTATGCGTTCAATTTCGATTATCGCATTGCGCTTTCGTTCATACGTGAGTGACACGTACATGAAATGATGAAATCAGATCACGCAACTGTCTCGCATCAATGCGAATTATTGAATTGAAACCCGATAACATAAAAATATTTAATTTATGTATCAAATTAAACAATTAATGACTAACGAGTTGCCATAAGTGATCGGAAAAATTTTGATTTACACGAGGAAATAAAAAATTTTAAATTAACAAAATTTCTCATTTTTTTAAAGTAACTTACGGATAGTGGCCATAGAAAATTTTGAACTAAAAATATACAAATTTTAATGTTAGATATCGTTATGAAATATCTGCATTCGAAACCTCGGGACTGAGCATGACGAACAGTGCAATCAGTCGAAATGATTGTTGGACCAAAGTGAGATTTGAATAATGATTATTATCAATAAATTTCAATTATTATCAATAAAGTCGATATATGTAATCTTTGTTAACATCATCTATAAATGTTGTTCACGATTGTTTTAATTTCTGCATGACCATAAAAAAAAATTCGCACATGGTATTAAATCTGCACATAACATGTTGAAAATGCACCCGAATCTCTTCACTCAAGGCACTCTTCACACATTCACATTGCTTGTTTGCAAACTAACATCTGACACAACGAACATGGGCGGTATTCACAATTTCTGGCAACTGTCTTGGTGGAAGAGCAGAATACTAGAGTGTAAATTAAGATTGTAAACGATCTCTTCGACAGAATGGCATCGCACAGAGAAGTCACAAATTTAAAAAAAATTTGTTTTTATTTATTTATTTTGTATTTATTTTCCATACGACTCATGCAATGCTGGATGTGAGTGTGTGGAAAAGTTCAGTAAAGAAAAATAGTAGAATGTGACAAAGTTGGTACACTTTATTGAGTTTTTGTTATCTACATATTTTAATTTTTATGTTTGAATTTTCGCATTTGCCCGATTGTGAATGCCACTATTGAGTAGTTGAAATTTGATGAGTTGGCAATGCGTATTGCACAGCATTTGACTTCAAGTGAGAACAAGTATACAGCATTGACCGCAAATAAATAAATAATAAATACTCAGTCAATGGTGAGATGGCATGACGAAAAAAAAATGATAATAATTGAACATACTCGCACCACACAACAATTGAATTGTCTGTACTCTAAGACGGTCGGGGGTGATGTTTGCTCCGGTTGGCTGGTCTGAGCAAATTGTGTGTATGATTTATTAGATTGTTTGACATGTCGTCGCCTCAGAAAACGAATGTCGTATGTTCCATTAAGCCTAGTAAGACATACGACAATTGTTTTCTCAGGCAACAATGTGTCGGTGTGCACTGAAACTGTGACAACAGACAAATTCAATGTTGACGATGCTGTTTGCGATCGTAACAATTAATTGCTGCCAAACAATTTTCGTTACAACATCAAAGTGAATAAAAAGCTTACAATTGTTGACTCTTTAAAAATGTCTCAATGAAAGCACAGCAAACATGTTTAAAGAGTTTTGGTTGAGTTTGTTGTGAAGTGAATTTTTTTTTTAATTTTTGGCAATGATTTGGGGTTTAATGGGGTTTGATTTTTGCTTTGTAGACCCAAAAGTTGACCACCTCACAACTTTGTTTATATTGGAGGCGCCCTCTGGTGGTGAATTTTTGAACTTTAATTAATTTTGTATTTTTTGGATTCAAGAATGTTGACGATTGTTGAATAAATCATTCAAATTGGTTTAGTTGTTTCCGAGATATGATGTTTCTTCGCTTAATTACTACATTTACAAGTGGGGAGCCAATTCCATAGAAAATGGCCAGATTTGTTTGGCAGACCCCTTAAAAGTCAGAGATAATGATTAGGTGTGTATGGAAAAAACATTTGGAAGACAAAATAAATGGGGGTCAGTCTTACATTTGATATGTCTAGGAGCAGCCTGGGAGCAATGGGAGCCTATTTTATAAAAACCATCATTTTGTATGGGAGCCCTATTAAGGGTTGGAGGTAGGGGATAGGTATGTTCGAAAGAAATCTTCAGTAGGGAAAACTAATGGGGGTTACTCATAGATTTAAACCCTCTAAGAGCCACTTATAAGCAGCTGTGGAGCAATTTGTTGCATTTTCAAGCACTTTTGTGAACAAATTTTTTGGATCATGCACTTTTTCAACCAACTGTATAAAATGTGAGGTTACGGAGCATCAAAATCGAAAAATCGAGCACTTAATCTATTCCTATTCAATATTTTTCACTCACCATTTTTAACCCTTCTCTCTCGTTACAGCTTCTTTCCTCGAACCACTGCATCGTTTTCACAAACCACTAACAGTAGTGCTTCGACAAGAGAAAGAAAATGGTGGGTATTGCAGCTGCAACCGATGGCGATGAGCTCTCGTCGGCCAACAATCCCATGATCAAATATATGCTGAAGGCCCGCGAGAATCATGCACGCGACCAGAAGCACGACTACTCGCATGTCTTTCGCAGAAAGACTCGTCTCGAGATGTTTCGCTTGGCCATCATTGCCATGGCCATCGAATTCGCCTATGCCGCAGAGACGTCTTTCGTCTCGCCGATATTGCTGCAGATCGGCATCGATCACAAGCTGATGACCATGGCTTGGGGTCTATCGCCGCTGATTGGATTCTTCATATCGCCACTGCTGGGTTCGGTCAGCGATCGCTGCCAACTGAAGTGGGGTCGACGCCGGCCCATCATAACGGTGCTCTCGGTGGGCATTCTGATGGGTTTGATACTGGTGCCATATGGTCAAGAATTGGGCGTGCTGCTGGGCGATGTTGGCTACAACTACACAACGCTGAGCAACTTCAGCAGTGTTGGCGACGTTGTGGCGGAGGCACTGTTGTCCGACGATGGTCAGGAGGCGACCGGACCGAGTGTGTCGAATTATAAATATGCAGCCATTCTGACCATATTGGGCATGGTGCTGTTGGACCTGAACGCGGACACGTGCCAGACACCGGCACGCACTTACATGCTGGACATGTGCACGCCGGAGGATCAGCCACGCGGTCTGACCACGTTTACACTGCTGGCAGGCATTGGTGGCACAATCGGCTATGCCATTGGTGGCATTGACTGGGAGACTACGCAAATTGGTGAGTGGTGCATTGAGAAGCGATGAGATGAGACGGTATCATAACCCTTTCGACCCCGAATTTTACCCTCTGTCTCGATATTACTTTTTGGTATTTAAATCATGAAACATTTGCCTAAGAAGTGTTGACACGACATTTGAAGTCACCACGCCTCTTTGTTAGGGTTCTAGAGCTAGTTTACTTTTGAACAATTTAAGCTTAAAACGGGTTAAGTAAATTTTGCATAAATATTTTTTAATTACAGAAAAATTATTTAATATTTATGGAAAAATACAAAATTATCACTTTTTGAATTTATTTAACCATTATTAAAGAAACAGGACTTTGATCAAGCGCTCCCAATTCGTAGACTTCAATTAGAACACAAACTTTCCCTGATGTCGCTACAAATTATTGGAAATTATTTTGGGGGTAACAGTAAAATATTTGAAATTTGATTTCACTTTTAAAAATATTAATTTGTTGGTGCCTACTTAAATTAAACCCATAAATCAATCGTAGCTTTTGCTATAAGATGACAAATAGGTGAAGTTGCTCTCAGGCAACTTTGGGGTCGAAAGGAATAAAGGATTTTTTATTATTGATTTTGCAGGCAGCTTTCTGGGTGGCAACATACCCACTGTTTTTGGATTAGTTACCATCATCTTCATTGTTTGCTTTGTGGTCACCATAACAACGTTTCGCGAAATACCGCTCAAGCTGATGGAACGAGATCCCATGTTGAAGCCGCTGTCGGCGGCAGCCATTAAAAAGGAACTGAATAAGAACAACAATGCAGTGTACTACATAAAAGAGGTAAATATTTTTACAAACTGATATAAATGTGTATGTAGCAAATTTATGTATTTTTTGCAGACCTCCGCTTTGGAGCTGCAGACAGCCACACCCGAGGAAAAGTACAGCACTTTGCCGCCAATGGAGAGCTATCAGAATGGCTACTCGCCGGCGTTACACACATATAAAACCAACAAAAACAATGGCCACAATAATAACAATCACAACAAAGATATTGAGCTGGACGATAGCTTGGACAAGCCAGTCTCGCTGAGCAAATACCTGCGCAGCATTGTTGTGATGCCTTACTCGATGCGAATATTGGCATTGACGAATCTCCTCTGCTGGATGGGTCATGTCACCTACTGCCTATACTTTACCGATTTTGTGGGTGAAGCGGTATTCCTGGGCGATCCAACTGTGAGTTTCATTAGAAAAGTAGAGCAGTGATATTTAAGTTAAAATTTGAATTGCATAACTTTAGGCGCCACCACATTCGGAGGCTGCAGATCTCTACGAGGCCGGTGTGCGCTTTGGCTGCTTCGGCATGTCCATTTATGCTTTGTCCTGTTCGGTTTATTCAATGGCTGTGACCAAACTGATGCGTTGGGTGGGGTAAGTCTAAAACATTTGGAGAAAAGAATTCAGAGCACAGTGATTTGTTCCATAGACAAAATTAAAAAATGTATAGTCCCAGAATTTAATGATTTTGATGTCATTTCAAAGGTAAAACTCCAACTAAGAAAACTCCAAAAAAATTAATTGCTAAAAATTAATTAGTGTGTGTGCAAAAGCGGCTCAAAGTTGAAACTTTTTCACAAAAAAACGTAAACATATTTTCTGTTTTTTAGTCTATTGAATAGAAAAATTTTAACAATACATGGTTACCAAGAAGTTGCTAAAACTTTCAATATAAATTAAGAAATAATGTGGCCATTTTCGCTTTTAATGTTTTCTCAAAAGTTGCAAAGTTGAGGCTTTTAATTTCCTTTTAATTCAAAATATTTTTCTAAATTAAAAATCTGAAAATTGGCAAAACTTAGAGGAAAATATCTAAAAAGTATGTGAAAGTATGTTCCTGGATTTTTTTTTATTTTAAGAAGCATTCTTTCTTTGTCACATAATGTAATTACATCCTTCGATATCTTCCGATCTCAGAAAATAATTCAATTTGAAAAGTGGTCTAAACACGTATTTTTCGACAAAATTAATTGTATTTATGCCTAAAAGTATGCAATCAGCATGAAAAATTGGAAAATCTGCAAAAAAGCAAAACATACGTCTATTATTATCATTTTTATTGCAAAACCAAAGCGATGTAAGACAATTTCTGTTACTCTTTGCAATTATCAATGTTGACGTTAACGATTAAATATAAAATCTGAAAAATCTAGCCAACACATTTGTTGCTATAGCTCACCAAAAATGACCAAAATTGCAAATTTAAGTCTCAGACATTGCCAAACTGCAAAAGTTTAAGAAAAACAAAATGGAGATTTCAATTCAGCAGACCATGATTAACTAGTATACCAAATTTTATGAGGAACGGGCCACTCCTTATAATTTTGTCCCGCGGTTGTATGGAGTCGAATCACTGTGCAGAGATACAAACATAAGTCTCCTTTCCTTTTATAGAAAACCTATCCTTAAACATTTTCATAAATGTCATACTTTTAGTTTTTTCGAATAGTTATAATTTTTTCCAGACTACGAAAGATGTATTAAGAATTTAATTCAAGTCTCATATTCTTCTTCTTTTTAGCATTAAAACCGTTTACATCACTGGCATTTTGTACTACGGCCTGGGCATGTTAATTTTGGGCATTTGGCCCACCAAGTGGGGTGTGCTAGTCTTCAGCACCTCGGCCGGCATACTCTATGGTACACTCTTCACAATTCCCTACATACTAGTGGCCCACTATCATGCAAAGAATTGCGTAAGTTTTGATTATTAAAAACCTAATCCAATCATTCATTCATTATTTTTTTTTTATAGTTCCGCGTACACAACGGCGAGACAGTGCCGCTCAAGCAGTCGCGCGGTTTGGGCACTGACGTGGCCATCATCAGCAGCATGGTTTTCATTGCACAGTTAGTGATCTCACTGTCCATTGGTCCACTTGTCTCCTGGCTGCAGACAACTTGTGCCATTTTGTATGCATCCACTTTTCTGGCAATTCTTGCTGCCATATCGGCCATGTTTGTGCTGTATGTTTAAAATAATTTAATTTTGTTTTCATTTCTTAGTTAAGTACATTCAAAGATACCAAAAAATTTTCAAAAAATGTTTGTATTAAAATTAATTAAATAAAATGTATTAAATATGATTTTCTTTAATATTAAGTTTAAGGCATTGTAAGATTTATGTGTAAAAAGATTTATATGTAAAAGTTTTGTTAACAATTTCGAAATGCTGTAATCTCATTCGATAAAATGTAAACATTATTTAAAAAATAAAGTAACAAATGAAAACTAAAATTGTATCATATATTCAAGTTTTAGTTTCAATTTGAGTGCTTTAAGGATGGGTTTTCATTGGAAACTGATTTTACAACTGATCACAAAACGTTGATCTGCTGCGGCGTTTAGGGAGCAATAAGTTTTGATGTAGCAGTGACACAAAGAAGGGACTTAATTACTGCCTGATTGTTCAAACGAATGTTAATAACAAAAAAGTGGACACAGTATGGACATGACTTTAGCTTGAAAGACGCCAAAGTAATTGAGTAGGTTAAGAAAAAATTTGAGCGCCCAGTTTGGTGGAAAATTTCTATATTTCTAACTTGAAACTGTCTGTGAAAATGTCAATTGAACCATTGCACAGTGGTCCGTTCTTCATAAAATTTGGTATACTAGTTAATCATGGTCTGCTGAATTGAAATCTCCATTTCGTTTTTCTTAAACTTTTGTTGTTTGGCAATGTCTGGGACTTAAATTTGCAATTTTCATTGCATTGCATTGTAATTTTTGGTGAGCTATAGCAACGAGTGTGTTGGCCAAATTTTTCAGATTTTACATTTGATCGGTAACGTCAACATTGATAATTGCAAAGAGTAACAGAAAATGTCTTAGGACCCTTTAGTTTTGCAATAAAAACGATAATAATAGACGTATGTTTTGCTTTTTTGCAGTTTTCTCAATTTTTCATGCTGATTGCATACTTTTAGGGATGAAAAAATAAATTTTGTCGAAAAATAGGTGTTTAGACCACTTTTCAAATAGAATTCTTTTCTGAGATTGGAAGATATCGGAGGATATAATTACATTTTCCGATAGAGAAAGAATGCTGCGTAAAATAAAAAAAATCCAGGAACATACTTTCACATAATTTTTAGATATTTTCATCTAAGTTTTGTCAATTTTCAGATTTTTAATTTTTCTTAATCTATATTGAAAGTTTTAGCAAATTCTTGGTAATCATGTATTTTTAAACTTTTTTTTACTCAATAGACTAAAAATTAGAAAATATGTATTTATATTTTTTTGTGAAAAAAGTTTCAACTTTGAGCCGCTGTTGCACACGCACTAATTACTTTTTTGCACAGATTTTTTGGGGTTTTCTTAGTTGGAGTTTTACCTTTCAAATGACATCAAAATCATTAAATTCTGGGACTATAAATTTTTTAATTTTTTCTATGGAACGAATCACTGTGCATTGGTCCGTATTGCGATACTGGTGCACTCTAGTGTTGCCAGATACCTGAAATAACTTTCTCCTAAGTCTTAAAAAAATATGATTATATTTCCTGTACACAATTTTAAAAATCTTCAAAATTTTTTTTCAATAATTTTTGTCATTATAAACTAAGAAAATTAACTTCTGAAAAAAAATAAAAATATATTACGTTTTTTAACAATTTTTTTTGCAGTATTTTTATTCATTCAGTTTCAGCTTAACAACAACTTAACCGTACACCTACGTTAAAAAATGGGTCGAAAACAAAGCTTAGTTTTTGAAATTTAAAACGGTTTGATTTCGATAAATAAGATCCAAGTAAGAAAGTCATGAAAAAAACAGCTAAAAATAATAAAAAGTTTAAAAAATTTAAAAAATATTAGAAGAAAAAAAATTTGGTCGAAGACCCAACGTAGGTCTACGGTTAACACTGTCAAGACATACAAAATGAGATCGGTATGAATTTCGCATTCATTGCATAAAATATAGGTACACTTTGAAGCGTAACATTTAATTAAATTAAATTAAAATAGACACTTTTAAATTCAATATTCAAGAATTCAGTGCCACTAATTATGTCAAATGTATTACCATTAAAATTGCATTTGTAAACTTCTTCATAAAATGTAAATCTTCAAATCTTTCTCCTAAAAAATTTTTCCTCCTAAAAATTCTCATAAAAAGCCAAGAATCCTCTAAATCTAAATCTATTCAATTTATTATTGAATGCATGGAAAAACATTGTAATATGTGATTTTTAGCAAAGAAAGAAATTTTTTTCTAGGAATTCATATGTATACAAGCAAAAATTGTCACAAGATACACCAGAAGCTTATGTCAGAGAAAGTCTCTGTTTGGTGCGGATTTTGGAATAATCGACCCGCATTTTTTTTAGAACAAAACTGACATTGCCACAACAACCAATGGTGAGCACTACAGATCGATAACACCGTGCGACAAAAATAAAAAAATTGTTTCACACCGGAAAAAATCTATATGGGCGTGAAACTAGAGACCAAAAATAGTAATACTCTCGCTTCATTGATTTTGTATCTTTATATTATTTAAAATACTGATACTCAAATAAATTAGAATTTTTGTACTTCATTAGAATTGCAGCTTCCGCCTTTTTTTTAATAACTTTCGAACCAATAAAGATAGAGTAATGAAATTTTCACACGTGATCAAGGATATTTTGGGTTTTAATATACATACTTACTTTTCAAGAAAATTTTATATAAATTTTCAAGGATATAAAGGATTACAATTTTCAAAGGCCCTTTTTCATATCATTTGTTTTACAAATAGACAAAAAATCAATTTTATTTATATTCTTGAGACTTTCCTCTTTCATTTGATATACATATCGCCATATTCTAACGAGGTTTTTTTATATTTTTTTATTTTTTATCCCATTGAAAATTTTGAAGTCCTTTTAAAAGGACAAAGGATGTAGAAATGAAAAACTGAGTACGCAGTATTACTATAAACTAATTTCACGCACATATGGATTTTTCCCGGTGTGAAAAATGCTGTCGCACGGTGTAATCAGCAACTTCTTGTGGCCTAAACTGGATGATATGAATACCGATGACACGTGGTTGCAAAAGGACGGTGCCACATGTCACTCAACATACCTCACGATGAATATTTTTCACGAAAAATTTGGGAACTTGGTTATCTCGTCCATGGAACAATTGAAGAAACTTTTACTTGATGAAATTTCAGTTAGTTACAGTTCAATTTAGTTCATTAAACTTAACATAACAAAGTCATTAAAGATTGGACAGCCGAAGTCGAACTATTGCATTTACTAAACTAAGGTTTATTGACTAAGTTTGGGGGAAAACAATTTTGATATTACTCCACCTCTATGAAAAGACTCGCAATTATTATTTTAAAGCACTCCAAGTAGAAGAGCAGCTAATGCCTCGAACACATTGACGACGGCAGCAAGACGGCCACTTACTTACTTACTTAGTTAACCGGCCATAATAACCTCTTACCGGGTTACGGCCTGCCGGAAAAGCTCTCTCCAGGCGCCTCTGCTTTGAATGCGTCTTCTCCAGTTGGTCACAGCAAGAGAAGATAGGACATCCTCAACTTGGTCCTTCCACCGGAGACACGGCCTCTCTCTCCGTCAACCTACAACTACCACATCGAACACCTTTTTCGCTGGAGCTTCATCCTCCATACGGCAGACATGGCCAAGTCAAGCAAGCCAAGACGGTCACATCTGTCAAAATATAGAATCAGAAGGTTTCTGCAATATAACCCAATTCGTGTGAACATCAACCCATTCAACGATCAATTACAATGGCTTTCAAACTGATAAGGAAAATTTGTTATTGTATGATACCATGAAAAAACCGTTACAGTATTAAGCTGCACAAAAGCTCGTAGGAGGAAGTTCAACATTTAAACTGAAACTCGCTAGCAGTGTTGCCTACATGAGTTGTTAGCGTTGCACTGCCTTATCGACAATGATCAGCCTCTACGCTGCTCTTGATTGCTGCTTTGGGCTTTAAGCCAAGTGCCAATAAATGTTTGCACTCTCCTCAACGGCCCAGTCGACGTCAGTCAACTTTACTGAGCGCGCTTTGGTTGCGCCCTCAGCGGTGTGCAAGATCGGAAGGAGCAGTGTCAGCCCAGCGCTGTTGACAATGTTGGATATAAGAATGTCTGCAATGCCACTTTGACGCTCAGTTGAGTTTTGCACTTGGCACAAGTGGCGCGTTGAGACGAACTGTGAGAAAAATAAAAAGTGTTCGATAGCTTGAAACGGAAATGTTGAAAAGCCGTTTTTGAAACGGAAATTAATCAAAGCAAAACAAGGTGAATGGTGTAAAGATTTTAATTGACAATTGAGTGTAAATAAATAATAAAAAGCGAAAACGGTATAAAATAAACAATAACAAATTAAATAAGTTAAAAAAATAGCAAACAAAGTGTCATTAAATATTAAATAGAACAAAAAAAATTAAAAATAAGAGAAGAAGAATATGACAAATTAATTTGTTCAAATTAATAACTTACTACATAATTTAAAATATGAAAAAACCTATAATAACAAATTATTTAAAATTGTTTTTCTGTGATATTTTTATGCATGTTTCGTTTTGTTGTGATAGTTTTTTTGATTGCATGATTTGTATTTAGTTTTCGTGTCAAACAATCAAAACTTTAATTATGCAAAAGTAAAAAATATAAAATTATAAATTATTTTAAATGATAGTAATGATAAATTTTCTGAATTAAAAGCTTAAATTACGGAAATACTTCAAAGTTAAGCAAAAACATCTCACAAGTGTAAAAAATTATGTAAACAAAATATTCATAAACTTCATATTGGGTTTGTTTTTTTTAAATAATTTGTTTTTAAATAAACAAATTACTTAGAATTGTTTTTCTGTGATATTTTCATGCATGTTTCGTTTTGTTGTGATAATTTTTTTGATTGCATGATTTGTGTTTAGTTTTCGTGTCAAATAATCAAAACTTTAATTATGCAAAAGTAAAAAAAATATAAAATTATAAATTATTTAAAATGATAGTAATGATAAACTTCCTGAATTAAAAGCTTAAATTACGGAAATACTTCAAAGTTAAGCAAAAACATCTCACAAGTGTAAAAAATTATGCAAACAAAATATTCATAAACTTCATATTGTGTTTGTTTTTTTTAAATAATTTGTTTTTTAAATAAACAAATTACTTAGAATTGTTTTTCTGTGATATTTTCATGCATGTTTCGTTTTGTTGTGATAGTTTTTTTAATTGCATGATTTGTATTAGTTTTCGTGTCAAACAAACAAAACTTTAATTATGCAAAAGTAAAAAAATATAAAATTATAAATTATTTAAAATTATAGTTATAATTATTTATAATTATACTATAAATTATAATTACAAAAAAGAGTTAAATTTTCTGAATTAAAAGCTTAAATTAAGAAAATACTTCAAAGTTAAGCCAAAACATCTCACAAGTGTAAAAATTATATAAACAAAATATTCATAAACTTCATATTGTGTTTGTTTTTTTTTATAATTTGTTTTTTAAATAAACAAATTATTTAAAATTGTTTTTCTGTGATATTTTCATGCATGTTTCGTTTTGTTGTGATAATTTTTTGTCCGCATGATTTGTATTTAGTTTTTGTGTCAAATAATCAAAACTTTAATTATGCAAAAGTTCAAAATATAAAATATAAAATAATAAATAAATAAAATAAAATAAAATATAAAAATAAAATAAAATTAGAAATTATTTTAAATGATAGTTATGATAAATTTTCTGAATTAAAAACTTGAACTTAAAAAATACTTCAAAGTTAAGCAAAAACATTACACAAGTGTAAAAAATTATTTAAACAAAATATTCATTCACTTCATATTGCATCACAATAACTTTATTTCATTATGAAAGTAAAAAAATAAAATATAAAGTAAGAAAAGATTTAAATTTTATTTATTTTCTCTTGCATTTATCATTGTTTGTAATTATATCTGTGAGTTTTATTTAATTTTTTTAGTGTCAGAGATATAAAAATTTTAATACCAATATAAACAAAAATGCGATTAAATGATTAAAAAATCACAACAACAATAATAACAACGCAATTTATAAACCTTTTTAAAACAAGCTTGCAGCGCAAGCATTGGTATTTATTTTTGTATACCTACATGTTGCAACAAAAACGATAATAATAATAAAAAAATAAAACAACAAAAGCATCCAGCAACATTGGAACGCCAACACAAAGTAATATATGTTTTTTTTTTGTTTCATTTTTGGTTAAAAGCGGTTTCAACCAGCTCACTTCTGATTTGAAGTGGTAAACGTTTTTTTGGCATTTGAATTGGCCGGTGCTTTGACACGCCACAGACCCACCAGGTACCGAACGCCAAACGTTGCTTTACGGCATTAATTGCCACTGTCAGTGCGCATCCGGCAATTTCAACCGAAGGTGAGTTGAAGTTATAACAAAGAAGAACAAGAAACATTAAATTGCAAATTTCTTATTTAACCTTAAGAAAGGTGGTTGGGTATTGTGTTGGAGTCAAGAAGGTGGCAAGAAAATGTGACACAAATAAGTTTTTGGTTGACAATTGAGTTGGATTGGATTACAAAAAGGAAAAAAGTTTCTGAAGGAATTTTTTCTAATGAAGTTACTAGTAAAAGTTTACTGCTTGGATTAAATTGTTTAGCTTATGTCTTTATTTGTAAGTCAATTGATGATTTGCAAGTCAATAATGTCAATTAAGTACTTAAAGATTCGCAACAGATCTATGCGTAGTTACAGGTCTATGAAAGCGTTCAATATCATTTACAGGTCCAGGTCTAACCTTGACAGGTGCTCCAAACATTTGTTTAGTCTTCTGATTTGAATGTCATTAAGCATGAGAAATTTTAAAACTACGTTTTAAAGAGTTTACTGAAACCGACCATAATCGAAGATTGGGCGAAAGTGGGGACATCTTATAGTCCAAAATTAGTGGAATGATTGCCGGAGTTAACACTAGAAAGACCATTGCGGTCACTTTGACAATTTTTTTTTCTTAAATATCTGCATTTTCTTTAGTATTTCTATAAACTTTTGCTTTGATGACTTTAATTTTTTACGGGGTTCTACAATTAGTTCAACAATTAGGGTTCTATAATTACAATTAGCCTAATCCGATGTGTACTTTTCGAGATATCAGCGGATTATAATATGTAGTCTTTGTTGGTATGAAAAACTTGCGGTCTTTCTAGTGTTAATACATGAAATGAAACTCTGGGTGCATAAAAAACACTAAACGATGAAGAAGAATAAGAGGGAGAAGAAGACAACTGATTATCATTAATGTGTGCAAGAAAAGAGTTCAAAATATTAACAAAAAGCTTGTGTTGTCTTCGTTTTTTGACATCATTAACTTCAAATCAGATTTGGTATACTGGAGGGCACAAAAGATCACTTCTGGTTTCAGTGCAACAAACCCCATCAAATTCTTTGTATATTGGAAATTTCTATGATTACCGGCGTTGAAAACCATTAAAAATTCTTAAGATTGCTTTTGTTCTGTAAGAACCTCTGTAGACGAATAAATAGAAATAAATAAATTGTAAATAAAAAAAAAAATATTGAAAATTTAATATATTTAATAGACCTTCGGTATAGAAGAGAATTGATCTGGTAGATAAAAACTACTCCAGCGGCAGCGAATCTCTCTTAACCCTTTCGTTATTTTGTTGCCATATGGCAACATGCTACTTTGTGGGCGTCTGCATCCTCTATGGTTGCAAGAATATATTTTTTGTTGGTCTTTAGAATAGTTTGAAGTTTTAGGAAAAATACGAAATTAAGAAACTGAATATTTAAGTTTAAAGAAGAGAAGTATACACGTTTTTTTATTGGTATATCTTGACAAAGTAAAGGAAGAAGAAGCAGAAAAAATTAGAGAACTTTTTAATTTGACGTTTTCTTTCAATTTAGATACTTTTTTTTTAATTTTGGCTGAAGTAAATGAAGAAATATTCAAATTTTCGTTATCCGTAAAAAGTTTTATGTTTAGGTAATTATTTCAGCCACAACGATGTGGTTGCTCTCATAGAAAAACCCTCTAAAATACAGGGTCCGAGTGTAAAAATTAAAAAATTTCTTATGGAATGTTGCTAGTATAACCACATAGAAGCCTAAGACGTAAAATTTAAAATATTAACTTCCCCAGTAAAAACCTGTAGCGATCTGAATGAGTCAGTTAATACCAAAAGTTTTTCTTTGCTTTTAATGGAACTTTTTTTAACTCTAACTTTTTTAAGTTTTTGAGGATTTTTCTCGGTTCACTTTCGGGCTGGACTCTGACTAAGAAAATGTTTTTCAATCTTCTCTTTTAATAATCAGTTTTGTTATGCTTTCTGATATAAACCTATCCTACTTATTAGCAACGGATATGCAGATAATATAAAAAAATATGAAAAATATATAATGCAGATTATATAACAAACGAAAAAAAAATTTCCTTACGGAGATGTCTCTTCTAGAAGACGTTAGATGGTAGCCCATCACCTCGAAATACTGTAAATAGGTTTATCACTCACGCTGGCAAAATTTCAAATTTTTTTTTCAAAATTCAAACTTTTTTTTTTTAATACTTTGAGTTGTGACTCTTTTGTATTTAATGTGCAATATGATGAATACTCTTTCCTCTTCAAAATATAATCCAAAAATATAAAAACATGCTCAAGTCAATGCCTTTGGTTCAACGCATTCCAACATTCTATTCTACTTACTACCAGCACACATGCAGTCATTCACTTCACATCCCACAAATGACTCATACGCCATGTTATCCTTCCGGAACTGTGATAAAAACGCTTTAGCGTCAACCAAAAAACCTGTTACTAAGCGTCGCGACAACTTCTTTACATGTTTAGAAAACGTGCGCACGCATGCGCAGAGTAGTATTTTTCCTCTTTTAGCCGCGCTGACTCAGCCGACGATTTTTCGCTTAACTTAACGCGATGCTGAGCAACAGTAGTAACGTCTGTGTGCCTTAAAAGCAAATAAGAAGTCACGCGAAAAATATTATTGATTTTTTTTCAGTTGAACATTGGTGTAATCTTTTGTTTTGGGTGCGCTACAGCGTTCGAGATGCCAAGAAGCGGAGAAGTGAAACGTGTAGAGTCGGAATGAGTTTTCGAGACGTGACAACATTTTGCCAAGTGCGGACTGATGGTAATTTTTTAAGTCAGAAGCTAAATTTTTTGTGGTGATTAGAAGAAATAATTCTTTAAAATTGACATTTATAAACATTTCAACAGAAATTTAAATTTGTAGTTTGTTTATTTTTGTACTCTATTTATCTCCAAGTCTAAGCTGGCTGGCTGAAGAACGTCTTTCGAAAATTTTCTGCTCACTGTCAGCAGTGTTGCCAACTTTTCATTTTCAGAAAGCGCTACAACTCGCAGTTTCCCACTCAAAAAGCGTTACTGAATAGCAAAACAAAAGACCAAATCTTGAGTTGTCCCAATGTTCCATGTAGCAAATAAGGAAAATTATAGCAAATTACTGGCAACCATGACCCAAGTAGCAATTCAACTCTGAAGGATCAGTTCAGGTTTTATGGAATATACAACGAATGATTTTTTTAACTTAACATTCCAGTGTTGTATAGTTGTTAAATGAAAGAAAGTGTTGTATAACACTGCAGTTATTAAAAAAAAATTAATTTTTTTTAATTAATTAAGTTTTTTTAAATTAAAAAAAAAATTAAATTTTTTTTAATAAAAAATTTTAAATAAAAACAGCACTAGAAAACCCACCAAGCAAAAACTCAATATATTCCGCGTTTTTATATTTAAAAAGTAGTAAATTTAGTGCGAAACGTTCGTTTGCTGTTCTTTTGCTATGCTTCGCTCGCTTCAACTGACCTTACAATTTGTTAGGCTAGAAAGGGATAGAAAATACAATTCTATAACCTTAAAATTTTTTCTATTTTTTAACAAAACTGCACTACAATTTTCTATATTTTTTTTTCAAACATACTTTTTCATCACATCCCACACCGGTGAACCTCTGTCGTAGAGTGTTCTTGAACTTCGTTCGAACCCGCTGAGCTAAAACCAAACTTGTCTCGTTGACTTTGTGTTGGTTTCATTATTTTATTCATCAGCTTTTTCAACCAACTGATAATTTTTTTTTGTTTACAACTGGTAAATTTAATTCAGAACGCTGACGTTTTAATAGCCACAACCTGTTGCCATGACGCTGCCAACTGTCTGTCCGTCCATTTAACCAAACGCTTAACCCAATAATTCACATGCTTTGTGCATGTGTGTGTTCGTGTGTGTGTGTGTGTCAGTGACTGCTTACGGTTTTTAGCTTTTGCGCTCTGTGTTGCTTATTTGGTAATGCTGTGCATGCGCACTGTGGCCGCTCAATGTGAAGACAAAACATAAAACGCTGGCAAGAAATAATGTTTGTAATTATGTGCAGCCCATAAGACTGACACAGCTTAGCCACTATGACAGTGCGACAGATGAGCATGACGTATGCGCAACATTTCTGGCCACTTTGTTGTTGTTACAATGTATTCGTTTTTTTTGTAAATTTTTTTGTGCGTTCGCTTTCGTGTTAAGCACAAATTGGCACCGTACAATTTATGCCATTAATAGAAAACAAAATCCCTCTAAGCAACAACAATGAAAAAGCGCGCCAACTGTGAAGTCTATAAACGAATTAATGAAGTGCTCTTGTGTTGCTCTGGCTTTGACTGCTTTTGGAAAAATTTAAAACGTGCTGAGTTGTTGTTTGTTGTTGAGGCAATTTTTGAATTTTGTGATTTTTGATTAAGCGTTTGTTTTGACTTTACTTTTGGCATAATTTAATTTTTTTTATTACTTTTTTCGGCGCACATTGTCAATGAAATTATTGAAATGACGTGGAAATGTTGCTCGCATTTTATTTGCGCGCCATGCGTCATTAAAAAAGTATTTCAACAATTTTAGTAATGATTAGGTCTACCAAAATATGAGTAGATACATACCTACATATATCATTATGAGTAATCTATTACTTGTGTGTTGTTATGGTTCAACACATATTAATCACTTTTCACGTTTTCTCATGCAACAACTCACACTCGATGTGGTATTTTTCCACAATTAAATTATTTGTTATATGACAGGAGTATTTTGACATTTTGACTGCAATATTTGACTGTACCAAAAGTAATAAGAGGAAGGTCTTTGAGGTCGCTAGATCTCTAGATACCTCAGGTTGAGATAAACCTACGTACTCGTATGTGAAGCAGATTTTACACACTTTTACTTTTACTTCCACCACACTTTGTCACGCTGCGTTCCCAACCCATGTGCTCAATTTCTACCTGGCTTGGTCCCGTATCTTCTAAATAATCAGTTATTCCTTTTTTCTAATTGTTTGCTATCCCTTCAGCATTGCCGAATCAAATCCTTTACCTTTGGACAAGCTCCACTACAATCAGTTGTGACGATCAAAGCTAGCTCCCTCCCAGATTTTCATACCCAATCGTCGAACTGACGCAACAACAAGACCACTGCTGTTCCGACTAACGGTATGCAGCGCATACATTATCCAAAATGTGCTCATCAAAGACAAAAACCTCTACAGTTTTTCAACAACCTCTCCTACCCAGCAACACAAAGGGTGCCCTACATAATCCAATAACAAACCTTCACATACGGACGAGTCAAATGGCAGCCCCATCACTTAGAACTGTTAGCAATAGGTTAGTCACCCATTTTGGCAGAACTTCAATCGATTACTGTAGCAAGACAAAATACATTTTTGAGGTCCTATGATTCCAACTGGAGTGAACAAGGAAAAAAGTATAATATGAATATAAAGTAATATCCATTTAGAAAAAGATTAATTTCGTTTTCAACACTCTTCACGGAGTTTTCATGATTTTGGCATTTAATTTTTCGCGTTGCTGTTACGAGGCAATGAAGCAATTAAGATAAATTCGTGCTCACCTAAGTATCACATTCTGGTAATAAAACCAACAAACTAAGAAACAATAAAAAAGCAATGACTAAGTTCTGAAATTAAAATTTGAACAAAAAGATATAATTTTGTTATGAGTCAACTTGACGTGCATAACGAGATCCTTGAAAAGCTCTTTAGGCTTTCATTGCTTTTCATTCTGCGCACAACCAAAATTTAATGGTCTAAGGATTAGGAAAAAAAAAGAAAAAGAAAAATTTTTCTTTCGGCGGCTGTCCTCTCAGCAGGAAATGGCAAACCTCTGAGAGTAAAATTGCCTATGAAAGAGCTCCCAACTCGCCGGTCGGAATCGGCATAAAACTGTAGGTCCCTTCCATCCGTGTACGAATTCGCTCGTACAACACGGATGGTTGCGGGTAGCTAGGCCTTGGTCTCGTAATCGGGCTGTCGTGCCAGTCAAGAAGAAGAAGAAGAAGAAGAAGAAGAAGAAGGATTAGGGGGAGGGGGAGGCTGCACACAATGGTTTACTATTCACCGAGCGCCAAAACACTATCAAAGGATGCTACGAGAAGGCTTTGTGTGAACTTGGACCGAACAGTAAAAACGATCGTTCTGTCCTACGCTGGGTTGAACCAAAGAAAATAAACACTTCATATTCTTTGGTTGAACGCAATCAGCGTTTTTGCTTTGTATGCTTTGTATGCCCGTTTTCATCCTTCCTCGTTCTAACCTAACCTATAAATTATTTGCCTTTGGAAATGTCAAAAAGTTGTAGGCGCTTTCCTATAACTTACAATAACTCAATAACTAATTTTAGCTGCAGGAATCGAATTTGTGCATTCAAGCATTTCAAGTTCTATGGTTCAAGTTCCATTGTTCAGATAACGTCATATAATTATTTTATCAGAGCAATGAAGATCCATAAATCCACAAATGCACATCCATAAATTTACCCGATTTGTAACCTGTTATAAAGTATATATAAATTAATTGAAATAATTTTTACAGATCACAGATGTCATAGCTATAATTTTATATTGTTTATAATAAAGAATAAATTTTTTTAAAACAATTCTAAAAAATAATATAAATATAAAAATTTTTTTTAATTATTTATATACATTTTTGGAGTCCTGCTACAAACGAAAGGTTCTGAAATAAGTAAATAAATTAATTTAATAATAAAAAAAAATTCTGCGAAATTGCAAAATAAAAGAATTACAATTTCCAGTTCGAGTTGACTGAAGGAAAAAATTTGCAATATTGCTTTGACGTTTGCATTTACTTAAAACACAACTAAAAGCAACTTTCTTAAATGCTCAACAAAATTTGCATAACCAAATGAGATTTTTTTTTGCTATGCGGAAACCGGACAGCAGTTAGAAAAAAATATAACAAACACAGCCAAAAAACTAACACATGGCTTGAAATGCTTAAGACTGTTAGAATTCCAAGAAAAACATCAAAATCTCAGAAAAGATTTAAGACACTGAAAGATTACTCGTTGAAAACACTTACAATCAGATGAGTCACGCAATGTTTTTCAATGCTTTAGGAGAAGTATTTGAATTTATTAGTGCGCAGGCTTTGCTTTGTTGTAATTTAACTGACGTTGGGGGACTTTTACAATTCCCAAAAAATTTCCCAACATTTTTATAGTGCGTTTTTTATTATATCATGTTTAGTGGTCAACAAAAATGGCACCGATGATATATTTGGCACTTTGAGTCGAGATTTTTTTTATCGAAGAGGGCTTCAAACGCTATTTCCGTCTTAGCTCAGTGGTCAGTGTGTTGCATCGCTTCCAAAGAGTCGTGGTTGAATCATGATTTAGACAACATAAGGCAAGGAACAACAACGCTGTCTTAGTTCAGTGTGTAGTGTGCTGGATCATTCCTATAAGACCAATGCTTCAATCCCGACCAATCCCGAGATAGCAAACATAAAACAATGAAGAACCTGAATGCTCATTCAGCAAGTATCAGAAGACACGTGTCTGAAAGTTAAAAGCCGCTCAAGCCGCATCTGATATCAAGAACCGGTTAGCAAGAGTCCAATACAAAATTTTGCCCAATCTCAAAGAAGTGTCAATTACTGCAAAAACGAAACGACATTTTTGAGAATTTTTTGTAAGCTTTTCAATAACAATTTTTTGTATTATTTTTAATACCAAAAATTTAAATGCAGACAGTAAAATGTATATTAATTTGTGTGTTATTTTTTGTTTATTAAAATGAAAGCAATAAAAATCAATTAATTGCATTCAGATTTTATATCACATTTTCAATCAATTTGTGTCACTTTTGTAATAAAACCGGTTAGTGATGACGTAAAATTAAGTTAAAACATCAGTTGCGCAGCTTAAAGCCTCCGAAAGTGAGAGAAAGGTTGGAAATAAGTGCAGATAAAATTACTTCAAGTCGATTAAAATCGTAACTGATGAGTTCGGATGAATTACGTCGAAATATTTGGAAACTGCCAACGCCTGCAGCCACAATAAGCTCATTAATTTAAATCCTTAATTATTTTAAGGCCTTAAAATCGCTCTAACGGCGTTAGATAGTTGCATGCCAGGCATTGGGTTCATGGAGAGACAGTGCGTTGTTGGAAGCGATTAGTTGTGGCCACCTTGACTTCAATGTGCTGGCGCGCATGCGCGGCGCCCTGCACTCTGAGTGCGCACATTTTCTCCAATTGTGGTCAACGGAAGCCCGCCAATGCAGCTACAAAACAATAAATAAATCAAGAAACCAACACCGCAGCCAATTCATGGCACAATGTCGCTGTGGCATGTGCGGCGAGCAAACATTTATACACTTAATTGAAAATCAAACTTATAAAAAGCTGAAAATGTGGTGAGAAGTTTGATACATCTGTGTGTGTTTAGTAGTTTGATGACTTATTTTGCAGCTTAAGTTAATACGACACAAGTCACAAACGTAATGAAAATAAAGAGCGCAAGAAGATTTCTAGAATAGAGATCGAGAATTTACATGAGAACAGTTTTTCATGGTGTCAAAAGTACTTCCAGAAAATTTGTTTAATCAATTATTTTATAATATCTTTGGAGAAAAAGCTAGGAGGATTTTTGGCATATCAGTTTGTTTTTTTTAGTGTTAGACCGATGCCTGCCTCATTAGTCCAGCGGGTAACGCACGCATACCAGAGGCCCTAGGTTCGATTCCTAGCTTAGGTGGGTGAAACACTCGTCTACCGTTCGGATTTAGCGTTAAACTGTAGGTCCCCTCCCCATCCGCTTGAAATGTGTGTTGTACCACATGTTAAAAAATAACAGTGTTGCATACACATTAAAAAAAACGGGTGAAATATGTGGTATCACAATGGACCTTTCAGGCCTCCGAGTGTGTCTCTTACAGAGGCAGTCACTATAACCTTACCTAGGTGAGACCGGGTGGAACTCAGGGCAGCTCACTTGGGGCAAAATTATCACATTGTGATGATAAGAAAGCGAGTCAAATGCGACGCTCGAACCCAGGTTCAAGACTCCGTTGCTGCTAACACCGAAAAAAGAAGAACAACAATTTTTCTTTCGGCGGCTGTCCTCTCAGCAGGAAATGGCAAACCTCAGAGTAAAATTGCCTATGAAAAAGCTCCCAACTCGCCGTTCGGAATCGGCATGAAACTGTAGGCCCCTTCCACCCGCGTACAAATTCGCACGCACAACACGGATGGTTGCGGGTAGCTAGGCCTTAGTCTCGTAATCGGGCTGACGTGCCAGTCAAGAAGAAGAAGAAGATGATAACAAAGTAGGGATAACAAGTCACCTACACATAGCGAGCTTTAACATGCCAGTAAGGTTCACAAGGAATGGGAATCCAAGAACACATTCTCTCTACAGTATATCACGTTTTTTTTCTTATGAATCGATCCGGAATTTTGACAGAAAGACCGAATGACTGGGTGCATCTGCTAATCTTCAAATATACCGCACCGATGTTACCAAGCGCCCCGGGTTCGATTCCTGGCTTGGGCTGGAAAAAACACTCATCTACTTCTGTCGCTATCCACATGAAGGGAATGAGAATTACAAGAATCGCACAAGTGCGCTCTTGGCAGCCAATGGCAAAACCTCCAAGTGTGAAAGAAAAACTGCCCATCGCCTTTCGGATTCGGCGTTAAACTGTAGGTCCGCTCCCCTCCCCTCCCTTTCCCCATCCGTTTGAAATGTGTGGTGTATCACATGTTAAAAAAAAAAAAACAGTGTTGCATACGCATTTCAAACGGGTGGAATCTGTGGTATCACAACGGGCCCATTAAGAGGCCTAAGTGTGTCTCATACAGAGGCAGCCTCAACCTCAACCTAACCTAACCTAACCGCACCGATGTTGCGCTTCAGGCGGAAATGTGAATTGTTCCCGTTGCTGTGAAACTTTCCCTGAATATTCTGATAATTTACTCCTCTAGTAGGATTCTACGGTTGCATGTTGGCTCAAGCGATCGAAAAAAGGCTTAACTTTGACGATTTATTTCGCGGCTATGAAAAAAGTATGAGGATTTCTTTTTACAGAATTTACTAAGCACATGTTGAGGTATGGAAACAAATATATTATTATTTGTATTAAAAAATTCGATAGAAATATTACTCTTTGAAATCGACGAGTGGAGGGTTTTCTCGTAAATCCAGTACAAAAAACAAAACTATAGCATAGCGTACCATCTAAGGCAGCCTGATGCTCTCTCCAGGAAGCATATTAGTCTCTGAGTTATTAGTAATAACGATGATACTGCACCATAGTATTAAGGTTCCTATCGGATCTGGTAAATGAAGAAGGCGTTCGGTTATGGTGAAGAGGTCTAAATTGTTTGACTCATGAGTACAATAGGTCACTCGCAATGGGCAAAATCTCCTCTAAGTGATAATGTGACCATCTTCGTACGCACTCTTCCTAACCTAATCTAGTAACCACTGATAGCTGCACAGCTGGGAACCATTGAAAGTTAACTCCAGGTAGCTCCGAGGGGCTATTCAAAGCATTGTTGCCAGATCAGGAGATTTCCTCCTAGATTTAAGAGATTCTTGGCCTTTAAGGAGAATTTTTAAGAGGAAGAAAGTTTAGGAAATTTATATTTTATGTTAGGGGAGTTTTCGGATTCTTAGAGGATTTTTGAGAGATTTTTTGATAACGAAGTATGATGTATTGGGAACACTAGCAACAAAACATATTTTGGCAACTATTTCAATAGTCAAAGCACGCTATTGTGTTAAAAATTTGTAAGCTTACAAAATGTAAGCTCGTTCTATCTCGTTCTCACTTATTGCTGTCACAATGAAATCCCGGCAAAAACGGCACTTTTATTTAATTAATTTTTTATATGTTTTACTTTTTTTTTAAATTTTTGTAGTATTTACAGCTGCTTACGATTCTCTACAATAGTCAGAAAACACACAAATAATTGATTAATTAAACTAATTGATTAATTAAAAACCTTCGGTTAAGAACTGTTCAAGGTTATGTTAAGTTTATGTTAAGTTAACTCTTTCGCTGCAGGTTTTTACTGGGTATAGTTAAAATTTTAAATTTATAGATTTAGTCTTTTCTTTGGTTATATCAAAATCATCCCATACAAGTTTGGTTTTTTTTAATTTTTTTACCGAAGCCTGTGTTTTAATATAGTATGTTGTGATATGACTGCAACCGTATCTTTGTGGCTGTAATAATTACAAAAAACATACATATTTTGATGCCTTATTAAAAATTAAACATTTCTTCATTAATTTCAGCTTAAATTTTTCAAAAAATGTATCTGAATTGAATTGAAAAGTCAAATTAAAATTTTCTCCTATTTGTTTCTGCTTCTTCTTTCTTAACTATCTAAAGATATAACATTAAAAAACGTTTATACTTCTCTACTGAAACTTAAATATTCAGTTTTATATTACAAAGATCAACAAAAATATATATTCTTGAAACCTTAAAGAGTTCAGACGTTCAAAAAGTAGTATGTCATATACTTACCTTTTCGTCGTACTTATATTTTTTTAATTTAAATATTCAGTTTATTCATTTTGTATTATTCCTAAAACTTCAAATTATTCTAAGGATCAACAAAAAATGTATTCTTAAAACCATAAAGGGTTTAGACGTCCACAAACAAAATAGCGAATGGCAACAAAATAGCGAAAGGGTTAAAAGTAGCGTTCGATCGACGGTGGATTTTTGGCCGAAGCAGAATATTCGGCCAAAGGCCGAAGCCGAATACTAATACTTTTAAGAAAAAAAAATTATCAAATTTAGCCATTCTTTCTTTATTAATTTATTGGTTCCACTAATTATTCCGTCAAAGGCCGAAGCCGAATACTAATAAAAATTCTTTTAAGGAAAAAAAATGATAAAATTTAGCCGTTCTTTCTTTATTAATTTATTGGTTTCACTAATTATTTGTTGCAGTAAAAATAAAAACCACAAACAGTCTTAGAGTTCAGTTTCTAACAATTAAAAAAAATTAACAATTCAATTGACATAATTAAACATCACTTTTATTAATCGCAAACCTGATTTCCGAAATATCGATGAAAATCGGTGTTTGATAAAATACTTCAAAACAGAGCAAATTGAAACCTTCGGCTATTTTGGCTGAAGCAGAAGATTTAAAATTGGCCGAATACCGAAGCCGAAAACGGATATTCGGCCGGACATTAGTTAAAAGGTTTGGCCGACGATTTTTATCTTCATGATTTTTATTCATGATTTTTAAATAATAATAATAATTTTTAATAATTTAAATAATAATAACAATGTGCAGCATAACCTAGAGAAACAATTTAAATAGCTATTTCCTCCTAATCTCTTTCAGCAGCATCTGAATCACAATTGAAGTCATTAAGTTTTCCAAATGATTTGCATACCAAGTTACAGTATTTACTGAGCCCCAACTACGAGTGAAAGCCCAACGACAACAACAACTTCACCTGTCGTTCTCACCTATAACGTAAGAAAAAGCATTGAAAATGACATACCGTTCTGTGACAGCTTAGAAAATGCGGATATATCTAGAGTATATAATCTCGATTGATTGATGACTGAACAAACTAGTCTGCGGTTTTGTAGTTTACAGCTGAAAATTTGCATATTTGAAATCACTTTCAGTTGTTAGGTTCGCCTTACCGGAAAACTAATTTTCTGACTGTAAAAAACTAAACAGTCTTAATAATGCAACAAAAAGAAAATAATAATTAATATAGAAACTAGGAAATGAGTTAATTAAAGTGAAAGTTGCATTGTGTGAAGTGATTTGCAAAAATCGCATGCAATTTTTTTTTATACATAAATGTCAAATCTTCACAGTAACCATTCATTCATTAAGCGAAATATGCATTTTTCTAACAAAAGCTCTTGTAGCAAATATGGTGGTGTGCCAATAAATCATTATGCGATCTGTTGGCAGCACTAAAACGTGATTGAAACGACGCATAAAACGAGAGTTGAGCGAGAAACGCGTCACTGAACAAACGTTGAATAAATTGCAGCTGGTGACATTAAGCGCATTCAAATCATTGAATGTGGGTTTTCAAGTTAATATTTACAGACGTTTGTGTCTGCATATATCTGTGTGTCTTATATTAGATATTGGCTATTAAAAAATTGCAAAAATAAAAATCTACTTGGATATGTGAAATGCTTTTCATTACAGAACTGTGGGACTTCTTAAAAGAAATTACATTTTGAGAGCAAATCTTTGGGACAACTTAAGTTAAATGGGAATCAGATAGCACTTTCTGTGAATCTGAATCAAATGTACTACACCGATCATTTAACCTTTTCGACCCCAAAGTTGCCTGAGAGCAACTTCACCTATTTGTCATCTTATAGCAAAAGCTACGATTGATTTATGGGTTTAATTTAAGTAGGCACCAATAAATTAATATTTTAAGAAGTGAATTCAAAGCAAATTATAAAAATGTTACTGCTATCACAAAAATAATTCCCAATAATTTGCAGCGATATCAGGGAAAGTTTGTGTTCTAATTGAAGTCTACGAATTGGGTGCGTTTGATCAAAACTCTGTTTCTTTATTAATGGTTAAATAAAATCAAAAAGTAATAATTTTGTATTTTTCCATAAATATTAAATAACTTTTCTGTAAATAAAAAATATTGATATAAAATTTATTTAACCCGTTTTAAGCTAAAATTGTTCTAAAAGTAAACTGGCTCTAGAACTCCAACAAAGAGGCGTTGCGACTTCAAATATCGTGTGCACACTTCTTAAAAAGTAATATCGAGACACAGGGTGAAATTTGGGGTCGAAAGGGTTAACTAAGCAATAGAACAGCTGAAATTGTGATTGAAAATTGAACTCTATGCAACGAAAGAGTTGAAAACTGACAACCAATGGAAACTATTTATGGCTAATTTAAAACTGCAATTCAGGCAGAGAAGTCTGATTGGACCGATAAAGCCTAAGAATGCCAACTGTTTCAAAATGAGTTCACTTCGAATGTCAATTTGTACCATTAAATCTTGTTGACAATGAAAAATTAAGACCCAGCTAAATGCAGATATCTACACGTATCACTACTACAACTCATAAATGGATCTCTATTTGGCATTGCTAAGGACCCAATAAGGGTCTATGTGTGGACATTTGTGGCCAGACAGTTATACCTACCTACCTACATCCAGATATATGTATGTAATGTGTCTTTGTTTGACTTTGGCAAGCAAGAAGTTGACTATACTGGAAATTTATATATTCAAAGGTAAAGAATTCCCAAACTTCTTCAGCGTCTTTTAAGCGGAAGTACTACCCACCTTTAAATCCCTATCTCTATTAAAGAAAAAAACAAAACTCTCTAGTGGAATGGTTTATATTTGTTACAGTCCGACTGCTATTAAAACCTTTGAGAAGGCTTCCACCAAATCGAATGTGGTCTCTGTTTGTCTCTCTTTGCTCCACAAGCTGATGTACTTACTTGGACCATATTGTCCTTACTTGGGTAAGAGACTACAGCGATAGTGCCATGCAAGGTGTGGCATTACCCCGACGAACTGCAACACCACAATCAGAGTTGGCATACCTCTAACTATCTGTAAACTAAACATATGCTTCGACAGATGACTTCATAGTCATTGAAGAATGTTCTTTTAGATAAATGCTTTTACCCTTTAAAATGATAAATGATTCCAAAGAACTACAATAAGAAATAATAAACAATAAAACATATGGAGGACAACACTTCTTGCATTATGTGTAAGTAAGCAGCTCTTTCTTTCTTCTTTGTTTTTTCACTTTTTCTAGACAGACGACGATTTTTATAGAATTTTTTCTATTTCAACACCATACCAACAGACGAGGTTTTAAAAGTTGGAACTACTGTCGCATTTGGTAAAATATAAATGAAAAGGAGACTATAACTCGCTGCCAGGTTTTCTCAAGACAAAAGGTGGAAATCTTTAGGCCATTCTTCGACAACTTGGATGACATTAGAACAGCCAATATATAAGAGACTTATTAGAATTGATTCACGAATAAAATTGGCTTAAATTGATTGATTTAACAGACTATTTTTGAGACTACTGCCGCAGTTGTTAGAGGAACAGTAGACTATAAATCACCTCCTCTCACACTGATTTCTTAAGACGAAGATGGAAAGTTTTAGGCTCATCATTCCTCAAAAACTTGGATGACCTTAGAACAGCCAACATATAATAGACCTATAAGGATTCATCTACGACTAAAACTGGCTTAAACTGATTGGCTTAACAAAACAAGGTTTTGAAAATTGAGACCATTGCTAGAAGAACAGTAGTCACTTCCTCTGTCACTATCCTGATTTCTTTAGACAAAGATGGAAAGTAACTACTAGGCTCACCAATCTTCTTGGATGGCATTAGAACAGCCAACATATAAGAGACCTATTAGGATTCATTCACTAATCTAACTGTCCTTCGAATGATTTACATTAAAGACACATCACTCCTTCATTTGTGGCATCAGAATGGGTCTTATCTGCGGCCTTAGAGAACTTCCTTGGAAGTTTGTACTACTGTCGCACTTGCCAAACTGTCCTCCTCTATTACTTGCCGGCTCTCTCTAGACGAAGATGTAAAGCTTTAGGCTCACCATTCTTCGACTACTTGAATGACATTGGAATAGCCAACATAAGAGACCTGGAGACGTGGATTCATTCACAAATCATACTGACTTAATTTGGATCTCGAATGACTTGCACTAAAGACACATCACTTTTTCGTTTGTAGTATCACAATAGGTCCAATTTGTGGCTCTGATAGCCATTTCAACCTAATTTAACCTATAGGAAGGAAATTATGGGGAGATAATTAGCCTAATAGCTTTGTCTGAGATGATGATGATGGGATTATAACTAATTTTCAGAAGAGAGATTGGTGTGGGTTCACCAAAGAGATTGAAATGGGAAGACAAAGGAGTTTGAAGCGAGAGAACGAAAAGGGTTGAAGGGAAATGAGTAAAAATTACTCTTTGAAGTCTGTTAGTGTTGGCTAACCCACATCGCTTGAATATAAATTCATACAAGCAGCTTATTTATTAAGTCATTAAGTTTCAAAATACCATCGTTATAAAAGTAACCTATTTTGACCATTCGAAAGTTTTTAACCCTTTCGACCCCGAATTTTACCCTGTGTCTCGATATTAATTTTTGGTATTTAATGAAATATGAAACACTTTCCTAAGAAGTGTACACATGACATTTGAAGTCACCACGCCTCTTTGTTGGAGTTCTAGAGCTAGTTTACTTTTGAACAATTTTAGCTTACAACGAGTTAAATAAATTTTTTATCAATATTTTTTAATGACAGAAACATTATTTAATATTTGTGGAAAAATACAAAATTATCACTCTTTGATTTAATTTAACGATTATTAAAGAAACAGGCTTTTGATCAAGCGCGTCCAGTTCGTAGACTTCAATTAGAAAACAAACTTTCCCTGATATCGCGGCAAATTATTGGACATTATTTTGGGGATAACAGTAAAATTTCTGTAATTTGCATTGAATTCACTTCTAAAAATATTAATTGGTTGGTGCCTACTTAAATTAAACCCATAAATTAATCATAACTTTTGCTATAAGATGACAAATAGGTGAAGTTGCTCTCAGGCAACTTTGGGGTCGAAAGGGTTAAATACCTATTCAAAATGTCTGCTTTGCAGTTACTCAATTTTTTTATCCAATATTTAGTCACCACATACTGGGTTTTGTTTGACTCTATATTTTATATTTTCTTAAGCATTAATTAAGAAATATTTTCTTTCTATTGTATAGGGTTTCCAATTTATTTTCATATTTTTTTATACATTCATAAATACATATTTAAACAAACATATTTATTTGCAAGTGCAGACATACAGTTATGCACTCATAGTAATCTATAAATGGTTCGGTGTACACAGCTGTGATTATTCAAGTCGATCTTATTAATAATGTAAACGAAGTATAATTAATTGAGAATAGTGGGGAGACAGTAATGTGTATAGAATGCTTAATGGTTGCGATATTCAAAGCCAAACACCTGCCAAGGTGATAGGAGGTGTTCACAGGGTGCAGACAAATGTGAACTGAATTATAAAAAGCGCTATTCTAAACTCATTTTGAGCTAAATTTTAGAGTAATGAAACCTACATTTTTTAAATAAATTCTCTGTCTGAAGAGAATATAACCAAACCAAGAAGATATAGTAATAGTAGATGAAATTCTAAACCAAAAAAACTTTCAGTTGCTTTCAGCTCTCTAATCTACAAAAATTAAAAATAAATCAAAACGAAATTTTTGTTTAGGATAATTTTTCGCTTTCAAATCTTCGAGAAACCCGTTACTACTTCTACTGAAATAATAGTTGTGAATTAAAAAATTAAATAAATAATTTTGTACTTATGTAGTAATATTAAATTTTGCAATAAACGTTTCGAAGGTTAAGAATTTTGAAAACATTTTTGTTAGTAGTCGTTAGTAGTTGTCACCCTGTAAAATACATACAAGTCACTGTCAATGAATGCCAAGCGTGGTCGCTCTTATAATAAAGTTAGCTGAAAAGTTTGGTTTCAAGTTTAATTGCTGTACTTTTATTGTTATTGTTGTTATAGTAGTGGTTTTTTGTGAAAACACAACATTGGCTTTGAACTAGTTTAATTTTATATTTAAGGGTGATGTTAACAATTTGCTGTTGTTTCTTTTTGTTGTTGGTATAATATTTGTATGTTTTTGTTAAGGTTGTGTGACAGTTGTTTTCAGTTGTTTGTTATTCTTACTATTAAATTTGTTGACATTTTTTGCCTTGGATTTGTTAATTAGTTAATAACTACAATTATAACACTGGTGTATAGTGATTTATATGCTCAACAATCAAAAGCCATTTTCAATGAGAAATCGTTATTCAAAAATGATGACACAATTTAAAAAGAGTTTTCGAGAAATGCGTTAATAAATATTCATATTTTAATTTTTTTCAGTATGTTGAATGAGTTTTTAATTTGAACCCTTTTACGATTAATGGTTAATAATCATAAATTCATCCATAATAATCATCCATAAATTCATAAAAAGTTATAATCCTATGTGAAGATGTTTGTTTGAAGGTTGAATAGTAAAATTAGTTTTATATTACTTGACACTTCTGTGGGAAATTCAGACACACTTTCTGACATCCTCGTTCAAAAACAGCCCTCCACTTCCACTGATCTCTAAATGAAAGATCAAGGATCTATGTCCTTGCGCTTGGGCACAAGAACATAGAGGGAAATTGCAGGCATCGAGCTACAATGCATCAAGTTGGTATTCCACTCTTCACTTGTAAGCTTCATTTGAAGAATGCAAATCTTCTAAAAGCAAACACCAGATGGCTCCATGAAGAAACATGCAACACGCCAAGACAGATCTGGCTTTCGACCGACGAAAGCAGATCCAGGGTGCTGATCCTTTTTAATAATCTTGTATAGAGATTTTCGTGGAAATCATAACTGGACACCGTCCCTTCGGCCAACACTTCACAAGACTTTGTATGCTGTATAATGACTTCTGCCGAAGCTGTCCCGTTTCTTGGGACAGAACTTCCTCAGTTGCCTGACGGACTTTGAGAAGGCGCCTTCAAGCAGTTGTTAGAGCTACCAGGCTCTCATCTTTAGGAGATGTAGCAACCCCTAAATGATACCTTACGAATGATACCAACCGACCGATCAATTATTCGTTTTCGGCTTCGGTATTCGGCCAATTTTAAATCTTCTGCTTCAGCTTCATTCAAAAAAGCCGAATACTTTAGCCGAAGGTTTTCGCCCTGTAATACCAATCAATTTGCTCTGTTTCGAAGTATTTTATTAAATATCGGGTTTAGCGATATTTCGGACGTCGAGATTGCGATTAATAAAAATGATCTCTAATCAGCTATTTATGTCAATTGAGTTAAGTTTTTTTGACTGTTTTTGGTTTTTTTTTAATGAATTATATATATTCTTTTCTTAATTTTTAAGTGGAACAAAAAAATTATTAAAAAAAGAACCGCTAAATTTGTTCAGTTTTTACCTTAAACAAATTTTATTAGTATTCGGCTTCGGCCAAATATTTTAGTTATGCCGAATATTCTGCTTCGTTCTGTTTGAAACTGAACTTTAAGACTGTATTTGGTTTTTTTTACTGAAATATATATATTATTTTTTTATCTTTTAAGTGGAACAAAAAAATTAATAAAGAAAGAACGGCAAAATTTGGTCAGTTTTTTTTCCTTAAAAAAATTTTATTGGTATTCGGCTTCGGCCAAATATTTAAGTTATGCCGAATATTCTGCTTCGTTCTGTTTGAAACTGAACTTTAAGACTGTATTCGGTTTTTTACTGAAATATTTATATTATTTTCTTAATTTTTAAGTGGAACAAAAAAACTAAAAAAAAGAACAGCTAAATTTGATCCGTTTTTTTTCTTAAAAAAATTTTATTAGTATTCGGCTTCGTCCAAATATTTTAGTTATGACGAATATTCTGCTTCGTTCTGTTTGAAACTGAACTTTAAGACTGTATTTGGTTTTTTTTACTGAAATATATATATTATTTTCTTAATTTTTAAGTGGAACAAAAAAATTAATAAAGAAAGAACGGCTAAATTTGATCCGTTTTTTTCCTTAAACAAATTTTATTAGTATTCGGCTTCGGCCAAATATTTTAGTTATACCGAATATTCTGCTTCGTTCTGTTTGAAACTGAACTTTAAGACTGTATTTTGTTTTTTTTACTGAAATATATATATTATTTTCTTAATTTTTAAGTGGAACAAAAAAGCTAATAAAGAAAGAACAGCTAAATTTGATCCGTTTTTTCCTTAAATAAATTTTATTAGTATTCGGCTTCGGCCAAATATTTTAGTTATGCCGAATATTCTGCTTCAATTTATTTTCTTCTGCTTCATTTAACAGCTCAAACATGTAAAAATTTTACAATATTTCGAAAACAATTCTACTTTTTATGTAGAAAATGAGCTAACTTAGTGTTTTTTATTTTGTTAAATAGTGCGATCTATTACAATACTACACAAATTATCTGTTAATCGCATTCACCTCAAAACAAAAGTATTTTCTAGACTAAATCTAAGTCTTCAACAAATGTGTTTATAACTAAATTAAGAAAAAGAAAACTGGTTTTTGGAACGTTTGCTAGTCCAAAAATTAGTATAGAAAAAACTTTTGTTTTGAGGTGCATTTTTCGTATCGAGTTATTTATGTTTATTTCAATAGTTTCAAACTAACTGCTTATTTTGTGTTTTTTGTTGTTTCTTGTTTTGTTATTCATTTTCGTATTCAACTGACCCTGACAATCGAACGTCATCACTGTACTCGTACGCACCAAAGTTTTTTCTAATACATTTTCGACTATTCCATGAATTTGTATTAGTAATCATTTTATTGGTTCAGACCAATTCAGTTATAATTCGTAATGAAATTGCGGTAACAATTTTATTATTATTTGCAATTATGATGATAAGTGACGATAAAAAGCATAAAGTTTGCGTTGATTGTCGCAAACCAGACGAGACGTTGATTATCGCAAAAAACGACAGACATTCACTGAGCTATAAATGCACTTTTTCGAATGCATATCTCTTTAGATTGTCAAAGAGAAATAAAACAGAGTAAAAATAGAGTTTGTATTGCAATTAAGAAAAGTAGAGACAGAGTGAGATAACAAAAAGTCTCATAAAATTATTAATTATTGTTGTGTTATAAACAAGTTTTATATTAAATATTACGATTAGAAAATGTGACAAGTGAAACAATCGAAAAAGAAAAAAATTAAAAATAACATATATGATGTAAGTACAGATGTCTGACAGATATCGTTGGTGTATAAAAGATTTGTTTGCCAGAAACTAAAATTAAGAGAGTAAGCTCTAAAAAATTGAAACTATTCTAAAAGTAAACAACCAAAAAATAAGAAAACTTGCAGGTCTAACTAACCACTGTGACTTGTCACAAATATAGCAGTTAGGGAAAAGAGGTTGCTAACGAGAGGGTTAAAGAAAGAAGCAACTAATTTCAAAGTTTCATTTGAGGTTTGAAGCTACATATACCGAAATTTAAGAATAATCAAATATTTTATGTAAACGAAACATAACAACAACACTGTAGTGGTTCAGTAGTCTTACGAACCCACAATTTGTCTGCTTATTCCATTTGCATCTAAATGTTTGAAAAAGTTATTTGTCAATGTAAGTCGATCATATCATTTTTTTGCTGATTCGATGCTGCTGGCGAAAATGCCTCCAGTAAAATCTTGCAAGGTCTCGATCTCACTTTTTTCTCATTGCAAGGGCTTCAGCGTACACAAATAATAAGCTATCAAAATTTATGAAAATTTTTACAAATTAGTCGTTCACAAGTAAGCCCAATGAAAGATAATGAAGGGTTTCGTAAAAAAACAAAAATTAACCTGAACTTTGACGAGACATAATCCTTTCGCTACTGCATTAAGGCCCCGAACACATTCAAGACGGCAGCGACGCGGGCACACACAACTTCAAGAATTCGACCGTTGCCATGTAGTCAACTACGTGATTACAATGAAGGCGGCAGCAACGTCATCACAATCAAATTTGTAAGCTTCTAAACGCAACTTTTAGAGTGCTTCCGCACATCCTTTATTAAGCATTTGTCTATATTAATTTTTTCGTTTTACTATCAATTCAAAAATGACAATTTAGGCCATTTTCTGAACCAGTAAACTTTAACTGTAATACTAACGAATTTTTAATTTGTTGTTCAAAGCACACCGAAAAAGCAAGAAAAATTCCATTAAAAATATAAGTTTTGAGGCAGTAATGCCAATTACTTTGGTGTTGTCGCTTAAGAAACAGAGAATAGTTCTATGTTTGGCGACAACGACAACTGTGTTCGGTATTCGTGTAGTCATGCTGTCATCAAAATAATCGTTTTCATACGAACGTTCTTATTCTATATTTTGACAGATATTGTCGTGTCGCTGCTGTCGTCGATTGGTTCGGGGCATGAAACTGGTGTATTGTCAGGTGTGTGCTCAGGTGACCCTGAAACCACAGTTGACTCAATTAAAATTTGTTGTACCTAAATTTTCATAAAAAGCTCAAAGTGCGAACGAAAAATGGGAAGGAAAGGACCCCACATAACTTTTTTTTCAAAACGTTTACTGATTGCCCTCAAAACGTTAGTCTATATTTATTCTCTTTTACACACTGTTATATAAAAAAGGCCCAAATTACAAAAAAGCCAAAGTAAAAAAGGTCCACTTTGAACCAAATGGACCAAAAAAAGGCAACCGTGTCTGAAACTTAACGCTAGAAAGACCGCAAGTTTCCATACCTACAAAGAGTGCATATTATATCCGCTGATATCTCGAAAAATACACATCGGATTTGGCTAATTGTAATTGTAGAACCTTAATTGTAGAACTTCGTGGGTGGTCCGATAAGTACTTAGCCTACAAAAGAAAAACGAAAATTTTGGAAACGTGGCGATTTATTTCTCAACGTAGTCTCCTTTCAACTCGATACACTTGACCCAGCGATACTCCAACTTCTTTAACCCGTCCGAAAAATACGTTTTCTGGAGGCCTCCGTGGCGGCGATAACCTCCTCATTCGACTCAAATTTCTGCCCGGCAAGTGACTTTTTCAAGTTTGGAAACAAAAAGAAGTCACACGGGGCCAAATCTGGAGAATACGGTGGATGGGGCAGCTGTTCGTAGCCTAATGCGACCAATTTGGCGAATCACTGACCGATATTGCTCTTTTTCCATTTTTCTAAAATCCGCGGACACGTTCGATTCCACACGCGGTCAAAACAAAACTACAAATCTAATATGGCTGAAATTTTGACAGTAGCCGTCTACGAGGATGTACTACACGATAGTAAATTTCTCTTACGATAGTGGCACCATCGGGCGGTGGGGCTAAGTACTTATCGGACTGCCCACGTATTTGTAGAACCCCATAAAAAACAAAAGTAATTAAAGCAAAAGTTGATTAAAAATGAAAAACCAAAAAATTAATCAAAAAATCAATCAAAATTAACGCAATTTCCTTTCTAGTGTTAATAAATTAACTAATTTGTAATTTGCATTATAAACAAAAGCAAACAAAAGCAAAGCAAAGTAAAAGCAAAAAAGGTCTCAAAAAAGTGGAAAATAAGGTTTGTGCAAACGCCCTGCAAAAGTCGTAGCGAACGGGTTAAGCGAAACAAACGAAACTTAGTAGTCTAGAGGCAACAAAATTTCTATGTATGTATACAAATTTTACATTAATCAAATTTTTTGTATAGATTCATTTATTAACCCTTCGCTGCATGGCATTGCATATATGCAATGTTAACTTTTCATAGATTTGCGAAATAAATATTCAATTTAGCATTTTATAGTCGTTTATTCTTCAGTTGTGACTTTTATGTTAAAACATTTGATTACTAAAGGAATTTTGCGAATAACATTGAAAGTATTTATGTGCAAAACAGTTGAAAAAAACCAACAATTGTTTCGATTTGGTGAAATAATTTTGGTTATTGATGGCAATGGTGATATGGCGGTTGCCGTCGCTCAGCTGTTCAGTGCATTGCATTACAATGACGACTGACCTAGGTTCGACTCTCAGTAGTAGCCAACACTAAAATAAAGATAAAACCGACTTTCGGGATATGGCAAATTTACGCAAACCTTCTTTCAGGAATTCAACAAATTTTCATTTTTACCATCAAAACTTAACAAGCAAAAAGAATAATATGACAAACAAATTTTTTTTCTTCACGGAAATGAAATCATGCAAAGAAGGGTTAAATATTTCAAAGAACTCAATCTTAAAAATAAATTTTTTAAATGGTTCCAACTGAACTATTGAAATTGTTTAAAATGTTCAAAGACAATACACTTAACTTAGAGAGACAGGGGGGAATAAACAATGGAGAGTCAAAAGGGAAAGAAAGTGTAAGAAGTTGGCCGCAATAATAACAACCAAAGCAAGTAAAATGTGAAAAATGTATGTTTTTAAAATATGTTTTGTTTTTCTTTTTACTTTGTCTTAGTCATTTATCTTAGTCATTTTCACCTCAAGTATTGTTTTTTCCTTAACGTTTTTGCATCGCCGCAGACGTAATCGACTCAAAAATTCCCCAAAATTCTCACAATATTCAGGTTGGTGCCCTCTCAACCGCAACTGAATGTGACACGCAGACTTATTTTTTGCTTTGTATGTTTTTGTTTAAATTTTTTAATTTCTTAATTGTACTGAAAATGTTGGGGAAAGCCCCCAGGCAGAACGTGTTCAGTATTTTTGAACAAATGAAACACAGCACTGAGTTCAACCGCAAAGGGTAAACATTATTAACACCTCAGCCCAAATAGGCACATTACGGTAATTAGTGTATAAATATTTCACACTTCACACCCTCATGTCAAAAGTGTGTTGAGATACAAACAAATTGAATGAGATATTAACAAATAGTTCAACAAAAGATGTCTTTAA
This sequence comes from Melieria picta, assembly GCA_964056695.1. Lineage (NCBI taxonomy): Eukaryota > Metazoa > Arthropoda > Insecta > Diptera > Ulidiidae > Melieria > Melieria picta. Next base: position 104,918,585 of record OZ057400.1, on the reverse strand, counting down.
TTGTGTTTAAATATTTACTACGAACGAAATCTTGAATGATAGCTGCCAATAAATAAGCAGTAAGCACAAGAAAAAGAGACCGAAAGAGACCAAGAGAGCGATTAAAGTTGGCAGTAAAGTCTCTAACTTAGTCTCTGACACATTCACTGAATAAATCACTCAAGGCGCGACAGCGTGTGGAAAAGCTCGTAGCCGATGTATGCAAAAGTTGACTTACCAAAGTCAGTTTGCGTGTTGAATTAGAGAAACTAATTAACTAAATATTTACATTAGCAAATGTTGTTAGATTAGTTAATGCATTGAGACATTTTTTATTATTTTATTTTTTTATTTTGGAGACGACTCACTTGTCGTACCTATTATAGGCATTTTATTTTTATTACTGAGGATTTTAATATACGCAATGATGCTAAGAATTTTATCTGAGAGGAAATTATCTTATTTATTTTTCATTAAACAATTTCGACAATACTCAAGTTTGATAAAAAAATGATAAAAAAAGATAAAAAATGTAACAGCACACAGTAGATTTATCTGTGAATAGAAAGCGTTGGGTTTGGTGAAATAGAATTTGGATAGAAGAGTGTTGTCATTCCAAATAGTTTGATATATGGTGAATGAAGTGTTAAAGACACTTAAATTAGAAATTATTTCAATTCTAAATTTGCAATAATAACCTAAGTTAAGTAAAGCAACTGGATCACTAAATGTTGAGTTATATTTGTGACACATAATTTAGTTTAAGTTTGTTTAATTTATTTGAGTTTAAATAAGGTTAAGTCGACCTGGCTGATCATAGAGAATTGGATGTTGGGAATTGATAATTTGTGGGTATTTGTGAGTACTGAAGTTAGGTTAAGTAGAGCGGGAAGACTATAGAGAGTTAAATTATTAAGTCTTGGAAGCAATTGACTTAATTTAAGTGAGTTTAATTTACCTGAATTTAATTGCGATTAAGTGAAGCTGGCTACCAAAGAAAGTTGGGATAGATTTGTAGGCATTTAATTTAATTTTAGTTAGAGTAATTTACTCAAGTTTAGGTTAACCCTTTCGACCCCTAATTTCACCCTGTGTCTCGATATTACTTTTTGGTATTTAAATCATGAAATACTTGCTTAAGGAGTGTGCACACGACATTTGAAGTCGCCACGCCTCTTTGTAAGAGTTCTAGAGCTAGTTTACTTTTGAACAATTTTAGCTTAAAACGGGTTAAATAAATTTTGTATCAATATTTTTTAATTACAGAAAAATTATGTAATATTTATGAAAAAATGCAAAATTATCACTTTTTGATTTTAATTAACCATTATTGAAGAAACAGGGTTTTGATCAAATGCGCCCAATTCGCAGACTTCAATTAGAACACAAACTTTCCCTAATATCGCTGCAAATTATTGGAAATTATTTTGGGGATAACAGTAAAATGTTTGTAATTTGATTTGAATTCACTTCTAAAAACATAAATTTGTTGGCGCCTACTTAAATTAAACCCATAAATTAATCGTAGCTTTTGCTATAAGATGACAAATAGGTGAAGTTGCTCTCAGACAACTTTGGGTCGAAAGGGTTAAGTCGAAGTGACTGACCACAGAAAGTTGGGTTAGATTTGTTGGCTTTTGTTTTAGGTTAAGTAGAGCTGGTAGACCACAGACAGTGAGTCAGACTTGTGGACATTTAATTTATTGTAGTTTATGTTAGTTCAACTGACTTAAATTTAAGTTACTCGTAGGTTAAGTCCAGCTGGCTGACTACACAGAGTTAAATTGGTCCTGTAAGTATTTTATTAAGTTTAAGTTAGTTTAATTTACTTGATATTAAGTCAAATTAAGTAGAGCTTACAGAGTTTGGATAGATTTGTAGACATTTTATTTAGTTTAAGTTAGTGTAATTTACTTAAGTTATCTTAAATCTAAAGGCTGACCACAGAAAGTTGAGTTAGACTCGTTGGCTTGCACTTGCATTTTATCGTTTAAGGGGGTAGTTAGTCGAAAATTTTTTTTTTTGCAGTTTTGGTCTATTTAAACCCTTAGGAACCTTCCTTTACCTCGGATAGTATCCGAAAGCGATTGAAAATGAGATTAGCTGTAAGGGCTCGCGCGCTCGAATCGCACACTTGGCGCGTGAAGTAGATGCTGTTGTTTTGAGCTGGCTGACACGATTACGGCCGATCTACTGCACCGATTTGCTTAAACTTTTTTAATGTGGAATAAAAATTTGTATGAAAAAAATTACTTAACACTAGAAGTACCGAGCGGTCATTTGACGGTTTTCAGTTTTTGATTAACCGTAGCTCGAAAACGGTTTAAGTTACGAATCTTGTTCTCCTTGACTTTTAATATTTTGCAAAATATTGTTAGTGCAAAATATTAAAAGTCAAGGAGAACAAGATTCGTAACTTAAACCGTTTTCGAGCTACGGTTAATCAAAAACTGAAAACCGTCAAATGACCGCTCGGTACTTCTAGTGTTAAAAACATGGTCGATTCTACCTGACTACCCCCTTAAGTTAGGTTAAGTAGAGCTGGTAGACCACAGACAGTGAGACAGACTTATATACATTTAATTAATTGTAGTTTAAATTAGCTCAACTCACTTAAGTTTCAGTTACTCGTAGGTTAAGTAAAGCTGGCTAACCCGCAGGAGTTGAGTTAGATTTGTAATTAATTACTTATATTTATGTTAGATTAGAAATACCAAGTTGTAAATTAGTCTTGGTAGCATCTCATTTAGTTTAAGTTAGTTTAATTTACTTGAATTGAAGTTAGGTTAAGTGTAGCTGGCTGACCAAAGAAAGTTGGGTTAGATTTACAGACATTTAATTTAGTTTAAGTTAGTTTAATTTACTTGAGTTCAAAATTGCTTAAGTTGAATTGGTTGACCACACAGTATTGGATTCGATTTATGGGTATTTACTGCAGTTTAAGTTAAGGTTAAATTTATCTGGCGAACCAAAGAGAGTTGGGTTAAAGTTGTAGGCTTTGGAGTTAGAATGAAAAACTGGACTATCGAATTTTGCCAAAGTCTCGAACAGATTTATTATTTGACTGAACTTCTAGACGTGAACATGAATTGTCAAAAGAAGTAGTTTAAGCTTCAGTCTATTAGGTTTGGGCTACTCGCATTTGTTGGGATATAACCAGACATTGACGATTCACATGACTGCACAGTTCTTAATACAAATAAATTACTTTGATTAAAAAGTCTGTCGGAAATGGAGAAACAAAAAAAGCACTCAAATAAAAAATAACAAAAATTTATTTTATTATCCCCATTTTTTTATTTTCAGACAAAATTCAAGTCCCCTCTTACAACAGCACCAATACAATTTTGATATCTAATCGCAGTCGAAATCATGTCTGCGTGCTTCTAAAATGGAAATTGTAAAATAATAAAAACGTATATTTTTTGTATATGAATTTATGTACGTGTGGTTGTGTGTTTATACTAAGAGGAGAGTAAAAATTCGTTTATGACATTTACATACTGTACGGATTTAACGATAACTAACTCGTAGCTGTTTAAAGTCTGTTTTGCCAAAAACAAAAAACTAGAAAAGACAGACAAGCTGATAAGAGTTAAAATTGAAGTGGTACTGTTTTAAATTATATGGAGGCACACTTACTGGTCAGAACATCAAAGAAATTTGCCGACACTGTAAAACGTTATAATTTTTTTCATAAATTTTTGCAAAGCAAAGAAATTTATTCTGACAGTATCGTCAGAGAGATTAAATAAAACACAAATGATTTATATTGCCTGTGGTTTTTATCAGAATTTACAACTGACGCAAAGGTAAAACGGACTTCCCTGATAGAGCTTTTTTTTCTTACAAATTATGGTGAACTTACATTTGGATTTGTGGGATCCACATTGCAGTTTGTAGTCATCAGTTTTCCAGTATTCATTGAATCAGCTGATGCGGTTTATGAAGGTGGACCCCCTAAAGCATTGAAAAGGTGGCAATTTATGTGGATTGAGAGTCTAACAGTGAATCCAGTGCTTGAACAGAAATAGTTTAGAACCTTATTTCATCAACTTTTTAGAATTTACTTTAAGTATAAACCGTAGTTTTTGGCGTAGTTAACTGCAACTTAGAGAATGGTAGGTGTCCCTACAATGGTTTCAACTTTGTCGCTTTCAACTCTTTCAACTTTATCTCAACTTTAGCTCTTGGGACAATTATTACTTTAAGATTGAAATCAGATCTGTAAAGAGAGGGGAAGGGAGGTTTTGGAGGGTTCTTTGGGGCCCGTATTTCATAGTTAAATGTATTCGCTTCTAGTTCGAATAGAAGCAGATTCTCTCTGCTTGGATTTTTTTCTTCACTGCTCTAGTTGAGGTTAGGTTTATGCCAAATCAGGTCGCCATATGTCCTTTATTACGAACCAAAGGCATTCGTTGTTGTTAACTCTTTCGACCCCAAAGTTGCCTGAGAGCAACTTCACCTATTTGCCATTTTATAGAAAAAAGCTACGATTGATTTATGGGTTTAATTTAAGTAGGCATCAACAAATTAATATTTTGAGAAGTGAATTCAAAGCAAATTAAAAAAATTTTACTGTTATCCCCAAAATAATTTCCAATAATTTGCAGCGATATCAGGGAAAGTTTGTGTTCTAATTGAAGTCTCCGAATTGGGCGTGTTTAATCAAAACCCTGCTTCTTTAATAATGGTTAAATAAAATCAAAAAGTGACAAATTTGTATTTTTCTATAAATATTACATAATTTTTCTGTAATTAAAAAATATTGATACAAGATTTATTTTACCCGTTTTATGCTAAAATTGTTCAAAAGTAAACTGGCTCCAGAACTCTAACAAAGAGGCGTGGCGATTTCAAATGTCGTGTGCATACTTCTTAGGAAAGTGTTTCATGATTTAAATACCAAAAAGTAATATAGAGACACAGGGTAAAATTCGGGGTCGAAAGGGTTAATAAAAAAAAACAAATTAAACAGCATTCTTTTAAGAATGGGATCTTTTCTTGCCTTTTCCTTTCAAAAAAATAATGTTCTTCTTCTTCCCCCAATTCCCAAGCCACCGCCATATCGAGCCCTTCCCGCGTTTTTATCGTAGTACCGATTTTGATTAAGTACGAAATAAGCACTTAAACAGATTTTCAGTTTTGGCTTAACTCTGGCGTTCGTTTATGGCGAATATTTTCGCGGTACATTTTGTCCTTAAAAAGTCCTGTTTTACAGGACATGTTTGGCATTTTAGAAAAAAGGGTCAAATTGACCCATACAAATAGGAGGTACAGGGTTAAAATGCTCCACAAAAATGTTCCTCATAGTATTTTACATTAAATTGCTGAACACATCATATACCTAAAATGTGAGGTTACATGGTTTTCGTATGCCGATTCACCATAAGAATGTGCAAAAAGGGGAAAACTTTGACCCCCCTAAAAAAATTCAGACGTAAACTTTCAAAATGCCGATACACGTATATATTTTTTTGGCCCCCTCTTCCAGAATCCGTTGTCAGAACCTTGTAATTTTTTATGTGTTGTACAGTGTTATTAATGCTAGATTTAATCATCAGCATCATTAATGTTAGATTTAAATATATATCCGAATTTGGTTGTCTGGTTTTGAACAGAATCCACATATAGCATTCATATAACGTTTCATTTTTATTTCAGATCTCCAGTTTTGCCACAAAAAAACAATGGATCATTCAGGAGTAAATCCTGCCTTTGTGGGCGATGATGGCAAAAACACTACCAATAGCCGACAACCTCAATTCCACCTTAATAGAAGCATAGATGAAGAAGCGGTTAGTTTGTCACAACTATATTTAAATACTCCTAAAAATCTTCCCTCTACCATTAACCTTTTCACTCATCATCTTTTATTTCTTCATTCAGCCTCCACCCGCCAAGGGCGCCAAAGAGAAAGATCGCGCCACCTGGGGCAAAGGTGTCGAATTTCTCATGTCCTGCATTGCCATGTCTGTGGGTCTGGGCAATGTGTGGCGCTTTCCGTTCACCGCGCTGGACAATGGCGGTGGCGCCTTTCTCATACCCTACCTGATAGTATTATTTTTAGTGGGCAAGCCCATCTACTATGTGGAAATGGCCATTGGCCAGTTTTCGAGTCGCGGCTCAGTGAAAGTCTTCGACCTGTGTCCGGCCATGAGAGGTACGTACCATCGTCGTCAGTTCCACTGCATGTCGCTTAGCTCATAACTAAATAATTATGCTCGCAGCATCAAGTAAAAATATTTTGCATAATTTTCTGCTTTCATGTCACACTTCCATGCATGAATATGTTTGACTCATAAATATGTTTGATCAATTTGTCTTGTCGCAATTGTGCTCATTCCAATGTACATAAATCGCTCATCGTTAGGCGTTGGCATTGGCCAGATTGTGTCCATTTCGTTTGTGACCACCTACTATGTGGCCATCATGGCCATGATTGTGCGCTACCTGTTCGAGTCGTTCAAGTCGCCGCTGCCGTGGACCCAGTGCCTGGATGAGTGGAACGAGACGTGCGCGGCATCAGGCGCGGAGTACGAGCCCAAGGAACCCATCTACGCGGTGTCCACACTGTCGCCGCTAAATGGCACAACGCTCATCGGGGCAGTGAACAATTTCAGCGATGTCAGTTATAGCATTGCGTCCAATACCACCAAAGCTGTGTCGTCCGCCGAGTTGTTCTTTATGTAAGTGAATTTGTTCGGTGTTTTTGGTGTGTTGGTTGGTTTGGTTTTTTCACATAATTTTATGTTATGTGTAGTTGCTTACTAACGATTTGAATTAACAGTGGTGCAGGTTAAGAGTGATTAATGAAATTCAAGTGAGTAAAAAGTTGACAAATTGTCAAATGTAAGTAAAAAGTTGACAGAGTCCCAAATCAGAGTCATCAAATCATCACCTCGTCTGATGTTGGTTTTTGAGCACTGAAAGACATAATTTTGAGTACAGACTCCAAGTCTGAAATCAATGTACCCAATAAATCAACTTTCTCTTAACCCTTAGTTGACTCCGTCAGATTTTGATGAAAAATACTTGCCTACTTATATCTCATTTGAAATGATTTTCCTATATTTGAAGTCAATAGAAACACTAAATCATGTTTTTCCATACAACTGTTAACCCATTGTTGACCCCCTTAAACTCTGATTTTCAAAACAATGAAAACCCCCTGTCGAATTATTTCTCACCACCAAGTTACTTTCACCAAGTTTGAAGTCAATAGGCCCATTAATTCATGTTTTCTACAGTTTCTTTATACAAACTTTTAACCCGTCGCTGACCACGTCTGATTTTTATTTAAAAAAAAAAATGGAAAACACATGTTTAGTATTTCTTATTTCAAGTGTTTTCACCAATTTTGAACCTTAACTCATTGTTAATCCATAAAGTCTTGTTTCTCCATACAAACTCTTAACCCATCCTTGATGCCGTCAAATTTAGATTTTCAAAAAAGTAAAAAACACGTATGGAATTATTTCGCATGTTAAGTGCTTTCACCAAGTTTGAAGTCAAAAGACTCATATAAAATGCTAACCCATTGTTGACCCCATTAGATTTTGATTTTCGAGAAAATGAAAAACACGTGTCGAATTATTTCTCATTAAGAGTACTTTCAAGTTTGAAGTCAATAGGCCCATTAATTCATGTTTCTCTACAATTTCTCCATACAAACTTTTAACCCGTCGTTGACCAAGTTTGATTTTGATTTGAAAAAAATTAAAATAACTTGTCAAATTATTTCTTATTTGGAGTAGTTTGAAGTAAAAATAACCCAATAAGTCATGCTTCCCCATACGAACTACTTATCCATCATTGACACCCTCAAATTTTGATTTAAAAAAAAAAATAGAAAATGCGTTTTTAATATTTTTTATTTCAAGTTTCTTATTAATTTTGAAATTTAACTCATATCTCCTCGTGAAATTTTTAATTATGAAAAACTAAAAAATCTCTATTGAATTATTTTTGATTTGCAGTATTTTCACCAAGTTTGAAATGAATAGGCCCATCAAATCACGTTTCATCAAACAGCACCTTAACCCATGTTTTGTGCTCCTTTAGACCACAAACTAAAAAAAAAAATCCCGTCTTAACGGAAATTTTTTTTCAAAAAAGAATCGTAAAATTTTTAATTATAAAAAACTAAAAAATACCTGTTGAATTATTTTTGATTTGGAGTATTTTCACCAAGTTTGAAATGAATAGGCCCATCCAATAACGCTTCATTATACAGCACTTTAACCCATGTTTTGTGCTCCTTTAGACCCAAAATTAAAAAAAAAAATCCCGTCTTAACGGAGATTCATTTTGCAAAATGTGTCTACAGTTCATATTTCAAGCTTCTAGCTTCAGCGGTTTGAACTGAGCAACGAACGAATCAGTCAGCAGTCAACAGTCAGTCAATCAGCCAGTCAGGACGAACAAATATAGGGTGTTTTTTTTAGAGGTTTGTTTTTCGAACAGAGATAAAACTGGCATTTTGTGGTCAAATCTGGCAACTCTAATGTCATTTATGTTCAGTTTGGTTTGCCATTTCATCATGAACAGGTTGACAAAAGAACAACGCTTGCAAATCGTGCAAATTTATTTCGAAAATAATGGTTCAGTTCGCGAAGTTTACCGCAAGCTCCGTCCATTTTATGGTCGACATAATCGTCCATCAGAGCAATTAATTCGGTTAACCATGGGTCGTTTTCGCACTACGTTTACTCTATGTGATAATACGCATCCGCAGAGACGTCGAACAGTGCGCACCGAAGAAACAATTGCCGCTGTAGAGCAAAATGTTGAAGAGGACCCGAATGAATCGATTCGCCACCGTGCACAGCAATTGGAGCTTTGCCCATCAACTTTATGGAAGATTTTGCGCAAAGATCTTGGCTTGCGACCTTACAAGATCCAGCTTGTGCAAGAATTAAAGCCGCGAGACCATGCAATGCGTCGTGATTTTGGTGTATGGGCCGAAAATGAGATTGATCTCGATGCTGATTTTCATCGCAAAATTTTGTTCAGTGATGAGGCTCATTTTTGGTTGAATGGCTACGTCAACAAGCAAAATTGCCGCATTTGGAGTGAAGAGAATCCACATGAGACCCTTGAGACGCCATTACATCCACAAAAACTGACTGTTTGGTGTGCTCTATGGGCTGGTGGAGTCATTGGGCTATACTTCTTTCGAAATAATGCTGGAGAGTCAGTTACCGTTAATGGACACCGGTATAGAGCCATGATAACCGACTATTTTGTTCCCGAATTGGATGGCATGAATGTGGATGAGTTGTGGTTCCAACAAGACGGCGCTACATGCCACACAGCGCACGTCACAATCGATTTATTGAAGGAAACATTCGATGAGCGCATAATTTCGCGGAATGGACCTGTCAATTGGCCACCCAGATCGTGTGATTTGACACCATTGGATTATTTTCTTTGGGGATATGTGAAGTCGCTCGTCTACGCCAACAAACCAGAAACGTTAGGGGACTTGGAAGCCAACATTCGTGGCGTTATTGCCGACATACGGCCCCAAATGCTCGAAAAAGTGGTTGAAAATTGGACCTGTAGAATTGGCTTTATTCGAGCCAGCCGCGGCGGCCACATGCCCGAAATCATATTTAAACATTAATCGCATAAAATTATCCTTCCAATAAAGCCAAATTGATGGACATTAAAACGATTTTCTTGTGTTTTATTTCAATTCGAAGTTCTATACCTCTAAAAAAAACACCCTATATATGTACATAGATGATCAATTAGGAACAGACCCATAGGTACACGCAAAGAAGTTTTAGGTAGTTTCAAACCCCCCAAATAGTTGTTTGTGGGTCGAAAAAGTGGTCCCAAATGGTATTAGACGCAAAAGTTGTGTTCGGAACCCGCAAAAATGTAATCCTGTATGCACCACTCAAGAAAAAGTTATATAAAAATTAACAAAAAATAAAACTTGTGTGCGAAGAACAGTAATTTTTATGTCTTTCTTAACTTTATCCATCAAATTATTAGCAGATTTATGTAAAAAAACTAAGAACGGTATTGTTGGCTAATCATTCATCCCGTCAGAATTTCAAATGATTAACGTAACCAACACAAGACATTTGACGTATTGAGGCTCTAAGCAGCCAAGCAGATGAAGAGGGGGAAAAAACATGTGAACATAGCTCCAGGCTAATCATTTGTTATGCTGGGAGATTAATGAATAGTAAAAACCCTGTGTCCAAGAGGCGTCTTAAAGGAAAAATTAGATATGCAAAAATGTGCTTTGAGTAAATAAATCAATTTTGACAAAAAGATCTTCTTCATTCCTTATAATCTAAGCAGAACTATGCACCTTTTACCATGTTTCTTAAATTAAAATTATTATGTTTTAAACTATTCCAACTAATATTTCTTCTACACTACAAAAACTATGTGTAGTAGTTTTTTGAAGAAAGCTTGAGCTTTCTGGCTCACATTGGCTGATGTTATTTCTATAAAGATTGCACCAGACATTTATCAATCTAGCCAATTCAATTAAGCAATCAAACTTTATTAGGCCTAACCACGGGAAGTGACAACAGCGAGTGTCAAATACACTTGAAGAGACAATCAAGAAGTGATTTATGAAAACAAATAAGTATGATACAAATATGTACGAGTATTTGTATCATATTTGTTTTCATAAATCACTTCTTGATTGTTGATTGATATCACACAATATTAGTGATAGCGCTGTGGGAATTATGATGACACTTTCTCATTTAAAAAATCACGTTTTAGAGTTTGTTGTTATATTCAATTAAAAAATGTTGTTGCAAAAAGTAGTTAATTCTTTTATTTGGTGTTGATTAAGTTGTCATTCAAGCCCTTGACTCTCTAACTTGCGGTTCAATACATTAACTAAAAACATTGCTTTCATTTATGGGACACCAAAAGTGTAAATTTTAAGCGCTCTGAATTTAATATCAAAATAAATTGAGCCGAGTTTAGACCAGGACACACTTAGGCCTTATGGGCTCATTGCTTTTCTCTGCGAATAAAATTCCAACTAGGTTTTGAACTACTCAAAATTTGAACTTTTATTTAAATTTTTTATTTTTTTTTATGTAATGTTGACATCTCTTTTCTCTGCGTGTATCATTGACGTTTGTAATTGTGTGTCACAAGTGCTTTCTGCAAATTTATCTAAATGTTGTAAGAATCAGTGCAGGGTATAAAAATATTTATGACATTTTATTTCGACATGTGGCACCGAGCGCCAACACATCAATCAGTGCAGTGCCGCCGCCAGTTGGACAACAGAAAAGTAATTTCGTGTTAATTTTACACTGCACAATGTTTACCCTTTCAATTGTGTGCAGTAAAGTGTGAAATTAAGTGCACACAATCACATCAAAGGTACATTGTTGTAATTTGCAAATGAAAACGTTTTACTCATTTCCATGAATTATTAAGTATTTAGTATATTTGCATTTTAATTGCATGCTGGAACAATGATATAAGGTTAATGCAAGTTAAATCGCTATGAAATTTAAATTAAAAAAAATTAAAAAAATATTGCATGCAATAAATTCGCGCATGTATATATTATGTTGCATGCAATTTTTGTATTAGAATTGTGTAATTCGATTACATTTTATTTACACTTGATAGCAGTGTAGTCTTACATGTAGCCAAGCTACGAAATCTCTTTGTCAAATTGGGGTTCAAGAGGTTTTTTTTGAAGAAGAGTTTTTTTTTAGGTGTTTTTTTTTTCAAGCAATAAAAAAACAAGATTTTGAGAGACAAATTTTACAACTTTATTGAATGTAATGAAGAATATTTAAAACTTAATTACTTATTATAGTAAATAAGCTATATTTAAATATTTTTAAAATAAATATTTTTCGTTCTTTCAAGTGTTTTTTATATTAACGAGGTTTCTTAAGTGTTCAAATGGTTTCAATGTTTTTCGATCATTCAAGACATGTTCTCAAATAATTATCTACGAGGTGTTTTAGGTTTTCTTTAAGAATAAATGTTTTCAATAATTTGAGATAAATATTTCAAAAATTGTATTACATGCAATGAAAAATATTCATTACTTATTAAGTGTAGATTATTATTTTTATTTTTTATTTATCAATTAAAAATTTTTTTGCAATGTTCACGAGGTTTTTTCGAGTGTTTCCACGCATTTACTTAGTTTTGTTTTATTTTGTGCGAAAAATTTCATTGCAGGCTATGCAGAATATTTATTACTTACTTTTTATAGTAAAGTATTTGATTATTAGTTTTTATAATTAATTTTTTTGAAATTAAAAATATTTAATGCTGCTTTACTATTTATTATTATTTATTTATTATGTACAAAACATGTAACTTCATATCTCAACGATGTTAACGCGTTTTTAAACGTGTTAGGTACCCTGAAGGTAAAATTTGTATTACTTATATGAAAACTTGTTGATTTTTTTTCATTTTTAATTTAATTTTAATTAATTTTAATTTTATTAATTTAATTTTTGATTTCGTGTATTGTTTTTTTTTTAGTTTAAAATTTTTCATTTCCAAAATGTTATTTAATTTTGTCGCAAATATGTATACATTTTTTGCAGAATAAATTTATCTTTTATAATATATTTCATTAAAATAATGTTTACACACTTTATTGCATGCAACAAAAATTTTGTTAAACCAAAAATATAAAATTCCTAATAGTTCGTTAAAAAAATGTATTTACATGCAATTTCATGCAAATATAATTTTAGAAAAATGTTTTGCATGCTATAAACTTATTGCTGTAAATATAATGTTAAAATATTTAACTAAATGTGAAATGTAAAAAAATAAAAACAACTAAAATAGCAAGAATTATCAACAGAATACATTTATATACAGATTTTACAAATTTTACAACTTTTATTGCATGCAATGAATTTTTGTTGATTCATAAAATTTCTTTTGCAAAAAATATCAGTAAAATTCTGGTATTTGTTTATATACAAATTTTTCAAATTTGTATAAATATTTTTAAATTACAGAAAAATTATTTAATATTTATGGAAAAATACAAAATTATCACGATTTTATTTAACCATTATTAAAGAAACAGGGTTTTAATCAAACGCACCCAGTTCGTAGACTTCAATTAGAACACAAACTTTCCCTGATATCGTTGCAAATTACCGGAAATAATTTTGGAGATAACAGTAAAATGTTTGTAATTTGCTTTGAATTCACTTCTAAAAATTTGTTGGAGCCTACTTAAATTAAATCCATAAATTAATCGTCGCTTTCGCTATAAGATGACAAATAGGTGAAGTTGCTCTCAGGCAACTTTGGGGTCGAAAGAGTTAAATTCAATTTTGTTTAACAAATAATAAATAAACACCAACCGTAATGGCGAAAAAATTATTAACAGAATATGTTTATATATATAATTATATATAATGGTTGCTCAAAGGAGTAAAAGGACATGAGAGAAGTAAATGTATGTGAAACAATTAATGACAAGAAAATGAGAGAATCTTGGAACATCCTCTCTGCCTCTACCTCGAGCTTCAGGATTACGTTGGGCTTACGTAGGTACTCCGTTCATTAACCCTTTCGCTACAGGTTTTTACTGGGAAAAGTTAAAGTTTTAAATTTTACGTCTTAGGCTTCTATGTGATTATATTAGCAACATTCCATAAGAAATTTTATAATTTGTATACTCGGACCCTGTATTTTAGAGTGTTTTTCTATGAGAGCAACCACATCGTTGTGGCTGTAATAATTACTTGAACATAAAACTTTTTACGCATAACGAAAATTGACGCTGAAGTAAACGAAGAAATATTCAGTTTCTTCATTTACTTCAGCCAAAATTAAAAAAAAAAGTGTCTAAATTGAAAGAAAACGTCAAATTAAAAAGTTCTCTAATTTTTTCTGCTTCTTATTCCTTTACTATGTCAAGATATACCATTAAAAAAAAGTGTATACTTCTCTTCTTTAAACTTAAATATTCAGTTTATTAATTTCGTATTTTTCCTAAAACTTCAAACCATTCTAAAGATTAACAAAAAAAATGTATTCTTCCAACCATAGAGGATGCAGATGTCCACAAAGTAGCATGTTGCCATATGGCAACAAAATAGCGAAAGGGTTAAGGAACTTGAGCACCCTTCTAAGGTTCACTACAAGGAATCGTTTATTTATAGATGTGTACGGTTATTCTTAACGTTGAGGCCTTCCATGTGGTAATGCTAGGGACTCGAATTCGGAGTCTATGAGAGCCTTTAGCGCCAGCCAGGTTATCTAATCCTAATCCTAAGCTAATCTATAGTTCGTTCTAGTTTCTAGTTTAATCTAATGTTTCACAAGCTATGGAATTTCAATTACTTTTAACACTAGAATGCCTGGCCAACTCAAGCTTCCATAAATATTCATATGGAATCATGTTACTAAATGGGGGTAAACATTTTTAAACAATATTTTTTATGTTTCCATTTGATTCGGTTTTAAAAATAGTAACAGTGAAGAGAGATTTTCTCTCAGAAAGTGATATAATAAAACGCTTTTGATAAAATAACTCAATTAAGTCATTCTGTGTCACATAGTTGTATTATACTTTTAAATGTCTGTATATGTGTTTGTGTTTCTTGTTCGCTTTTTGTAACTTCAGCTATTCACTTATTTGTCACCTGCTCTCAGATTATTTCATCAACTCTACTCATATTTATTGCCTGCAAGAAAACCGCACAAAATATTAATTTATCTTTAGCTTTTAAGCGATTCTCATATGCCTCCACTCGTTGCTTCGCTAACACCAAATTAACCCATTAACTTAATTTAACGCCCCAATTTCCTTGTGGATAACTCTTGAAGGTATTGGCGTGGGTCAGGCGTTCATGGTTTTCCTTTTGGCCACCTATTACGAATCCATTTGCTCACTCATTGCCTACTATCTGGTGCAGTCGTTCTTCGATCCCCTGCCCTGGTCCTACTGTCGGCCAGAGTGGGGCGAGCAATGCATTGATTCGACGCCGCGCAGCTGGCTCGATGAACTGAAACAGCAGTCGGCGCCGGAGTACAGTCGAAATTCGAGCGCTCACACAAATCGAACCGATAATACGGAACGCCTGATTTCTAGTTCGGAGTGGTATTTTGTGTAAGTTTAACAATGCACGCCTTAAGTTCAAATAACACGGGTTGAGGGTTGGTCGAGTGCTTCAACTAAATTGAAAAACAAATATCATTAAAAAATCTAAAATTTGCATATGAATTTCAAAATTTCAGCAAGAATGTGCTGCGCGAAAAGGAAAACATCAACGATGGCATTGGGCTGCCCAACTGGGAGCTGGTGATTGGGCTTTTGGTTTCATGGACAACCATATTTCTGATCATCCGCCGTGGCGTTAAGAGCTCCGGCAAGTGGTCCTACTTTCTGGCCATTTTTCCATATGTAATTATGGCCGTACTGCTGGTGCGCGCTGTTACACTGCCCGGCTCCGTGGATGGCATCATCTACTTCATCAAGCCGGACTGGGGCAAAATTCTGGATCCCAAGGTGCGCGCAACTTTTCTAAAGCATTTCATGGTTCCGCTAATCTAAACGGCGATTTTTTTGCAGGTGTGGTACGCAGCTGTCACGCAGTGTTTCTACTCGCTCTCGGTGTGCTTTGGCAACATTATCATGTATGCTTCGTACAACAAGTTCCACCATAATATCCATCGCGATGCCATGATTGTGACCACTCTGGATACGTTCACCTCGCTGATGTCGGGCTTTACCATTTTCGGCATACTTGGCAATCTGGCGCATGAGATTGGCACCACCGACATTGGCTCCGTGGTCAAGGGCGGCACTGGTCTGGCCTTCATTTCGTATCCGGATGCAATTGCCAAGTTCAAGAAGCTGCCGCAAATCTTCTCGGTGCTGTTCTTCCTCATGCTGTTCATTCTGGGCATCGGCTCGAATATAGCCATGACATCATGTACGGCCACAGCGGTTCGAGACAACTTTCCAAAGGTCAAACAGTGGCAGTGTGCGCTGGTGATAGCAATTGTTAGCTTTTGCATAGGATTGGCCTATGTCACGCCGGTAAGTGAAAAGACTGAAACAGTCTTTTGAATGAACTTGTCCAAGTTGATGTGGTAGATTTTGTGCCTCTATTGGAGCGCTGATACTAAACATTGAGGCTAAGGATCCCTAAAATGTTGATTTGGAATTAAGTTAACCCTGGTTTAAGGTTAACCGAATGAAACTACAAAATTTCCTACAACATTTGGACAGTCAATCCGCTCTTAGGGATGTGGATGCGGTCATAATAACATCAAAGACTCTCCCCAGCTGCAGCAAATCTCCCAACAAGACTGCCAAGTAGCTTCAAATTCGTCTATGCTGGGTTCCGGATCATGGAGATATTTCAGGGAACTGTAGAGCAGATGAGCTTGCTTGGCATGGCTCGGCACGCATAGTCCCGTTGTCTACCCATTTCCTTACCTATTCTTGTATGCATCGTCCTGGGCAGTCAACTAAATCGTTGGGCACTGTTACCAGATCAGGAGATTTCCTTCTAGATTTAGGAATTTCTTGGCCTTTTAGGAGAATTTTTATGAGGAAGAATTGTTTAAGAGACAGTTTAGGAGATTAATATTTTATGTTAAGACAAGTTAAGAAACAAAATGAATGTAAAAACTGCTAATGCCGTTCTAAGAATGCACTACTTAACAACTGGTAGATGCACTAAATTTTAAGCAACATTGCAAATGATGACAAAAATTATACAAAAATATTTAGGAGATTTTTTAAATTGTTAGCAGGAAATCGTTGGAAATTGCTTTCGTGATCTTAGTGTCTTGGAATCTAGTGCCACTCTATACCGCTACGTCCTCCCAGTTCAATCAGAAAATTACGGTATTCTTTGACAGATTTTGAGAAGGCCACGTAGTCTTGTAGAGCTTTTAGAATCGCTAGACCTTCTCTGATGCGTACTTCAATGGCAACGATTTCGACTTGAAAGATAAAAAAGAATTTTTGAAATTTAAGAGAAGAATAAGTAGACTGATACCTTTTGGGGCTTAGCCAGGTTTACGCTTTTCTAAAGTTCCTGAGTTCCCGAGTAACCAAAATGTTTACGTCAAAATAAAAATTCTAAAATTATACATAATTATATGATACATAAGTTTACATATAATTATTCTATACTTAATCCTCTTTCATACATCTTTTAGGGTGGTCAATTCATATTGACTTTGGTGGACTATTTTGGCGCTTCCATGATCGCCCTAATTTTGGGCATTACAGAGCTTTATGTCCTGGGCTGGGTGTATGGTGTGGATCGCCTATGCAAAGATGTCGAGTTCATGATTGGTCACAAAGTGGGCCCATATTGGCGTTGGTGTTGGAGCTTCATTACGCCAGGCATTATGACGCTGATTTTGATCTACTTTCTGGCCACCTACGAATCGATTACCTACAATAACATTCGCTATCCCAGTTGGGCGTATGGTAAACATTTTCGCTTATCTATCAAAATATAATTTTTTTAATTGTTGAATCTGTTTTTCAGCGCTGGGTTGGACCATAACCGCTTTTGGTGTGCTGCAGTTGCCAATTTGGGCCGTTGTGGCCATTGTGCGTCAGCCGGGCGACAGTTGGGGCGAGAAAGTGCGCGGCGCCTTTCGACCGAAAAGCGATTGGGGTCCATCGGATCCATTGCTGCGCGAACAGTACCACAAGCAGCTGGAAAATGAGGACAACGGGCCGGTGGGCTGTTGGGGCAATGTGAAAAGAAACTTATTCGGTTAACTACTCGCCTGTGATTGATGTGGCACCCTGCTGGGTTCGATAGTTCTTGCCCAACTATGTTTTTGCTGCTGCTTTTGTGTAAATTTTAATGAATTTCTTTCAAAAGATTTTACCTCGATTAAATGTAAGCTTAGCATACAAACAAATAGCTTTAAATTATGCATTAAATGATGACTTAAGTATACATTAAAGCAATATAGTTGTGCCGACAGGTTCATACTTAATAAATAAATCAATAGAGATGAAATTTTAAGTTGTTTTTGTTTAGTGTATATTTTTGTATAAAAAATAGAAAATTCATAATCATAATGTTTAATCTTGTTCATACAACAATTACCTATCACCCCATAGTCACGCAATCCATATCAATTATGGCAAGTTTTTGCTTAAACCTAGAGTAAATATTTGCCGGCGGCAGCATCGAAAATGCCCAGAAGTTTGCCATTTTTGGGCGCCACCATGCCAGCTGGCAGCGGCTCCTTGTCCACGAAAACGCGCTGTAAGCGAACAAAAACAATGAATGGAAAACGTAACCACAAAAGTTACTATTTTAAACAATCTGTTCAGTCTCACTGCTGTTCTCTCTTTACCTTCACCATCTCGGCCTTGCTGCCGCCACACATTGCAAATATGCAACACTTGGCATTGTTGATCAGCGGGAATGTCATGGTGACGCGCTGCGGCGGCGGCTTCGGCGAATCCTCCAGCGGTGCTATGAGCAGGTTTTGCTCGTTCAGCAACGGATGCCCCGGAAACAGCGAACACGTGTGCCCATCCGGCCCCATGCCCAGCAGCAACAAGTCGAATTGCGGTATTTCGCCGTCGCGCACCCCGAACTCTTTTACAATGCGCGCCTCATAGTCGTCGGCGCACTGCTCCAGCGGCAGAAACGTGTTGATCGGCACGAATTGTTCGTTGTGCAGTCCGGTCAGCGGCACAAGTGTCTTCTTGTACTCGCCATAGGTGGATTCGGGATCCGATTCGGACACATAACGCTCGTCGCAGAAGAAAAACTTCCACTTTCTTTTGTCCGTATTGACACGCGGAATGGCATTGCACATGAAATTCAGCAGCGAGCCGCCTGCAAAGCAATTTCATTGTATTATCACAGATTGAAGTCAAACACGAGCGTCTGGGTGTCAAGGTCACAGTCGTTTGACCTCTTTGCATGCGCCACTTACCTGAGAGTCCTACGCGAAAAACGCCCGTCTCGCTGAGTGCTCGCTTGGCACACAGCTCCATTTCGCTGATTAGCCTATAGATGACTTCGGCTTCATTGGCCACCACCACTTTTTCCATTCTGCCGGCGATGCTTTTACGTCGTTAATCGGGGAGAAAGTAAAAAAGATTTTACGCCGCTGCACACCGTTCGGAAGTGTCAAGCTCCGCTTTTTCGTACGGCAATTGCAGCTCCAACAACCGTTAGCTTTTTGACAATCAGCTGTTTGCACAGTTGCTCAGCAAATCGCACCACTTGTTGCTTGTCATGCGCACTGGCGAGCGAGAAGGTGGACGAGCTTTGTTGGCTTGCTGGTTGGAGCTTTCGCGTTGATGGTGTTTTTTATTTTAGTGTTAAACGTAGCCGGTAGATGGCGCAGCTTAAGAGTGTTGCGAGTCAGTGGCGCTCCAACGTTTTATTTTTGGGAATGAATTGGTGAAAGTGAAAATCAAGAACTATTAATTGAAGAATAGTCGACTAAGAAAAATGTCATACGACTGGATAGTTGGAGGTACTTTGGACGTAAAGGAACTCACCCAGCATATTCTAAGCGGAAATACATGCAATCATGCTCTGTGTACAATTCAACTTATCTCGGAGGTGCCTAGGCCGGACATTGTTATATCATCGTATAGTCAAGCAGTATGAGTTACCTCACAGTCACTGCTGGAGTAGTTCAAAGTAAACTAAGGAAATTCTCTGCGTCCCAGGATACAGAGAAATTGAGGGCAATGTAGAGGTACCTGACGAGAATGGCGGTTGTTAAAATCCTCTCTGGGTTGAAACCATGATACAAAAATAGAAGGTAGAACCGCTGTCATTTGTTTTGACACTAAACGTGACGTTTTTCGTATTTGTCAAAAGATTGAGTCGTGATGCCACTTCGTTGTAATACCTAATTAACGAGATTTAAGGTTATAAAAATATTAAGTTTTGTTTTAAATTAACACGGAATAGACCTTTCACTGTGACTTATATACTTATTTTGGGCGAAAGTATAAAAATGTTAATGCGAATTGAACAGCAGATAATTCATTGCAGGATTAAAAAAATGTTCAAGGGATTTTCTAACAACAGTACGGTAGCACATTTTCAAAGAAGAACGTCAAAAAGATACCTTCTATTTTTGTGTAATGGTTGAAACCATTTATATCGCAGACTTTTAGGCATAAGGAAACAGTCAAGGTTCTGCAATAGTGGACCAAATATCTGGCATTCGAAAATCTTCTTGAAGTTCTTTCAACCAAAATTTAGCTTTTTGTGGCTCGCTTTAGACAAAAATCATCGGATATTCGGATATTGTAGATTCGTGGATCCTATCTTGGACTAGAATGAGGATCAACTTCCAAGTTCTGCGGAAGAGCGAGAGACACACTGAAGCACCTCTCACAACGGGAGACGGCATCTGGGCCAGCTCCAGTTAGCAATCAGGAACGTCAAACACATCTGCGAGAACTCCTAAAATTGATTAGGGCTGTGGAGAGGACGTCTTTTAAGAAGCAGTGGGAGTACAATATATCGACAGTTTAGGTTAGATTAGATTAGACTTAGACTTAGATTTAGCTTAGACTTAGACTCAGACTTAGACTTAGACTTAGACTTAGACTCAGACTCAGACTTAGACTTAGACTTAGACTTAGACTTAGACTTAGACTTAGACTTAGACTTAGACTTAGACTTAGACTTAGACTTAGACTTAGACTTAGACTTAGACTTAGACTTAGACTTAGACTTAGACTTAGACTTAGACTTAGACTTAGACTTAGACTTAGACTTAGACTTAGACTTAGACTTAGACTTAGACTTAGACTTAGACTTATGGGCCAGTTACTCATGACATAACTTAGTTTTACTTGTCAGCTAGCACGACCTGGCATACCCGAAAGCTGTACAACTAGTTAGCCGAGACATAGAACATAAACTTAGAACTTAACCGTAAACTTAGAAATCTGTTTCGTTTTGGTTTCTAAGTTTATGTTTACGGAAAACGCAAAAAATGTTGCCACTCTCTTCGGAATGAATTAAAAAGTAAACAAATGAAAATAATTTGTAAAATATACAAAATGGATTGCAATTTTTATTAGTTTCGTAAATATATTAATAATTTTAGTAGTTGGATGCTCAAACATTTAATAATTGCAAGTAAAAAAATGTCGCGAAAAGTTTGAATTTGATTGTTCACGAGATGGAGAAATCGAAGTGGCAATATTGTTTGTTTTATTTTCCTTTTGTCAAAAAGGAAAATCAGCTGATTTTTAAGTTTATGTTTACGGAAATAAAGTTTTGAGTAATCGCTCAAATTTTCTAAGTTTATGTTTATGGTTAAGTTTATGTTCTGTGTCATGAGTAACTGGCCCATTAGACTTAGACTCAGACTTATACTTAGACTTAGACTTAGACTTAGACTTAGACTTAGACTTAGACTTAGACTTAGACTTAGACTTAGACTTAGACTTAGACTTAGGCTTTGACTTAGACTTAGACTTAGACTTAGACTTAGACTTAGACTTAGACTTAGACTTAGACTTAGACTTAGACTTAGACTTAGACTTAGACTTAGACTTAGACTTAGATTCGATCAGATTAGATTAGATTAGATTAGATTAGATTAGATTAGATTAGATTAGATTAGATTAGATTAGATTAGATTAGATTAGATTAGATTAGATTAGATTAGATTAGATTAGATTAGATTAGATTAGATTAGATTAGATTAGATTAGATTAGATTAGATTAGATTAGATTAGATTAGATTAGATTAGATTAGATTAGATTAGATTAGATTAGATTAGATTAGATTAGATTAGATTAGAATAGATTAGATTCGATTCGATTCGATTCGATTAGATGAGATTAGATTAGAATAGATTAGATTAGATTCGATTCGATTCGATTCGATTAGATGAGATTAGATTAGATTAGATTAGATTAGATTAGATTAAATATAATTAGACTAAATTAGGTTAAATTAGATTAGGTTGTGAACCTAGTAGACCCATAGTTTATAAATTTATAATTTATCTGAATTCCAATGCACGATTTTATTAACTACATATATATTCATATAAAATATTACTTTAATTTTGGAAAATTCAGTAAAAAACTCACTGCCAGAACCGGTCGAAACGCAGTGAAATTGATGCGAGCCATTGAGATTTGTTTACACACAGCACACATGCAAAGCTGCCTCACACACACACATAAAAACAAAAACTGAACGCGGAACGCCATAAAAAAGGAAGAGCGGCGCGAATACAAACCACACCACAACACAGTGGCGAAAATTGATAAGAAGCACAAAAACAACAACGAGAAAAGGGCCTCACATAGGAATTATTCAATACCAAATATTATAGTTGACAGGGGGAAGCATATGAGACGCAGGGAAAGGGGTAGTGAATGCAGTTGTTGACACAGCGTGTGGCTAATCCTAAAGAAATTCCAATGCGACACACGCTGACAGCCGCCACAGTCGCAACGCAAGTGTGCATTCGTGTGTGTGTGGCGGTCGCTTATCGGCCTGTGAGTGCACATGGGCTCGGGCGCCTATAGGTATGCAATCATAAATATTGCAGACAGCGCCTGTTTGCGTTTCACATGTGAAACGACAGTTTTTCAACGGCTGCGGCGCGTGTGTGCTGCAAATTCGTGCGCTCCAAATGGCAACGACCGATATCAGCAGCGGCTGAGGGATGAGATTTTAGCATTGGAACTGGCAGTAAGCACAACACAACAAAAGCATAATTAAATTTCGCGCTGCATTTCCGCTGCGATAGCGGCGACTAAACAAACAAATAAACAAAACGCTGGCGAAAATAAAGAAAATCAGCGCAGCGCGGGAGAATTGGAGCGCTCGGCATTTATCGGCGTCAAGCGATGATAGGTAATGGTGAGGAAGTGAAATCAGTTTGTTGTTGTGTTTTGTAAAAACAAAAACATTTAATTTTTCTGTTTATTGCTGTTGTAGTTGTTGTTGTTGTTGCTGCTGTGTTTTCATTGGAAACAACGGTGGTAAATGCGAAATTGCGTGCCGCCGCATACGAATGAAGGCGCATTACGTTGCCTGCGTGTGTGTGTGTCTTGGAGCGTGTATCTGTGTGGGTGTGGGTGCGTGTGGTTGAGGTGGCAAACAGCGTGAAGGCATGTGCGGTGCGCGGCAAATTGAACACGCATTCCGGTTAAGCGCGCGCGCGCACACAGCCACACGCGCCAAAGTAAATAAGTGCAAAATGCGATAATCGCAATGGCGGCGGTGGCAGTGGCGGCGCCAGCACTTTGCGTGCACTTGTATGTGTGAGTGAGTGAGTATGCTTGTGTGTGAAATTAAACACGTGCGCTGTAAACAGTGCGTGGCATTAGTTGCGGCCGATTTTGTAGTGAACGAATAAATTCCGTTCAAAATATATTTTTCAATACAAAATTATCAAGTACTAAATAATGAGTACTAAGTACTAAATAATCTTAGTTTTCCAGTTAAAAGTAAGAAATTTGATTTACAGAACGCCATAGAAAGTTGTATTCCAAACATAAAAATTAGTTATAAGCACAAAAATAATATTTCTAATTGAAATGAATTGACTCCGAAATTTCGGAGCAATGATTTTTGACATTTCGAGCTAAATATTTTGAGAAAACCTCTCCGACGTATCCAATATCTACATAAATGGCTTAACCCTCCATTACTATCGTCAGGGTGGAATCCACAAAACCAAAATAAAGTTATAATATAATCGACATTTGCATATTTCTGAAGGTTTTAGAGTACATTGCAGTTGCATAAATAAAGCTGATGCTTTTATACAATTGTTTTAAAAAGTAACTGGGTGTGTTACACCCTACGATAGTAGTGGCGTTATAAAATTGCTGGATGCTTAACACCGATTGTTAGTAATGAAGTTTTATTTTTTATAAATTACATTTACATATTTGTATTCACTTTTTGGCGATAATTTTTTTTAATAACGTATAGACCATTTACTTAGTAGAAAATTCTTAAAAATTATGCTCTAGGATCAGTAAAAATTTTTTTAACATTAAATTTGTTATATCTTAAACTGATAAAGTTAGAAGGACGAAATTCAAGGATGTAGTAGTGTACATATTAGTCCTTAAGATATATTTTTTCAAATTTTTTTTCCAATAGTTTTTGGAAATTTCCAAGGATATTCAAGGATAAAGTTTCAAAAGGACATTTTTAATACCTATTTGTCCTTTCGCACCAAAATATTAAATTTTCTAAGATTCTAAGGATTTTTCTGTTTCATTTGATACCCATATTGTTATTCTACAATGCGCTCAATTTTTGAAATAATTCCTTGAAATAAACATGTCCTTGAAATTTCAAAGTCCTTTAAAAAAAAATCCTGACGTCCGAGAGAAAACTAAAAACGCAGTTTTACTACATTTGGCCCCTAGTTTTGCAAGTATATCGATTTTTTCGTGTGTTTGGAATTTTTTTGATTTTTGTCGCACGGTGTAACCTTTAAAAGTAGCAGGTATATTGTTGATTTTTGTTTGAGTTTTTACGCAAAATTTTACGTCGATCCGAAAAAAATTATTAAATAATTATTTATTACTTATTTTTTTAGCTTTCTAAATCACTAAGCCCAAGAAACATAACTTAAATATTGTGCAAGATGTGGCTATTTTCCCAATACAACTTTTTATTTCTTTTTTTTTTTCCTTGAAATGAAATGCACATAAACAAATGTTTATATTAAATAAATTAATTAACAAAATTAAACAATTTATTTTTGTTTTTACATGTTATGATTTTCTGATTATGAAAAAATTTGGTTTTTGTTTATTTTACCTCCATGGATAAGTAAAACGGATAATAAAAAGTTGTGGGTGGATTACACCCACGATAGTAATGGCGTTAGTGAAATAGACGATAGTAATGGAGGGTTAATACGTTTTATAATCAGTTCCAGAGGGTTTGAGTTTTAAGTAGGTCTAAGTCCTGAGGTATCACAAAGGGATAAACTAGTCTATGTGTGTCTCTGATCTTTTACTGCTGAGGTTTGCCTCTTTTATCTACCTATGCTGCTATGAAAAATTTTGTTCAAAAATATTTGTCAATACAAAGCTACTAAGTACTAATTACTGAGTACTAAGTACTAAATAATCTTAGTTTTCCAGTAGAAAGTAAGAAATTTTATTTACAGAATGCCGTAGAAAGTTGTATGCCAAACATAAAAATACATTATAAGCACTAAAATAAGCTTTTTAATTGGAATTAAATGACTCCGAAATTTCGGAGTATATTTTTACAATTTATTCTAAATATTTTGCAAGTATTACTTAAAAATCGAAAAAAATAGAAAAATAATTGCCATAATTTCAAAATTGAAATTCGGAGTCGAAGTTTCACAGCATTTGGCTTTCTCAACACTGTACAAGTAATACCAGCGGACAACGCAATCACTATTCTGCCCGCATTATCCGCAATTGGCGCCTTTCCCACAGGCTAGCAAAAGGATTTTCGATTGTGAATTTATGGTATTTAAAGTTGTTTGTTTTTTCTGTTGCTACTATTTTATGCTACATATAAATATTTATATACATGTACATACATTTGTACATAGGTATAGGTATAGCACGCGCTAAGCTCAATTTAAACTCAACAAATATGTGTGTGCACGGTTGTTTTTGTTTGTTGTTGTTTTGTTGATTTCATTTGTTTTTTATGTTGTGATTACAGTGTGAGCGCCCACAAGTGTGTAGGTGCGATAGTGTGTGTCGGCTGTGGTGATGGCCGGGCTTTGTGGGTTGAGTGTGTGAGTGTTGGCGTGTTTTCATTTTGCCAATGTTGATGTTGGTTTTGGCAAAATTGCAAAGTGAATTTGGAAAAAATATGTTGTATTTTCTCTATTAAAAATTGGAGAAGAGAAGAAGCGATGGAAAGGTCGCGCATTAACCCATTGTTTGAGGGGGCATAAAAATAAGATTTTTCGGAGTCAATTTTGATATAAGAAAATGAAAACAAATTTATTTTGTTGTACATGCTCAACTGAAGACATGGTGGTCTGTTGTGAAAACGTATCATTCTTAATTAAAGGGTTAATTTTTAAGAGATATTCGTTATTTTGTGCTCTGATTGAATGCAGATTTTGTTGTTGCCTGTATCTTTGGTAAGTAGTTCTGTATGGTTGGTAGAGTTCTGTATGTCTTATGGCCAATTTTGGATAAAAATTCATCGTTATTTTATGTAAAACTAAAAACATTGGTGACATTCACGATCAGTGACAGATAGGACAACGCTTTTGCCGAGTATAATAGACTTGATTCTAAGATGTACTTTGATCTTATGTTGAAATCCTTGTGCATCCTGTTTTACTTTTCATTTTGCCGCATTTCTACATCACTTTCCGTCAATGGGTTAACGTAATCACATCATTCGCAGATTGCAATTTAAAAGTGACAGAAAGTGGAGACAACATTAAGTTCACTCAGGAACCGGCAGCGGAAGAAACGGCCGTAGGAAGTGAAGCCAGCTTTGTGCGGCGTGTCTTATCGCTTTGTGTTGTTGTGATCGTAACAACGCGCGCCATTGCAAGCGGAAAGGGTGTACAAACACGTCAACATTTCCGCCGTCGCGAGCAGCACGCACGCAACAACACAAACATGCAACACACGAACAATGGCGGCGGCGGATGGGCGGCCATGTCGCCAGGAAACTCAAATTCAAATGTTTACTGTAAACGTTTAAATGTGTTTGTGTGTGTACATCAGCGAAAATTATGGCCCAACCTCCCGCAACATACAAACCGACCATAAAGGCGCAAATTAGATTTTTACTTTAGATTCTAATTCACACCAACAAACACCATATGCCCAGACCACACTTACACACACACACACACACACACCCCGACATTCACTTCCCATTCACTTTATTTTCATAAATCGCAATCGACACCACGGCCAGCTGCCAATTTTATTGGCCACCATTGGCGACCAGTTTGCGTTGTCACAGCGAATGCCAGCAGCACTGGCAATTGGCAGCAGCGAACACAACAACAACAACAGCAGCAACATCAGTGGCAATTAATCTCCATAAATGTTCACCGCGAAAACATTTTTGCGGTAGCAGCCGCCCAAAACGTTCGTAACGGCGGCCCATTTTTCCGCCATCGACACAGCGGGCCATGACAGGCGCCAAGCCGCTAGTCGCATTGTTGTTGTCATTATTGCGCAGGAACATAAAACCCACCAACAACAATTACGATGACGACAACAATAACAACTATTGTGCGCACATGGCCAACCAATCATTGAACATGTTAATTGGCGCGCGATAGTAAAACAATAACAACAACAACAAAAATGGTAAGGAATGAAAGAAAACTTGAATTTGAAATTAGCAACAATTAGAAATTAATCGAAGGAAAAGTAAGAATGATAAAAGTAAGGTAAATGAATTGAAGAGAGGAAACAAAGGAAGAAAGAAAGAAATAAAGGAAAAATTAAGAAACAAAGCAAATAAAAATAGAGAGAAAAAAAGGAATAAAACATTTAGAAAGAATTAAAGAAGACAAATAAAGAAAGAAAAAATAAAGAAATAGAAAAATAAATAAAGAAAGAAAAAACAAACAAAAAAAGTAATGTAAGAAAAAAGAAGAAGAAAAGTGGAAGAAAGGGAGAAACAAAGAATGAAAAACAAAAAAAGTTAACCAAAAAAATGAAAAAGAAAGAAAAACGAAATAGAGAATTAAAGAATTAAAGAAAGAGAGAAGGAAAGAAGGTAAGAAAGAGAGATCAAATATTCTGTATTTTATTTTAAGAAATAGAGAAATAAAGAAATAAAAAAGAAAGAAAAAAAGGCAAAAACAATTAAAGGATGAAAGAAAGAGGGATAGAAATAGAGAAAGAAACAAAGTAAAAAGATAAAAGATGTAAAGAAAGTAACAAAGAAAAAAATAATGAAATAAAGAAGGAAAGAAGGAAAGAAAGAAAGAGAGAAAGAATAACAAAAAAAAGATATAAAACAAGAAAAAAATAAAAGAAATAGAAAAAAAGAAATAAAGAAACAAGGTAAGATAGAAAAAAGAAATAAATAAAGAATTAAAGAAATAGAGAAGGAAAGAAGGTAAGAAAGAGAGAACAAATAAAGATTAAAAAAATAAGAAAGATAAAAAAATTAAATAGAGGAATAAAGAATAAAAAAGAAAGAAAAAAAAAGCAAAACGAAATAAAGGAAGAAAGAAAGAAATATAGAAATAAACAAAGTAAAAAGAGAAAAGATTTAAAGAAAGTTAGAAAGAACAAAATAAAGAAATAAAGAAGGAAAGGAGGAAAGAATGAAAGAGAGGAGGAGAGGAGAAAAACAAAAGAAAGATATGAAACAAGAAATTAAAAATAAAAATATAAGAAAAAAAAGAAATAAAGAAACAAAGAAAGATAGAAAGGAAATTAATAAATAAAAAATTAAAAAAGAGAGAAGGAAAGAAGGTAACAGAGAAAGAGCAAATAAAGAGTAAAAAAAATAAAAAGGATAGAAAAAAGAAATAGAGAAATAAAGAAATAAAAAATAAAGAAAAACAAGGCAAAAAGAAGATAGAAAGAAGATAGAAAGAGAGATAGAAATAAAGAAAGAAACAAAATAAAAAGATAAAAGATGTAAAGAAAGTAAGAAAAAAAATAAAAAAATAAGGAATGCGGAAAGAAAGAATGAGAGAAAGAAAACCAAAAGAAAGATATAAAACAAGAAATAAAAAATAAATAAAAGAAAAATAGAGAAATAAAGAAACAATGAAACAATGAAACAAAGAAAGATAGAAAGAAACAAAGAAATAAAGAAACATAAAGCAAAAAGAAAAAAAGCATAGAAATACAAAAATAAAGAAAGAACGCAAAAAAATGCTAAGAAAGAAAGAACAAATAAAGAAATAAAGATTGAAAGAAGAAAGTTAGAAAAAAATGGAGAAAAAAGAAAAAATTGAGAATAAAGAAGTAAAAAAAACATGTAAAGAAAGAAGACAAAAATAAAGAAATAAAGATAGAAAGCAAGGAGTAGAGAAATAACTAAAGAGAAAAGAAATAAATAAAGAATAAAAAGTAAAAAGTAAAAAAGAAAGAAATAAAGAATAAGAAAGGAAAAAGGAAAAAACTAAAAAATAAATAAAGGAGGAAAGAAAAAAGAAAGCAAAAAAGAAAAATGAAAAAAAAGAAAGGGAAAAAAGAATAAAAAAGAGATAGACAAATAAAGAAAAAAAGAAAGAAAAAACTACAAAAGAAAAACAGAAGTAGTGATAGAAAAAAAGGCAGAAAAAAGGAAAGGAAGGACGAAAAGAAAGATGAAGGGACAGCGATTACCTTCTAACCTTAGATTATTTCCTTATACCAAGTTTTCACTAACGTAATTTAGCGTTTTTTTTTGCCAAGTGATTTAACCCTGGAAAATATTTCAATCAAATTACCTCGAAATTTTTTAGTTTGCCTAAGTTACCATTCAAAATAGAATCTAATTGTTGTCAGCCCATTGAGATGTGTAAGCGCAACATGGAGAAAAGGACTACAAAAATATTAATTTTAGGAACGGGCCACGAAAGTCTCCTGAATAAAATTTGAGGTGCAAAATCAATTGACTACAAGAAACAACTCGCCTACCAGTATACCAGTAGGTTCTTAGACAAACATTCATTTGACTTATTAATATCGTTACTTACTCATCTGGCCATAAGAACCCTTAACCCAATTCTATAGCTTGACACAAAAGCTCCCGTCAGGCGCCTCTGCTCCGCACATATCATACTATCTTCAATTCATCATGACATGAGATGATTGAGAGTTTTCACATCTGAATACTTTCAACAAAGACACAGCCTCACTACTTTTGTCTTCCGAACACGTTCTTCCTCGAAGCTTCATCACTCATAGGGCTGACGTGTCTAAACCAGTGTCGTCGTTGAATTCTTTTTCTAGGGATGGCAATTTTGGTTATTTTCCAAATCATGGGATTTTTTAGATTGAAGAATTTGATCGCGGAAAATCGGTATTCAATCAACAAATAAATTTTTTAACATACAATTATGGTGAGCCCCATTAAATGTGCACAAATGACATATTGTGTTAAAGTTTCAGCTGAATCGGCCAAGTAGTTCCTAAGTTTGTAAAGGACAAGCAAACAAACAAATACCAAACATTCAGTTTTATACATTGTTGATAGCTCAAAAATAAAATTCAGATGAAGCACAACATTAGGAAATGCTAGGAAGATAAGATATGCAAATGAAAGAACCGGCCAACAAAACTTTTGAAAATACTGCAATTTGAATTAAAAGGCGATAAAATCTCTTTTAGTATCCCTTTTTATTTTATATACAAGTGATCCAAAAAATATATATTCTAGTATATAAAATGTAAAAAGTATGTACAAAGTAACCTTTTAAATACCAAAAAAAGTTTGGAAATGGTAGGAAGATAAGATATGCAAATGAAAGAACCGGCCAAACAAAACGATTGAAAATACTGCAATTTGAATTAAAAGACGATAAAATCGCTTTTAGTATCCCTTTTTATTTAAAAAATCCAAAAATGATCCAAAAAATATATACTCTAGTATATAAAATGTTAAAAGTATGTACAAAGTAACCTTTTAAATACCAAAAAACAAGTTTCCTTGATAGTTATGATGAAATGATCTCTGTGGTCTTTTTTGGTATGGAACATTTTTGGTCTTTCAGTGTTTCCCACGTTTTATCTGCAGTCTAATGAATGAAATATTTTGACAATTTTACAAATATATTTTCATGTTTTCATAACTGACTCGATGACCTTGAAGAGAGACCAAGCCTACCACATTTTATAGTTCAAATAAAACACTACCCACACCAGAAATTAGCATCGAATTGTGAAAAGTTCCCCTGTGAATAGCAATTAATGTCTTATAAACTATGCAAATTAAGTCTTTAATAGCATTTAAAATTTAATTCTTATTGTGATAGACTGTTTTAAAAAAAAGTCATCTATTTATAAATAACGCTCTCTCGCAACTCCCACCGATTCTCAGAACGATTCGAAGCTCAATCGAGTTGCGGCTCTTTTCCTTCGTGAGCGTATCTTTGTAGCGTTTTTGCCCATCGAGCTGCCGTAGTAAGAAATCGCAATCAAGCCGCGCTTTTTTGTTTATAGTTCACATTTGTTTACTTCTTTGTTGTTTGTTATTACTGCTAACTCGAAACTGACTTGAGCAGTGTCTTGTTTCTTGTTTTGCTGCTTAAAAGATTTACATTCACCAAACCCAGCCCCGATTACAATGAGGTAGCGAATCTTGGCTTAATCGTTGAGCTCTCTTCCGCTCTTGGCGCGCTCTCTTACCCTCTTTAAAACCATATCAGTTGAGTTGACGAACCAATTTCCGACTGCAGCATAGCAGACTCAGTTGGCTGTTAAGCCTTTTGCGGGACAAATCTCTTATTACGATTCAATCAAAATCCACAGCCGCTGCACTGACCAGTCTTGCTTTGGCTCGCATGATGAACAAGTCGGGCATGTGCGTCGTGTTTTTGGCATTGCTCACGCTCTCTATTGCGTCTCTGGACGATATACTCGAACATCAAATTATGGGCAGCTCCGGGTAAGTGGTGCACTCTCTGCTCGAATGTTGCAATCATGGCTGCAAATTTTCTTGCAGCACCTGCTCCGGCAGCGACGAAGTAGGCGTCGGCATACTCAACAAGCTGCGCGAGCGGCTCGTTTCGAAGAACGCCAGAGTGCTGGTGAAATTCCTCAGCAGCGACTGCTTTCCCAAGAACACGGAAATTCTGCAGTTTGCGCACTTCCTGACCACCGTCTACGACGAGGCGCTGTCCAAGGCCATCTACTGCGAGGCAATCGACATTCTCTACACAATTCAGAGCACCGAAGCGGTGGCCGCCTACCTGTGGCAGCTCTATCGCAAAGGCGACATGGTCAGCTTCAAGCTGATGCTGGAGGCGCAGCTGTATCTGTACGCGAAATTCACGAAGCGCGGCACCATCAACAATGCCTACCTGCTCAACGTTGGCTACTACTTCTACAAAGCCAAGCAGGATCTGCTCCACGCCCGGCTGGACGACCGGCTGCGCGACGATCTGAACGCGGCCATTGATCGGCTGCCCAGCACGCTGCAGTTCTTCTACTTCAAGAGCGACTTTTGCCTGTTCAACAAGGGCTACGACGAGTACCTGTACATGGCCGAGGGCATCTTCTTCGACAGCAATCGGCGCTACATGTTCACGTGGGTGCCGCCGGGCGGCGAGATGTCGCAGGGCGCCTGGCACAAGCACTTCGAGATGCCAACGAACGCGAGCAATGCGCACAGGGGCGCACTGCCCTACACGGTGACGCTGAAGGGCAAAAAGTACGGCAAATATTTGTACATGGACAGCGACAACGACAATCTGCTGCTGGCTTGGGAGCCCGGCTATCAGCCGGCGGGTGCCTTGTGGGCGCTGCAGTACGTGGAGGGCGCGCTGGTGCTGGAGCAGAACGGGTATCTGATGTGCGCCTCGCCCAGGCTGGATCAGAACCACGAGCGGCGCTACATCAACGGCTACAACGACAAAGAGCACGTGGCCTCGAATAAGTTCTGCCAGTGGACGGCGGTCGAGTGTCCGCTGTGAAATGGGAAACTAATAGCCGAGGCGTTAGATTTTGGAAGAAATGTGATCATTGATGAAATGAGTTGTGACTTTAGAATTACAAAAGATGGGGTTACATTTTGTAAATTTTTTGTAAAGGATGTCATTTTTAAAACACTTTCATGCACGTTAAAAGAAATGATTTTCATTGATCAACGAATTTATTGTAAGAAAGAAAGAAAAACAAACAAATTTTATAATATAAAAAAACTATTCTATAGTTAACATCACAATGTATTGGTATATAATTAATTAATTAATTTTGCATAATTAATCAAGTCTTGTATGAGGATTTACAAAAAGCATCTATTCTGTTGCGCTCTGATCTTAACCTCAATGAAACGGAAAAAGCAGAGATAATTCTATCACATGAGCTGAATGTTTAGCCTCATTGTGGCTATTCACTCTTTGCAGATTTAACACTTTAGCTTTTTTATTACAAGCTTTTTTATTACTTTATCTTTTTTATTTGTACAAATTGTATCAAATGTTAGCCGAAACAATAAAAACGCACAAACAAATTTTCTTTACAAATCTAATGACATTTCATTGTCTTTTATTTTTAAACAATTTAAGCGCCACTGTCGGTATTTACTCTTTGCAGATTAAGCACTTTACCTGTTTTATTACAAGCTTTTTTATTAATTGAGCTTTTTATTTGTACAATTTGTACCGAATTTTAGTTAAAAAAGCACAAAAAAATTGTCTTTGAAAATCAAACAACATTTAATTGTCTTTTATTTTGAACAATGACCAACAACAAAACAATAAAAGTTGAGCAAATCATAATTAAAAAAAAATTAACATAATTCATTCAAATTTTATTTAATTCAAAACTTTATACAAAATTTCTTAGAATGCATTATAAACCTGCTTGATGAGTTAAACTAATTAAAAAGAACAAAAATCAGTAGTTGCTGATTTAACTGAGCGGAGAGCACTTGATAGCATTTAATGCAAAGTGAGAGAGGCTTCAAGTGATAAAAGACACACATACACACACACACTCATATTTATATACCATTTAACAAATTTTTTCTTTTCTCTGATTAGACAATTCAGAAAAAAATTCCAAGTAAACACAAAATCTTCATGAATATTTTTTGATTTTGATTGCAACTCAGATTCAGCTTCAAATCCCTATGGTCCAAAAATGTTCTAAAAATATTAAAAAATATATAAACTTCGGTTCAGCATTGGCCAAAGAAACTAAATTCAATTTCGATTTAATACTTTTTCGATTTGATTTAACTCTTAACGTGTAATGACGGGTTCCTTGTGCCCTGCCGAAACTGACATTTTCCACGTTTTTAATTGTTTAAACAGTTAGTTAGTTTAAACAAATTAAAAAATCGGTAATATAACGATTGATCCTTGAAATATAATTCTCAGTAATGTATTGTGAATTTTTTCAAATTTTGTTGAGCACTTTTACGTTCTTTTTTAAGAGCCGGACACAATTGACCCAACGTTACCCATTTTCTGTGTGCGAAAAACGACGTTACATGGCAAGGGTTAACCTTGTCGCATTTTTCACTTTTTCGGGTTCCTTATCGTCCCCTTTCTGTGTGATTTAGCTATAGGCAGGCTTGTTAAGAAAAAGTCCAATCCGGATATTACAAAGAATTACGTACAATTCGGCCGGCCAGTCCAGTCTGTAGCGCGCTGGCTTCTCATAAGGGAGACCCTAGGTTCGATTCCTAGCTCGGACTGGTAAAACACTCGTCTACTTCTATCGCTATCCAAATGAAGTAGATGAGAATTACAAGAATCGCACAAGTGCGCTCTAACCTACGTACAATGATAATTTTTTAGTTCTATAAACAACGGGCCCAGGTAAAAACCTCCCAGATTGACGCTCTCTCTTTCATAATAGCTGCAGGTGTGCTATATAGCAATGATATATCAAGCAATACATGATTGCCTACAAATTGGAATTTCAAAATTTTTTCACTAATGCGTAAAAACGAGATTGTTTTCATTGAGGTAATCTATACATGAGTCGTAAAGCATTTTCAGTTTATTTTCATTGTTCAATCAAACTATTTATTCTTTGAAAAAATAGTTAGGTGACGTGTCATACCCAATTAAAGATGAATCCCATTAGATTAAATTTTTGGTTACAGGATACTTTATGTACCACATCCGTTTTCTTGTTACGAGTGATCCTGGTATGAAAAGATCGATAGATGTTTTTGCGGTTGCAAAGCACTGAGACCAACACTAATCATCTATTGTGCCTCCTATTACTAACAGTTAAACAACATCCCTTGGACCCACTGATCTAATGAAATTTGGTAACTCACGAGGGTTCAGATTCGTCATGTTGTCTACTAAAATTCAGTGCTGCTCCAGATATCGCCTGCAACATACTGCACCACAGTGAACATTGGAAGCTCGGTGATTAATTTTTCCTCAGTCTGGCTCATTCTTTACTCCATTTGGAGCTATAATCTTTAAGGAAGATTCTTGTCATTGAGGCAATTAAGCCCCCAATACAAACCTAACCAAACTTTATCAATATCTCAATATCTCAACTTTTTCAAAAGTTATATCTTATGTATCGGTTAACAAACATACAGATGGAGTAATCGAATCGAAACAATAATATAAAAAAGAATTTTAATCACCTAATAAATTTTGTAATTTTTTCGACAAATGAAAAATGTGGTTGAATAGTGAAATTCAACTCAATAGCTGAGTTGTTGCGAAGAGCGTAATACCAGATAACTATTTAACTTTAAAATTATATCAATGTATTGTTTGAATGGAATTGAGATTCTAGCTCGTCAACCTAGACGTCTTGGTTTTCATTTGTAGAGAGAAAAAAAGTCGAAAGTTTTACGTACGTACGTCGTAAATATGAGTAATCATTATTTGATAATCCCAAAAAAAAAGTAATTTACATTTTATAAACAACTGATCACTAAATGTTTCGGAAATTCTTGGGCTGACGCGATTAAAAATAATCAGTGTCATCGCAGTAAAAATAATACAAAGTAAAATAAAAACATTTTTATAATCTATACAGAAATTGTAAGGCATTTTTAGTTCATTTCAATTGTCTGAAGATGATACTAAATGTCGCGAGATTAGATGATTTTTACAGCGTTCGCATTGAAGATGTTTGGTTAATAGTTAAGTTTGTTTGTTGGTTTAGTTCAAATTGTTTGTTAATTAAGTTACTTGGTTTAGTCAGATTTGTCTGTATGAGTGCCTCTGACAAAGAAGATATTTACATATATAACTTTAGAGAACTGGTTGTCATACGTACTAGATGGATCGTTATGTTTGTCAAAGTCTTTATAATTTTTTTTAAGAACTGCGTTTCTATAGTTGTTGAGAAGTTTTGTTTCGGTTTCGGATTTAATTATGATATGATTTGTAGGCAATTGAAACGGATTTGTGGTTTCAAATTCACTATAAGTTCTTTGATATGGTTGATCGGTTTGTTTTTATCTAATTAGGATGTAATATTTTCATATTTACCTGTAGACCATTGCTTTCCACTGCAGACTGTACCATCTATCATGTGCTGTGCAATCCCTGCTTATTCTTAAAAATTGATCTAATGGATGTGTAAATATTTCAATATATGAACAGAAGAGTAATTTTAAGCTTTATTTATACTTATAAGTAGAGTCCGAGGTGCCAAAAAGTTCTTTACAAGATTAGATTCAAATACTTATGCCTTAATCTATTTTTAGAGTCACTGACATTTGAAGTCACTAACCTTTGAGAGATTAAAATGATCATGGAGAATAGTGTAAATGCTTCCTATGAATAGATTAGCCATCTCTGTTAATATTTTAACCTTTATTCGAGCATCCTCCATTACAAGTTTCTTGACTTTTTTACACTTTCTTCTTCACCTTTAATACTCTCAAATACTCTTTAAATTCATTTGATCACTTTTGAACTATAGATAATGAAAGTGCCTATTCGAGATAAGCAGCCATTATCTCTTCATAACAATTTTTGTAATTTTTCCCTGTTTTGTGAGGAATTTAACTACAATGCCATGTTTCATTTTCTTTAATGGTCATTACGTTAGTCTTTCTCTTAGAGAACTAATTAACATAAATATGTACGATTTTATGTTTATGAAGTTATTATTTAATTATTTAATTATTATTATTAGTGATTATTTAATGAAGTTATTAAATTACCCACTTCATCAGTAAAATACCCGAATACCGAGAATACGTTGAAAGTCTTTTGAAAGCCATTGAAATTAGGCTTCCGATTCTGACCTGTTGGATGATATTTGGATCTAGTTTACAGCACATTTTTCTAGATTTTTCAAAGTTGTTCGTTCTGTATAGAAATTACAGACTTTCCTAATTTATATAGTGAACCATAATTGTCTTTTAGGGGATAAATCTCTTATTACGATTCAATAAAAATCCACTGTCGCTGTGCTGACCAGTCTTGCTTTGGCTCGCATGATGAACACGTCGGGCATGTGCGTCGTGTTCTTGGCATTGCTCACGCTCTCCATTGCGTCTCTGGACGATATACTCGAACATCAAATTATGGGCAGCTCCGGGTAAGTGGTGCACTCTCTGCTCGAATGCTGCAATCATGGCTGCAAATTTTCTTGCAGCACCTGCTCCGGCAGCGACGAAGTAGACGTCGGCATACTCAACAAGCTGCGCGAGCGGCTCGTTTCGAAGAACGCCAGAGTGCTGGTGAAATTCCTCACCAGCGACTGCTTTCCCAAGGACACGGAAATTCTGCAGTTTGCGCACTTCCTGACCACCGTCTACGACGAGGCGCTGTCTAAGGCCATCTACTGCGAGGCAATCGACATTCTCTACACAATTCAGAGCACCGAAGCAGTGGCCGCCTAACTGTGGCAGCTCTATCGCAAAGGCGACATGGTCAGCTTCAAGCTGATGCTGGAGGCGCAGCTGTATCTGTACGCGAAGTTCACCAAACGCGGCACCATCAACAATGCCTACCTGCTCAACGTTGGCTACTACTTCTACAAAGCCAAGCAGGATCTGCTCCACGCCCGGCTGGACGACCGGCTGCGCGACGACCTGAACGCGGCCATCGATCGGCTGCCCAGCGCGCTGCAGTTTTTGTTACTCAAGAGCGATTTAACAGAGAGAGCGAGAGTTAACATAGTGATGTATTGGTTTATAACTAATTAATTAATTTTGCATAATTATTCAAGTCTAGTATAAATATTTTCAAAAAGCGTCCATTGTGTTGCGTTCGGATCTTAACCTCAATGAAGCAGAGAAAGTTCTAACACTTGAGTTGACATTTTAAGCCTCATTGTGGGTATTCACTCTCAGATTAAGCACTTCAGCGTTTTTATTACTTTAGCTTTTTTATTTGTACAATTTACCAAATTTTAGCCAAAACAATAAAAACACACAAACAATTTTCTACAAAAATCTAGCGACATTTCATTTATTACACTGCACAACAGCATATCTGTAGCATGGAGTTTTTTAAATGAATCTGAATCGTTTTTCCACGCTGTTTTCAAAACCATACTCCGTTTTTATGTAACAGCTCTAGTTTTCGCAAAAAATGGGCGTGTCACTTTTTCGAATTTTCCTCGACTTTTTTCTCGTTTTCGACTGTAATTTCCGAAACAATAATCCTATCGACATGATTTTTATATTTTTATATATCTGACATTAATCAATTTTATGCGTTCTAAATTGGCGTTGTAATAAGGTTTCAAAGTAGGAAAATATTGAATTTCAAGGCGTTTTTTCTGATGGCGAAAATTGTACAGATGTTTCATAAATCAAGTTACGAAGTATATGAATATCTTAAGAAGAAACATCAAGCAATACAACACAGCCAAATTATTTGGCGGAATACACATTCGCATCGAAATAATAGCAAAAATGTACCAAAGGAAAAAGGAAAAAGTGGGAAAATGGCTATGGTAAATTTTTGTTATTATTTCGATGCGAATGTGTATTCCGCCAAATAATTTGGCTGTGTTGTATTGCTTGATGTGTCGGCTTTCATTATACACCTAACTCGTTAATTGATTTACAAAAAATGTGTATGTTTTTGACCATCAAAGAAAACGCCTTAAAATTCCATATTTTGCGACTTCGAGGTCCAATTACCGCGGAAGTTTAAAACTTATAAAAATAAGTTGCATAGGAAAAGAAGCCGTGCGGTGTTGTTAATGCGATAAGGTGAAAATCAGGTCAATCGGTTTTACGATCAAAAATATGGAAAAAGTAGAGGAAAAACTGAAAAAATGACACGGTACCTCTATCTCACTAACTAGAGCTGCTAGAAAAAATCTGAGGATAGATTCGAAATCAGCGCACCTAAATTAGTAAGAAACACCAGAAAAACTCCATGCAACAGAAAAAAAGTGTTTTTTGTTGTGCTGTGTTATCAGTCTCCAATTTTTTTAATATAGATTTTTCAACGTTATTCATTCTGTAAAGAATCTTTGATGAAGAATGCACCTTAAAATATTGAGTTCCCTATTTTATATACTAAATCATAATTATAAAAGAACAAAATGTGTCTCTTGTCTGAAGGAATTTAAGAAAAAACTATTAATGCAGAGATCTTTAATAGATCTTGGGGTCTTGTTTTGTTTATAAAATTTCTTAAAATACTGAATTTAAAAATTCCATATATTGAAACAAAGTTCATCTTGTAAGCAATAAAAATGAATTTATAAAATTTTTAAGCAATAAAATTTAATAGAAAATCATTAGAAAATTATCAGTCTCCAATTTTTCGAAGAATTTAAATTTAAAGAAACTTTGATGAAGAATGCACCTTAAAATATTGAGTTCAAACAATTTTCTACAAAAATCTAGCGACATTTCATTTATTACACTGCACAACAGCATATCTGTAGCATGGAGTTTTTTAAATGAATCTGAATCGTTTTTCCACGCTGTTTTCAAAACCATACTCCGTTTTTATGTAACAGCTCTAGTTTTCGCAAAAAATGGGCGTGTCACTTTTTCGAATTTTCCTCGACTTTTTTCTCGTTTTCGACTGTAATTTCCGAAACAATAATCCTATCGACATGATTTTTATATTTTTATATATCTGACATTAATCAATTTTATGCGTTCTAAATTGGCGTTGTAATAAGGTTTCAAAGTAGGAAAATATTGAATTTCAAGGCGTTTTTTCTGATGGCGAAAATTGTACAGATGTTTCATAAATCAAGTTACGAAGTATATGAATATCTTAAGAAGAAACATCAAGCAATACAACACAGCCAAATTATTTGGCGGAATACACATTCGCATCGAAATAATAGCAAAAATGTACCAAAGGAAAAAGGAAAAAGTGGGAAAATGGCTATGGTAAATTTTTGTTATTATTTCGATGCGAATGTGTATTCCGCCAAATAATTTGGCTGTGTTGTATTGCTTGATGTGTCGGCTTTCATTATACACCTAACTCGTTAATTGATTTACAAAAAATGTGTATGTTTTTGACCATCAAAGAAAACGCCTTAAAATTCCATATTTTGCGACTTCGAGGTCCAATTACCGCGGAAGTTTAAAACTTATAAAAATAAGTTGCATAGGAAAAGAAGCCGTGCGGTGTTGTTAATGCGATAAGGTGAAAATCAGGTCAATCGGTTTTACGATCAAAAATATGGAAAAAGTAGAGGAAAAACTGAAAAAATGACACGGTACCTCTATCTCACTAACTAGAGCTGCTAGAAAAAATCTGAGGATAGATTCGAAATCAGCGCACCTAAATTAGTAAGAAACACCAGAAAAACTCCATGCAACAGAAAAAAAGTGTTTTTTGTTGTGCTGTGTTATCAGTCTCCAATTTTTTTAATATAGATTTTTCAACGTTATTCATTCTGTAAAGAATCTTTGATGAAGAATGCACCTTAAAATATTGAGTTCCCTATTTTATATACTAAATCATAATTATAAAAGAACAAAATGTGTCTCTTGTCTGAAGGAATTTAAGAAAAAACTATTAATGCAGAGATCTTTAATAGATCTTGGGGTCTTGTTTTGTTTATAAAATTTCTTAAAATACTGAATTTAAAAATTCCATATATTGAAACAAAGTTCATCTTGTAAGCAATAAAAATGAATTTATAAAATTTTTAAGCAATAAAATTTAATAGAAAATCATTAGAAAATTATCAGTCTCCAATTTTTCGAAGAATTTAAATTTAAAGAAACTTTGATGAAGAATGCACCTTAAAATATTGAGTTCCCTATTTTATATACTAAACCATAATTATAAAAGAACAAAATGTGTCTCTTGTCTGAAGGAATTTAAGAAAAATCTATTAATGCAGAGATCTTTAATAGATCTTGGGGTCTTGTTTTTTATAAAATTTCTTAAAATACTGAATTTAAAAATTCCATATATTGAAACAAAGTTCATCTTGTAAGCAATAAAAATGAATTTATGAAATTTTTAATCAATAAAATTGAACAGAAAATCCTTAGAACATTATCAGCCTGCAGTCTTCAACGACAGATTGTAGCGTACACATACCGGCTGTCTCAAGTCTGTCTCAAATGTTCTCGACTTGGGCAAATCATTCTTTTACTATATACGCGAGAGCGCATTGTTTACACGTTTGTAATCAATCAATGAGGGTTTGTTGTTGCGGTGGGAATTCCAGCTTGCCGCCGCCGAGAAGTGACGTCTGCGAACGCTTCCACATGTGGCTTAATAGCGAACCAGCTTCGGCACTCAATACTTCCAAGTAGTCAATTCATACTTGGATTGACTTTTTATTGTCGATTTTTTCCAATAATAAGCAATTACACGGCGTTGCGACGACAGTCTCACGACGACGCGCAACATGTACACTTCAACTTTGGGCTTTGGCTTTGTATTGCTGGCTTTGCTGGCGCCAACATTGGCATCGAAGGATTTTCATTTGACACTTATGGATGACGTGGTTCCATCCAAAGACCATCAAGCGTGCGTATTGTGCTGTTTGAAAAAAATTCAAGTCAACTAAAAATCTTTCTCTCACTTTGGCAGTTCCTGTGCCGGTCACACGGACAGTGCCGGCAACACTTTACAGCTGCTGCGCGAGCGCGTGATTTCGAAAAATTCGAAAATCTTGATCAAATTGCTCGCTGGCGAGTGCCATCCAAAGCTTGAGGAAGTGTTGGCCTTTCACGAATTCCTGATCACCATGTACAATGTGGACCTGGTGAGGGCCATCTACGTGGAGGCCGCCGATGCGCTCTACATGCGGACAAGCCACGAAAAACTGGCCGCCTACCTGTGGCAGCTCTATCGCAAAGGCAACATGGACAGCTTCCGGACGATGCTGGAGACGCAGCTGTATCTGTACTCGAAGTTCAACAATCGCGGCGGCATCAACGAACAGTATCTGCTCAACGTCGGCTACTACTTCTACAGAGCCAAGCAGGATCCGCTCTACGCGCAGCTGGACAGTCGACTGCAGGAGGACTTGAACACCGCCATCGATCGGCTGCCCAGCACGCTGCGCTACTTCTACTTCGAGCCCGAGTTCTGTCTGTACAACAAGGGCTACGGCGAGTACATGTACACGGCGGACGGCATCTACTTCGATCGCAATCGCCGCTACATCTTCAACTGGGTGCCGGCGGGCGGCGAGATGTCGCAGGGCGCCTGGCTGAAGAGCTTCCAAGTGGTCGAGAATGCCACCACCGCGGGCGACTCGCCGTTCCGAGTGGCGCTCAAGGGCAGAACGTTCGACAAGTACATGTTCATGGACAGCGACAACGACTGGTTGGTGGCTGCGTGGGAGCCGGCCCATCAGCCGGACGGCGCTCTGTTCTCGGTGCAGCTCGTCGAGGGCGCGCTGGTGCTCGAGCAGGACGGGCATCTGGTGTGCGCCTCGCCGAAGCTGTACCAGCACAAAGAGCGACGCTACATCTATGGCTACGACGACAAAGAGCACTCCGAATCGAACCAGTACTGCCAGTGGACCGCTGTCTCGTGTCCACTCAAATAGAACCGAGGCGAGATTAACTAAGAGAGATTTGTTTTGAAAGCCAGAGACGCATTATGAACAAGTTCGATTGTGGTTTGCGCTCCTCCTCCCCCTTCCTACATTTTTACTAACAACGTTTTAAGCGTCAAATGTCTACTAAATAAAATTTGCTTGTATATTATCTGGAAATTGATTTGAAGAAATTGTTATTGCTCGTGTAGTGATTAGCACAATGAGAAATAAAGTTCCTATTTATTGTTTGAAATTAAGTTTTCAAACATACTAAATTCAACACATAATTGAATGAGTGTAATTTTTGTTTATTGAAAACAAGCTGCAAAATAATGTATATGTGTTTTCTCAACTCTTCACTGTCTTAGACACATTGCACTACTCGACACGAAAAATGCACCTAAAAATAAAAGTTTGTCTCCTTTTAACTAAATTTTCCACTTTGAACTTGCAGGATCAAAATAGAATAAAATTTAGATGTATGAATCTACAGACAAATCCAAAACATGTGTTTTCCTTAACTGACATATTTTTAATAAATTTAATTTAATTAGCATATGAATACAAAAAAATATGGGTGAGTGCCCAGCTTTCCCAGCCTCAGATGCCCGGGTAAAGGTGAATTCAAATATTTCAGTTGCGTTATCTACGCAAATTTCCGCGAACCCATTAACACAACAAAATGCTACCTAATGTTGAATATTAATTCCTAAGTTGTTTTGACAAAAAAGTTGGGGGAAAATAATGTTTTAATTATGTAGAAATCATTAGCACACGTGCTAAGGTTATCTACATGTTTTCAGATGCGACGCATCAATGTATTTCACAATGCGTCAGTTAACCCTATAGCCACCAAGACAATCTAATTTTGAAACATAGATAAATCATAATTTGTAGTCGTTTGAGCTAATTTCTATTACAAATCAATCGAAATCTCTTCTAGTCGTTTTAAGTGTAGTTCATAAAAGCTGCCACGTGTAGGCTCAGTAAATCAATCAAAAAAGTATGTACATTTTACATATAGCATTACATGGTTAGAAATGACTAGTGTCCGACCGAAACATCTTTTTTGCGCCGAAACCGAAACTGAATTTCGGTTTTTTTTTTTAATATTCGGCCGAAACCGAAACATTCTAGTTGAAATAAAAATCACCATATCAAGCATTTTGTTTTCAACAAACGAATTTTTCTTTAAGTAAATAAAGAACAAACAAACATGACATAAATAAATAAATAAGTACTTATTAATAAAAACAATTCTTTCTTTTTTTCAAAAACAAACATGAAAAAATCACGCTTTCGTGCCTTACTCGCTAATATTCAAAATTAAATAATTTAATATTATATGCAA
The DNA here is from genome assembly GCA_964056695.1 of Melieria picta. Taxonomy (NCBI): domain Eukaryota; kingdom Metazoa; phylum Arthropoda; class Insecta; order Diptera; family Ulidiidae; genus Melieria; species Melieria picta. Next base: position 104,874,710 of record OZ057400.1, on the reverse strand, counting down.
AAAAAAGTTTATTTACATTGGTGGCATTTAAATTACTCCGCCTTTCACTATATCTGCTACACAATAAAATGTAAAAAAATATTCTAGAAAGTTTCGGTTTCGGCCGTTCGGCCATTTTTTGGCCGAAACCGAATATTCGGTCGGACACTAGAAATGACCAATTGGGCAGATCCCATCTAGACACCTTTTGGGTCCTTAGCGATATCAGATGGAGATCCCTTTGTTTCCGAGTTACAAGTTTTACGTTTTTTATGTGTATTTTTGACGAACTTAAAATTTATCAACGAAAATTCTTTCAGTGCAGTGTTGCCAGATCAGCAGATTTCCTTCTAGATTTAGAAGGTTCTTGGCTTTTTTTAGGATAATTTTTAGGAGGAAGAATGGTTTTGGAGAAAGTTTAGGAAATTTTGATGATCATACATTTGACATCATTAGTGCCACTGAAGCCTTGTATATTGAAAGCCAAAATGTCTGATTTAATTAAATTACATTTTATGCTTTAAAGTGTATAATTTTGCAATAAATGAAGGAAATTTACAAAAGCCAAGTTCTTACCGATATAATTTTTGATACGTTTTTCTTGTGTCGTTAAGCTGAAGCTGAATCAATAAAAAGGCTGCAATAAAAACAACTAAATATATATTTATTTTTTATAAGAAGTATAATTCCTTAGTTTATAATGACAAAAATTATAAACAAAAATGTTTAGGAGATTTTTTAAATAAAAAAAAATTTTTTTTCAGAAAGTCATTTCAGGTATCTTGCAACACTGATCCAGTGACTTTTCAGATTAGTATTGTCAAACAGACCGCACGATTTCTATTGACTTTAATATTTTTATTTTCAAGCAAACATTACTTCTACATACATCTTCAGAAGGTATCCTAGTCTATAAATTCGAAAAAATCATATTTTCGAAATTTCATATTTTCAAAGTTTAGACCTTTAAGAATAAGCCTCTAAGAAGATTTACGGAAATTCGAATTATTTTCGGAGTTATAGGTAATTTTGTGAAGCGTCACTCAGACTGCCCGAAATGAGACTATAAACTTTAAACACGTTTTCCTACTACTACTTTTTTCGATACGGTTGACGTGATATCTCAAGTTCTAATGCAACGATTTACTTTAAATTTTTAACAGACTTTCTTAATCAAAATTGTCTCCACGTAGGGGTTTTTGTAACTTGTTTTGTTTTTTACTATTTTTAAAAAATTTCTAAATTTGAAAAAAAGGACGCAAAAAGTTACCTTTATTTTCAAAAATAGGCCATTTTGTGGAAATTTTTATTGTTCAAATTGGCTACGCGCAGATAATTTTACATTCTTGTTTAATAAAAATTAACCTTATTTTTATGTTTCAAATAACGTCAACCAGGAGACACCTTTTTTTGAGTCCTCACTATGCCGGCCTCTACCGACATTGAATTTTGAATTTTTTTCAACTATTATACATTTTTATATTTTTCAAGTATCAGTAAAAAACTGATAAAAACATGGATGGTAAAAATGAATACTGTTTTTTCATCACTTTTATTATTATTTTTTATTATTTTTGTATCACCTCAAAATCGAGCCTCTAAACTAGAATACCCCCTTAGACCTACCTACCTTGGCTTCAAGAAGTTGATTACTGAAATTCCATTCCTACTTCCAAGAAATCAAACGGAATTTTTCGTACTCGTCGGCTGGTGGCTGATTTCAGAGAATTCAATTTTACGCCAAACGCACCCAGTGCCAATGGCTTTGAGATTTTTTAATTACAGAAATTTTTCGCTCGTGGCAATTACATTTTTTAATGCCAATACCAGGTGGCGCTGTTGTCGCTGACATTAACAGCAACACCCGCCAGCCGCTTTCGCTGCGCAATTTCGGCTTTAAGTTTGATTTTCTTTGTCACGCTTCGGCTTACTTCACTCTACTTTATGCGCGTGTTTTTTGTTGTTGTGATTTTATTGAAAGAACTTTGCACGTTATTCAAATGTTCACGTCACAGGCCAGCAGCCGCCATCGATTGGTGGCCACTGCCAGCCACACTTTTCATTAGGGCTAATTTCTTCTGGCCCCTATTTCGCTTCTGCCTTGCTTTCCTTTGCTGTTGCAAGCACAAACAATTTTACTCTTGTGCCACAAAGGCGCTGTGACACACGTGGCAGTGGTTAGGAGACCAAGTTTTGTTTTTGTACTAAACAATTGTACCGATTACTGGGCAGGACCCGCATTGTTTGTTGTTTATGCTTTGAAGAAGTTCTTCTTAGTGCAAAACTTCTTTGATGACAGCAGAAAGAATTGTTTTTTCGATTGGAAGATATGAGTAGCTAAGGAATCTGCAATCTGCTCTCGAATTCTGCACACTTAACGCCGCTTTAAAGCCTTTTTGCTTATAGCAATTCTTGCCTTCAACTTGTGACTTTTTTTTCTACGAATTCGCTGCCAACGGTGCTCACGTGCCACAGCGTTCCCCAAACGGCCGCCCACCCCAAGCCAGCTACACACCTACAACCTAATCAACATCCACACGCACCAATACACACCGACGAAACTTTTCACATATTTTATGAATGTTTTTGTTATAATTTTGGCCATGGCTTTTATTTTTCTTATACGAAGCGTTGTTTTTATTGTGCTTTTTGTTATTGTTTGATGTTGTTTTTGTTGTTCTAATGCAGCAATGCAGCAGCATAAATGGCAGCGTCGAATTGTTCACAATTTCTAAGCTTCGATTGGAGTATGGGTATGAGGTGACCATGCGCTGTGAGTGATGTGGAGATTATTAACATATAACTAACTTTTGAGTACAAATTTTGAGCCAAATACCATTCGACACCGTTTTTGTGCTAGCAATTTTTGTGTTTGGGAAGGGTTTGAACCCCCAAAACCCCCCTGTGTGCGGCACTATATGTAGGGTTCCTGAACACAGCGATTCTGCAGACGGGTACTTTGGGGGTTATTTCGGGTCAATTAACCAGACAGATGCACACATATTGAACAGATCTTGCTCTACCTTATAGCTTAACCCATTGCTGCCTAATGGGTAAAATTTTACAAATGAAAATTGATTTAAAAAAAAATCACTAAAAAGTCAATGTTTGAGATCTCTCAAAACCATTGATAGGGATAGTTAGGGTAAAGATAGAACTACCTTAACCTAGTGAAGGTCACCCTAAAATTTCGCCATCCAGCTAGAGTTACCAGACTCCAAAAATCGTGAATTTTCCGTAGGTGGAAAATGTGGCGAAACGTAGTTGCCTTAGAACTTCACAAAAATCTGTCTCCTAACTCACCTGTAAAAAATACAACTTTTGTTCACGTGTTTAGCTGATCACTTCACAAAGTATGGAAAAAAGCTACCATTGCTGCGTAATGGGTACAAAATACCTAATGAATATCTCAGCAACGTGCAGAGATATAAAGCTGTATGAAATTTTATCAAAATCGAATGGGTGGAACTGGTACCCGGCAGCAATGGGTTAAGAGAAACTTGGGCTAGTTTAGTCAACTCCTATTGTTGCCACATAACTCAATCGCAACTATAGTATCAGTTCTCACCATTGTACCACTCGTAAGCAGGTCCAAATATCAATCTCGGCTTAACCCAATTCTGCCATTACTGTGAACTTGTTTATAAAGTTCCTTCGTGCTGTGGCAAGCAGGAACTTACCCAATTTGAGGCTTCATTCCTTGATAATAACACTGAGTTAGCGACGTTTAATATCAGCACAGCTGGGCGTTTCATAAGGGAATCACAATAGATCACATCTGCTAACCAGATTGGTACTTTGAGTGGTGAGTACAAAAGGGATCTTCGTAGAGATCTCATAATGGATGTAATGTGACCTGACGCCGAGTGCGAATTTCATTTAAATTTTGGATTCATTGAAGGTACGTCACTGTGGACTAGTGATTAGTACGTAAGTTTACAAATTAAAGGAACAGATTTCACATGTTTTGTAACACTAGCTAGTTCTAGCTTGAACTGGATACAACCCCTTAGGGCCGGTTATCTGACGAAATAAAATTAAATGATGCCGATTTCCTTTGTTAGAAATAAGAATGTAAATAGTTCTTCCCAGAAACGTGAAGGTATCTACCCATATTAGGTTAGGTAAAGTAAGCTGGCTGGCCAAATAGGCCACGCATAGACCCTATTGGGTTCCTAGCGATACCAGTTGGAGCTCCTCAGTGTTGCGTATCGGCGTAAAAGTGATCGGTGAGATGCGAGTGTTCCTACTACCTCTACCTATATTGATCTATCTAAAATCCTACTTCCTGTATCTATATTATTCTATCCAAAATTTTTATTCACCCTATGAAAAAATTAAAATCTATATACATATAATTGTTTGTCCTGACTGATTCATCATCGCCCAACCCAAGCCGCTGAAGCTATTGTACAAACATGAAATTTAAACTGTAGGTAATAGATCTATTGATTTCAAACTTGGTGAAAATGTTTTAAATCAAAAATAATTCGACACGTATTTTTCAGTTTTTCAAAAATAAAATTATAACGGAGTCAACAATGTGTTAGGGTTCGTAAACGGCAAGACTAAATATGAAAAAAACACTTACCTATGGGCCTATTGACCTCAAGGTTGGGGAACACACTTGAAATCAAAAATAATTCGATACGTGTTCTTAATTGCTTTTAAAATCGATCGTTTGTATGTACTTGTATGTTTGTTTTTTAACTTCAAACTAAGTAAAAGTTTTTTGAAAAGAAAAATCGAAATCTCACGAGCCAACGATATGTTAAAAGTTTGTATGGAAAATCATGATTTAATGGGGTTTTTACTTAAAAATTGGTAAGAACACTTAGAATAGGAAATAATTAGACACATGTTTTTCATGGGCCCATTGACTTTAAACTTTTTCAGACTTTTTTCTCTATGTCTTTTATATTAAAATTGTTACAAGTTTTTCATAACGTTGGCCACCTCAGACCTACTACTTGCTGATTCTTCAAATAGTAAAGAAAAGAAAACAATTGCCACTTGCGTATGGCTGTGTGTGTGTGTGTTGATGTGTTTGTGTATGTGTTTGCAGCATTTGAATTCAAAGTTCATTTGCATATTCGGACCAAGCCAACAATTGGCGATAACAACGTTTCTGCCGAATGCCAACAGTTGGTCAAGATTTTATTGAAGGCAGCTTTAGTGCACAGAGACGAAGTCAGAGTGTCGGCTATTGCTATGATTCATGCGAGTTATGAGAATAGGTTCACTGATGTCGAGGAGATAAGGGAAGCGTTAGATGCGCGAAGAGAAGGTAACAGTGGCCTGTACCGGTTAACAGATTTTCATGCATTGTACTCTGGGACTTTATATTCAATTGTGAAGTCGTTTGGATTTTTCAATTGAAAGTTGGGCGGGAAATTCCTGAAAATTAGGTTGTTCGTTTTGAATAAGTACGAAATAAACACTTACACACATTTTCATTTTGTGTTAAATCTTGGGTGTTTACGTCGGCGGAGCGGTAGAAATAAATACACGGTTTTATCGGGTTCAAGTTATTTTCTGAGCTTTGGTGTATTCAGAGACCTATAGTAGAATTTTATGGCGAATATTTTCGTGGTACATTTTGTCCTTAAAAAGTCCTGTTTTACAGGACATTTTTGGAATTTTAGAAAAAAGGGTCAAATTGACCCATACAAATAGGAGCTACAGGGTTAAAATGCTCCACAAAAATGTTAGTATTTTACATCAAATTACTGAACACATCACATACCTAAAATGTGAGGTTACATGGTTTTCGTATGCCGATTCACCATAAGAATGTGCAAAAAGGGGAAAATTTTGACCCCCCCTAAAAAAAAATTCAGACGTAAACTTTCAAAACGCCGATACACGTATATTTTTTTTGGCCCCCTCTACCAGAATCCGTTTTCAGAACCTTGTTATTTAAAAAAAAATTGATTTTGTTGTGCAGTGTAATTAGTGAAGATGTCATTTCTATATCGAACGGTATTGAAAATTGCATTGAGAGTTCAAATTTTAAGGCAATTCTTCAACTCATACAATCTTCGTCCCCGCCTCCAACTCAGTCTGGCCCTCAACTCTGACAAGGTGTTAGTGTTTCTTTGCCATCACTTCTGCACTTGGCAACTCTGCCGGCGAGTAAGTTTGCTGTGACAGCAGTGCAGCTCGTTAACTTGAATGTGTATTGTCAAAAATTTGCAGCCACCGAAATCTATAAAATTCGCCATTCCCGTAAAGATTGCCAATCGTGAGCAACACCCCAAGCGCCAGTTGAGCCCCCACTGAACTCTAACTGCGCGGCGGTGATCGGTGGCGCGGCCACCTGCCGCCGTCCGGGGTTGTCACAGCACTTTGTGTGTCCACCCAGCTGACCCCTGCCGCACTCAATTACCCCCCACATATGAGCGATTTGGCTCGCCTGCTTGCATTGGAGCTTATGACGGCATGCCGCGCGCCCGCCCCGCACCTCCCGGCCCGCATCGCATCAGAACGCAACGCAACGCACCGAATTGGGCTGAGCATTTTGGCACAATTGCCGGTTTCTTGTTTGATGCGATTCGGTGTCGTTTGTGCGAACTGTTGCAGCTGTTCAAACTTTGAATTGCCAGAAAAAGGTTACTGCCAGCGCCAGCGCCAGCGCCGGTGCCGGTGCCACCCAGTGCCAGAGTGTCGGCGGCAATGGCGGCGTGTGCTGTCGTACTTTCCAATTTTTTATGTGGCACCGCTGCCGAAGGTTGCAGCGTCTTCCGCGCGCCGCATTGGCAGACTGTGGCATTGCTGCCAGACCGACCGAGCCGAGCCACTGAGCGCTGTGGGTCGTTGGGTGGTCGGGCGCTTGGGCGATGGGGCTGTTGGCATTTAGTAAGCGTGGGGTCAGCGTCAGCTGCTGCAAATTGTGTTTGCTTTTCGGGTGGCAGAGCTGGGCGGGCGGTGTCATTTCGGGCAATACGGGCGCTCGAGCTTAACCAATGCAAACGGAAAGTACAACAACAAGAACAACAAAATCAGCACACAAAAAATAAAACACAACAAGCGACAAAACAAAACGAAAATTGAAAACAAAGAAAGCAGGAAAAATTTGAGAAAAACAAAAACAACAAAAGCTTGAGACAATTTCTTCTCGTCATCGTTGGCACCATTTGGCGACGCGGCGCTGTTCAAGCAAAAATATTCCCCATCCCAATAAAGCGGAAAACCAAATAACGGTACGAGCAGCTGTAGTCGGTGGGGGAAAGGAGGTCAGTGGGGGCAATGGTAACGAACGCCTTCAAGATTGCTGTTTACACTGGAATCTGTAGAGCGGCATTAAATGCGTGTGGGTGTCGAACTTGGTGCGATGGGTTGCCAACTGTCAATTAAGTAGAAATGCAAAGATAAGGTTAGCGTTTAAATGTGAATAGAATTTGATTCTGAGATGAGTGATATAAAATATGAATATGAATATTCACTATAAGATCCATAGAAAAATTTAAAAATTATCATTCTTGCATGATGCATTTTTTCATTCATTTGAAAATAGTCACGCTTTGAATTCGCTTCGTTTTCGTTTAAATTTGATACAACAATACAAGTATTTTGCATCTGATTTATTTGTAATCACTCACTTATTTATCAGTCATAGCTGCCTCATCAGTCATCATAAAAAAATCAATAAAACCAACATTCCCCTCAAAAAAACATCACCATTATAAACAGGGTTGCCAGATGCCTGAATTTACCTAATCAGTAAATGTGTTAGCTTTTTATTTTGTGCTGATTTTTGAAAACCCGTAATCAATTATTTTTGTACGAAATTAAATGCTTGATTGAGCATAATTGGAATGATCCAATGTAGGCCAAATATGTAACGTTTTGTTCGATTAGTTATTGTCATTTTGAAAGTAAGTCTCCCATGGAAACTATTGTCCCTATTGTCAAAAAACTAGGACAGTCTATTTTTAGAACTTTCTCTTTAGGCAAACTTTTCACTATCAAAATCATTCACAATAGACAGGAACAGATGACAATCACTTGGTGCGAGGTTAGGTCTGAAAGATGGATGGCCAAGAACCTTCTGTCCGGCTCTTTCTAGACAAAAATGGATATCGCTAGATTATCCCTTCTTCGACAACTTGGACGACCTCAGTTCAGTCAACATGAGAGCCTTGCAAGGGTTTATCTACAAAACAGTTTGGCTTGTTTAGGCTCTTCGACTTGCAGTAAGACACATCATCTCTCCTTGCAGTATCACAACGGGTCCATTTTGAGCCCTAAATGCATGTCTTTTATCAAGATCCCTGCTCTGACAGCTACTTTTACCTAAGCTAACCTAAAACCCCCTTAACAAAGCTTCTGAAGCTTCTAGCGAGTCACTATCGATGTGTATGGCTTGGCAGTGTCCTGGAACACAATTCCTCTTCTATGGGCCAAAGGTGGCCGCTTCTGGGCGATTACTTCCTTCAGACGGTTCAATTGTTGAGAGCATAGGTCCAAATTAGGAGTTTGACCGTAGGGGCACAAATCAAAGTAATTGATTCCCCGTCAATCCCACTAAACACACAGCAAAGTCGGACCGTCAATCCTGGCTTGAATACCGTTTGCGCTGCCTTACCGCAATTCTACCACAACAGTTTTTACTTGAATTTATTGTAAGTGATACTTTTTCCATTACCATTCACTATCGGCTTCAGAAATAGATTGATTTTGTTGTGATTCAATGGCGATAGCACTCATACACTGAGCTTCTTTTTGAATCCAGCTTTATTCAAGTGGTTCCAAGTTTTTTGGCAATCAAAACTGCGCTTGAATGACTGTCAAACTCGATGGTTTCCATGATTTTATTGCCATTTTCGTCTATTGGTCTTACAGAGCTTGGTGCAGCTTTGACATCAAAATTACCGGAACGGATTCGACGAAACCAAAATTGCAGTGATTGGCTGTTAGAGTATCAGGACCATACACACTTTTCACTTTTTTAGCCGCCCGACTTGAAGAAAATCTGTAAAATATGGCATATTTGTCCAATAGCACTGAGTCAAGCAATCACAAAACTGTCTCAGAAGTTTTTTTAGTATGAAATCTTGAATGAAATACAGAATATTAAAGGCATATATTGGAAAGTTAATGGATTTCATTTTACTTTATCTTATATAATGCTCAATCCCAAGAGAATAACGCTCAGCCATGGTCAATCATCATCAATCGTACTAGTTCGTCAAATCATTGTAGTTTAATTTGACTATTCAAAGTGTTTACTTAAACGTTGTTTATAACATTCAAGTATACTAAAGCCATCTATTGAAAAAGTAATGGATTCCATTTTTCTATATCTTATATAATGCTCAATCATGTGTAAATAACGCTCAGTCACGGTCAATAATCATCAATCCTACTAGTTAGTCAATCATTGTAGTTAAATTTGATTATTCAAAGTGTTTACTTAAAAGTTGTTTCGAGTTCTTCGAAAAACACGTTTTTCCCCTCTTATTTCAGTTATGAGCACATATCTCGTAAACCAACCATCCGACTAACACAAGTGGGCCTTCGTTCAAAAGGCAATTAACTAACCTTTCCAACTATATATAGATTGTGTAAATCAGATGAGATTTGGGTAAGTTACTGACGATGAATGTTGTAAAAAAGTGAATTTTTCGACCATTTTCAAAAATCATAAATTTTCGAATACTTTTTTTATAGATAAAATAAATGATCTCCTCTGGTTTTAAAATCTAAGATGAAAGATGTATTATTTGAGCAAATATTAAGCCTAACATCAATAGAATTGAAATAAAAATGACAAAGTGACTTTTCATTTATTACACCGTGCGAAAATTTTTTTTAATTTTTCCGAGACCCATCCAAATGTTGATATAGACGTAAAACTAGAGGTCATTTGTAGTATCCTGGCATAGTCAGTTTTTCATTTTCTGACCCAAAAACCTTTTTAAAGGACTTTACAATTTTAAGGACATACACATTTCAAATATTTTTTAAAATATTTGCGGTTGTGCAATGATGAAGATATGGGTATCAAGTGAAAGAGAAAAATTATCTCCTTGTAAATAAATTTTCTATTTTTAACTTTCAGGACCAAAATATGTCAGGTATGCAAAACATTAATGTTTTGGATCTCAGTCTGTAGATCCATACATCTCAATTTTTTTCTATTTCAAAGTTCTGAAAGTTCAAAATAGAAACTTAAGTTAAGAGGAGACAATTATCCTCTGTCATTTGATACCCATATCTTCATCATTGCACAATCGCAAATATTAAAAAAAATTTTTGAAATGTGTATATCCTTAAAATTGTAAAGTCCTTTAAGAAGGTTTTTGGGTCAGAAAATGAAGAATTGACTATGCCAGGATATTATAAATGACTTCTAGTTTCACGTCTATATCAACATTTGGATGGGTCTCGGAAAAATAAAAAAATTTTTTCGCACGGTGTAATAAATGAAAATTTTGTGTTTTCACTCCGTGCATCATAACTTTGTTATTTTTCTTTCAATTCTATTGATGTTAGGCTTAAAATTTGCTCAAATAATATATCTTTCATCTTATATTTTAAAACCAGAGGAGATCATTCATTTTATCTATAAAAAAACGATTCGACAATGTATAACTTTTGAAAATGGTCGAAAAATTCACTTTTTTACAGCTTTCATCGTCAGTAACTTACCCAAATCTCATCGTTGGAAAGGTTAGTTAATTGCCTTCTGAACGACGGCCCACTTGTGTTAGTCGGATGGTTCGTTTACGAGATATGTGCTCATAACTGAAATAAGAGGGGAAAAAGTGTTTTTAGAAGATTTTTCGAAAACGCTTCTTAAGAAAATTTTTTGATTTTCAGTTTCGTGTTCAGCAGCCGAAGGTTAGTCTAAAAAATACTTTTATTTTTAGGAGCAGTTTTCGTGTCGAGTAGTGTAATTGTAGTTAAATTTGATTACTACTTAAGTGATTACTTACACGTTGTTTATAACAATCAAGCATCATATAACTTTCATTGGTCATTAATATTTGACATCAATCATCAATACCCACAACTAACAGGTTTGTGCATTTTCTAGTCACAGCTTGGCAACCTTAGCCATCCAGCTTACATTTTGCTAGCATTCGTTTTACTCACAGCTGTGACCTTCACACACACACACACACACACACACATTCATACCCCATTCAATCGCATGCGAATGCTTCTGTTGATTATTTGCTTCGCATTGCTTGATGGCGGCGTTTGTGATACGCAGTTCGGTGTAGCATTACTGCCGCCTGTCGATGTCTGGCCACATGTCGCCACACGATTGTGTCGCTGTGAGCAAAACCTACTTAAGCCTTTTGGTTTAGTTTGTTTATTTTTATTGGATAAAAATATCAGTATTTCCACAACAAGGTTTGTCAAGAAGAAGGCAAATCATCACAGCAGCTTTCACTAATTAGCTAATTAACTGTTGCGTTTCGTTGGCCCACCCACTGACTCACTCTCTCCCATCCATATTTATTCATACCAACCAAAACCAATCCATCAACGCAATTAAGCGCGTCAGCAACTCTCCCCATGCGCTCAACTTATCAGCGAAGCCATCAATGCGAACGCGTTGGGAAACGCGACATCGTGCGCGACCAACTTTCTCAGCGCGGAATGTTCAAAGCGCAAGACTGGACGAGAATCCATTCAGGCCTGTTGGTGTTTTTGAAAAGCAAATTGAAAAAAGCCGCATACCTAAAAAAAGACACGAAAAATGCAATTCAATGCATAAAAGATGAAGGGGTTTCCTTGTGACAACAGGCACATACACACACACACACACACACATAGATTCGCGCACTCATTGCAGACGGCACGCCGGCACGTGCTTTCGCTCACAGCGCATAAAGTGTGTTTATTTTTGTAGCCATGTGTGCGTAATTAATTCGCACACATTCTCGAACCAACGCACACATGCACACACACACACACACATATAGGACGCTTTGCACGGCTTTGCGGCAAGAAACAGCTGACGCTCGGGTGGGGTGCCGCTGTGTACGGGGGCTGGGCCGAAACGTTTTGCCGCACTTCTCACAAGGGGTTAATGCCACATAATGGCAGTGACGCCACAACGTGTGGCACGGATTGTTGCCACCGCACACAGACTTGCCGGCGTGCGTGCGTTTATGTGCGTTTGTGTGCGTGTGGGGGCCACTGGGACGCAAGCGAGCGTAGCAATTGCAGCTGTGATAACGTGGCAAAAGTCTCACATGGCGGCACTTTGGCGATGCTGTTGTCGTTGCGCTGATGGGAGCGGAATTCCAGCGGTGTGGGGTGTCGACAATGAAAAATGAAGTCTGAAGTGGTTGATGACAATATTGCGGATGATTGCCGCCATTGCTGCTAATATTGACAATGATTATCGGTATCTGTCTGGACCTGCTCCAATTTATTTGTTTATTAACTATTTATTTCAACTTGATCGATCTTAACGCTTAGTAGATTCGAAAGTTCTCTCCATTTTTTGTTTTATTTAATTGATTTCCTGTATTTTATATAATTTTCTTATGTAATGAATTTGAGATCGTATTTGCACATTCAAGGAGAAATATATTATTACTCCGAAGACTTCTATTAGGAATATGAAAAGAAATGCGCTCAAGTAGGCATGGAGAATCAATCACATTTCTTTTGTCTTTTCTTTTCTTTTCTTTTCTTTTCTTTTCTTTTCTTTTCTTTTCTTTTCTTTTCTTTTCTTTTCGTTTCGTTTCGTTTCGTTTCTTTTTTTTTCTTTTTCTTTTCTTTTCTTTTCTTTTCTTTTCTTTTCTTTTCTTTTCTTTTCTTTTCTTTTCTTTTCTTTTCTTTTCTTTTCTTTTCTTTTCTTTTCTTTTCTTTTCTTTTCTTTTCTTTTCTTTTCTTTTCTTTTCTTTTCTTTCCATTTCCATCATTTCCTTTTTTCTTCTTCATTTTTAAGTTTCTTTTATTTTCTTTTATTTTATTTGGTTTTATTTTATTATATTATTTTAATTTAATAATTAATTTATTTATTTTAATTAATTTCATTTTAATTTATTTTATTTTATTTTATTTTATTTTATTTTATTTTATTTTATTTTATTTTAATAGGGGTACCGGTTAATTCGTGCGGTTTTCTAACAGATCGCGTAACTTGATTTTGTGAACAGTGATTCACCTTTCCAAATATGTGTTGGAAAGCTATTGTCATATAGTTTCAGAATCAGTATGTGTCATTTAGCTGAAGCGTAAACAACAATACTGTTTTTTACTCTGAAAATTTCGAATTTTATGCCGAATAAAGTGTTTTTGCGGGGAGTACTTTCTTCATTACTTCAATATGAAGAAAAATGCTGCCGAAAGTCATCGTGTTTTGGTGGAAGTGTATGGTGTGCATGCTCTAGCTGAGCGTACGTGCCAGAAGTGGTTTGCACGGTTCAAAAGTGGCAATTTTGACTTGGAGGACGATGAACGGCCCGGACAGCCAAAAAAGTTTGACCAGCTGGGTGTGATCTATTATGAGCTGTTGCAACCGAATGAAACGATCACAGGGGAAGTCTACCGACGACAATTGATGCGTTTGAGCATCCGTATTGAGAGTACACGGGAAAACATAGCCATATGTCTCCTGAATAACTGAAAAAAAAATTGATCGAATTCGATTAATATTTCTTGAAGAAGTCTTACCAACAAGTTTAAAAAAGGCAACAACTTCAAGGTCGTTCTAAAGTCGCGAGTGTGATGACTTTTAATTTCCAAAATTTGATGTTACAAGATAAAGCATGTATCAATAAAATAAAAAAAAATTACTGGATTATCTCAAGTAGTTCCTTCGCAATTTACTCCGAAAAATAGACTTAAATTTTCAGCTCGTAACCAGAAGACTCCCTTAAAGCAGATTATCTCTGTCGGTAGAGAATACTGTCAACATACCTAACTACACATAGGAAGACGCTCTTTTGCCAACCTTAAGATGCAAGGACTCAGTGGCGTACACAGGGGTGTTTTAGGGGGTTGAAACCCCCTCCAATCACAAAAATCTTCGAATGGTATTAGGCTCAAGAGTTGTACACAAACCCCCCCGCCCCCCCAAATAAAATCTTGTGTGCGCCACTGCACGGGCTGTTCATCTATATTATTTCATAGAATAAGGAATGACGTTTTTGTACCTCCATCTTTTATCACTATAGACCTGACAGATCAATGCGTGACTCTTGGCTGGTCAATGTTATCTAACCTGACCTGCTTTAAAGGTTAGTTTTCATCTCTCTTTCTCTCTCTTCTTTTTTGTTCCTATTTTTTATATACATTAAGGGTATTCACACCGGCCTTGTTACTTTGGTAATTTGTAGTGTCCGACCGAATATTCGGTTTCGGTTTCGGCCCAAATAAGTGGTTTCGGTTTCGGTTTCAGTTTCGGCCAAAAAATGGCCGAATAGCCGAAACCGAAACATTCTAGAATATTTTTTACATTTTATTGTGTAGCAGATATATAGTGAAAGGAGGAGTAATTTAGATGCCAGCAATGTAAATAAACTTCTTTTTTTTAGCATATAATATTAAATTATTTAATTTTGAATAGTAGCGAGTAAGGTACGAAAGGCTAATTTTTTCATGTTTAAGTTTTTAAAAAATTAATAAATTGTTTTTATTAATAAGTATTTATTTATTTATGCTATGTTTGTTTGTTTGTTCTTTATTTACTTAATGTAAAATTCGTTTGTTGAAAAAAGTGCTTGATATGGTGATTTTTATTTCAACTAGAAAGTTTCGGTTTCGGTTTCGACCGAATATTAAAAAAAAACCGAATATTCGGTTTCGGTTTCGGCCCAAAAAAGTGGTTTCGGTCAGACAATAGTAATTTGTTAATTGGTAACTCGGTAAAGTTTTTAACTGGCAACACGAGAGCTGTTGTTTCCAACAGCTGATTTTGTACAAATTTGTTGCAAAAAGTGCACAGAAATCAATACTAAAATGCCCAAAACAGGTGCAACGCGCGAATCGAATGAAATTGAACAGCTGATTGCAGTGTTACGAACCAATTAACGAACGAATTGTCGGGCCTGCCACCTTGTTACTTGGTTACTCGGTAATTCGATAATTCGATACTTTTACAAAAACAAAATACACGTACAAAATTACCAAGTACCGAACTAGGAAAGTAATGAGCTCGGTGTGAATACCCCTAATGTTTTAGTTTGCATGTCCTTCCTTTTTTCTTTCTCCCTAAAGTTTCCGTTTCCCTTTCCTTTATTTTTTCTTATTTGTTTTGGTTTACTTTTTTGAAGCCTTTTATATATTTCTTTTGCACTTTCCATTGTTAGCTTCGTATTTCTTTTCCCAATTTTCCCAGTTCTTTCTCTTCTTTTCTTTTAGCGCGCATAGCCCTGTTATCTTTGATATACCTATTAATTTCTAAATTATCCAATTCGTTTTGTGATATTTTCGTTATTTGGCCACTTCGATAATGTTTTCATTACCCGCTCTGCTGCGTTCTCCCCTCTGCTGCGTGAATGCAGCCCACGCTCGGTCCACGTTCGCGCCATTCTCTCACCACAACATGTGCGAACCGTCTGTGCGGATTGTTTCAAGGATAATTGATCACATTTTTACAGCAATTGAGCACATGAGGTGCGACGATGATTGGGAATTTTTCGTTGCCATGGCTGTTGCTGTTGTTGTTTTTATTGCTATTTGTTTTGTGGATTTTTTGAGCCGGCCGCGGGAACACCCACCCACCCACCCGCACAGATGCGCAGTGCATGTTGCTGTGGTGTTGGCATGAAATGCTCAACGCACAACAACAACAACAACAATAACAACAACACTTTGATGGGTTTGATGGTGGCGCAAATGACATCACTGTTAGTATGTGTGTGTGTGTGTGTGTGTGGCTTTTGGGTATGTATGTGTGTGTGTTTGTGTGCGTTTATGGAATTTTAACAACTTTCAATAATTGCCGCACAACTGCTGCCAAGTTTTCGCATTTGTTGTTGCTGGGGTTTTTTATTTGTTGTTGTTGTTGTTGTCGCTCGTGCACTTGTGCTTGTTTTACGTTATAGTATTTGGCAGTGTCGTTGTTGTTTTTGTTGTTGCAACATGTTGCCAGCCACTTATACGACCAACTCCTGCCACCACTAGTGTTGTGTTTGTTGTTGCTGTACACGCTGCCGCCGCTGTTGCTACATACTGCTGGCTGTTCGTGTTGTTGGTTTTGGTGGTTTTGTCAGCGTTTACCTCGCGCACGCACACACACACATACACACATATAAACACCTCACCAGCTGCCAGCGCCCGCCGCTGACATGGGGCGCCATGTCAACATGGCGCACGTGATGCGGTCGGTGGCCACTGAGGTGTGTGTGTGTGTGTGTGTGCGTGCGTGCGTGTGCGGCATAAGCGGAAAAATTATCGTGTTTTTGCATGTTTGCAACTCAGCCACACTTGTGCCCCTCCCACCCTCCCTCCCTCTTCAGCAGCCCCTTCGACGACACACCACATTTCAGTTTGGCGACTGGTTTGGCTCGGCGACTGGCAGGCGGCAGGGGGTAGCGAGAGGTGCTTGTGGCGTTGGCAATTGCTCGTTTCGTTAATGTGTTGCCAACATGTTCGACAAATTGCGGCTGCCGCACATGTGACACACACTATTTATAGGTGCAAAAACAACAACAACAACAACAACGCCGCTACAACAATTTTCGACAACGACAACCAACTCGATAACAACAACTTGAACAACATTTTGTGCAAAATGTTCGCCTGCCATGTGATGGCAGGTGGGTGAAAATTTTGAACAAAACAAATGTTGAAAAAATGCTAATATCGAATTTTTTGTTGTTGTATCTTTAGGTGGTAAAAATAGTCTGTTTGTTGCCAAAAATGTTTGGCAATACAGAATTATTCACTTTTTCTTGTTTGCAGAAAAATTTTTGAATATGTAGAGCCAAGTTTCGTACTACTACTTCAAAAATGGGTATGGGTGGTATACCATTTAGTACGTTTCAGATATCTTAACTTTAACTTTTTCTTTTTCTATCTGTGTACATATTTTCCATTTCTGTATTCAAATTAATGAGAGTGCCCACCACTTTCTATTAAGAATCTGGAATCCCTGAATCTGGATCCACACATACCCCGAGCATGTTCATACACCTGGCTATCGGTGTAGTAGCTATCTAAACCTGATCTGTGTATCGAAAAACATCTCAAGTCAAGTCAAGTATCTTCCCTCTAAATTTTTCTAAGCTTGTCCTCTACTATGTCCATAAGCTTTTCTCCTACTATATCCCTAAGCTTTTTCCCTCCGTGTCCTTCAAAGCATGTCTCCTAAGTACTGTGTCCATAACTTTTTCCCACTAAATATGTTCCTAAGATTTTTTCCCTACTATGTTTATAAGTACCTATGTCCAGTAGAATCTCCTTATCCTCATCATAGGGATCGAGTGTGTTCCTAGGCATTTCCACTACAATGTGTATAACCTTTTTCCGAGGATTACTAACCGTTTCGTGGGAAATTTGAATGTTCGTTAAAATGCCTTTTGCTACGTTTCTAGTTCGGCTAAGTTTGTAGTTTTTTGTCCCTACTATGTTTTTAGGCTTGTTCAGTGGTATGTTTCCATTCCTGATCCTAAGTTTTTTTCCCTACTATATTTATAAGCATGTCCAGTATAATCCCCGTAACCAGATTTCTATATCGAGTGTGTTCCTAAGCATGTCTACCACAATGTTCATAAATTTTCCCTTACTATGTTTCTAGGCTTGTCCCGTAGTCTATCGGTAACCTTATCCAGCAGTGGATCCCTAAGTTTTTTCTGTAGTATAACATATCCCTAAGTTTTTAGGTAGTAAGATCCTTATTTAGTCGCGTTGGTCTCATGGTGACCTCCTTTCTTAAGTGCCTCAAAAAGATTGCATAGGTGAGGTACTTAAGCAGATTTTACTGTATATTGCACGTCCATTTTTTTGTAGTTTGTTCCCAGTTTTTCTTGTAGTAAATATGTTCTACTTTTTCTCGCTGTATATTCCCAAGCTTTTCATTTTGTGTGCCGTAGAATTTGCCTTCTAGGTTCTTTAGTTTTGTTTAGGGGGAGTAAAGTCCTTTAGGGACATACTAGCATCGCTAGTTTAATCAGATTCCTGTCAGCTAAAAAACCCTCATCTCTCTCTGGTTGGGAATTTGTCGAAACAGGTTGCTTTATCGAACCAGTTATCGTTCTCTAAAGGACGAGGATAACTCAGTCGGTGGTTTGAAGTTATCATTAAACCTCACACTTGATGAATGTATCCTCAAAAAACTCGAGTAGATACTTAGGCGCATGAAGTTCCACAACCTATCCCATTGTGGAAAAGTTGTGCCATACTACAATAATGTGACTGTCTCAGCAGCATCGAACCATAGCCTACAAGTTTCATTCTCAATAAGATTTCGGTATGTGAGATGACGCCTCAAGATCTCATGTCCTCTTACAATTGCAGCCAGTCATCGTAACCTTTTTTGGTGTATAGTATCTTAAGAATCTTTTTCAGATTAATGAAACAAAATATGCTATTAGATACCTTCTCTCATCTTTTCAGATAGCGAAATCTCTCCATTTGCTGACCATCGTTTCAACAGTGGAACTGCTGAAATCGAGGCAGTTGGTCCCACGGCAGCTTTATCTCAATGTCATTGTGACCACAAAGTGCATCAGTGAATAACCAATGACTTTTCTAATTGGTTTTTATTTATTTTACTACTTATTCGTTTGTTTGCGCATCTGTGCTCTCGTTACTTTCACTACTCACCCTTCTAGTTTCATTTCCTGCGCTGCGTCCATCCATCTTAGTCGTTAACCCTTTGCAGTTGTCCGCCATTCACACATCCATCTTCGCTTTGGTGTTTGTTTGTGCAGCTGCCCCTCGTCCTTCTGCCGCAAACGAATGCACCGAAAAGGCAATCAATTGCTCGCACGTCTAATCAACACTTTGTGCCAGCCTGAGCACCTGCGTCTGCGGCCAGTGTTGCTGCTTTCCAATTCCCACAATCAATCGTGCGGTGCGTGTAAAAATTCACCCATGTTGCCCGACAGTGTCGACAATAATATCAAAAAAATTTCCACAATTGTGAATTTGTCTGCCATTGGCAAATTAATTTGAATGCTTGTTGCAGCGTGCACTGTTCCAGCGCGTGTGAGTGCGTGCATGCCTCTGTGTGTATGTGTGTGTGTGTGTTTGTTTCGTGCTGCTGACGTTGGCGCATGTGTGTGTTCACTTGCAGAAATGGCATTCTGCATTGAATGACAGGAAAATGAAAATTCACAAACACTCAGAGCCCTTCATCTCTTCTTAGTGTGCTTGATATAAAATTTACTTTTCGAAAAGCAACGGCACACATGCATCCAACAGCCGTGGCAATTACAGATGTCACAGAAGTAAGAACAACAATGGAACAACCACATTATTAACAACAACAACAACACAATAACACAACATGTCCAACACACCGATACACACAAACACACACGAGGCGTGGAACGACACCACTGCGCAGTGTTGTTAACGAGGTAAATAAACGAAGGTTACGGTGCACTCAGATCGCTTGTATCGGTTGAATATAACCTAAAAGGGGAGGGGAGAGGATAATAGGGTTGCAGGGATTGGTACGAGTATGTTTTACAAAAATTTGAATGCGCTTTTGTGTGCTAAAGCAACTGATTGTTCTCATATACGATTCATTGAAACAATATATTGCAACGTTTAATCAGTTCAACTGGCCAATGCAAGCGTATTCGTTTCACTGAATTGTGCCCAAAATAAAACAATTACAATTTAGACTTCAACGTTTTTAAACTTGTCACTTGTTCCACTTTACTTTCATGATAATAGGAATGATATGATAAATAAATAGGAATTGAAAAATAGGAATAGGAAAATAGGAATTGATCATAAATAGGAATTATTACTACAAAGACCGTATGATAATTATTTGCTGACGACTATCGAATGCGAACGAACAATGAGCTGCATGAGCTATTTGAAGACATGGACGTAGCATCTGGCCTCTGGCGTATGAATGATGAAATTCCGGCCAAAAAGGTGTTCGACGCAGTAGTTGAAGGTCGACGACGAAGAGGTGGAAGGAGTGAGTTGAAAACACACTATCCTTCCTTGGTGTGACCAGCAGAGATGCCTGGAGGGAGTCCGATCACGGTTTTTAAAGGATAAGCCAACAAATAAGCTATTATGGGTCTCACTGCTCACTACTTCTTTAATCACTTTTCTGTTGATCCAATAGACACACAATTGAATAAGATCTCCAATAATCTCACAATATCCATTGTGAGTCTGTAAGCTTCTAGTTTACTTTTTTTATGGTTTCTCTTAAGCATTTTTTGTTAAACTTTCAATCAGACTAACGATCCAGTGGATGCCATGTGATAACAACATTGTGTGCTCAAAGAAAGCAGGACTTTTTAAAAATAGGTGAGATCATTTATGGGCAATTACAAGCCTTGGAAAGGTGGATCCTTCAGTGATTTAGGAATAAAATGTCATGATATTTGAATAAATCGAATCGAAGTTATTGGATATGAAGTGATAGTACCTATGTTTGTGGTAAAGAACAAAGAGCTAATATTCAGGATATTCTCCAAAAAATGTTTTTTTTAACTCGAACAAACGCGCATGGGAAGACCCTATTAATGCGAGGCATTATGTTGGTTCAGGAAGGATATAAAGGTTAGGAGATAAGGTTTTGAGTTAAGTGGATATGGACTTTTGCCTTAAACCCTTAGAGATCATAAGTGCTGGGGAAAATATCTGCAGGGAGACCATTCCACAACCGCGCTGTTCGGGCCAGAAACGAACTTTCTCTGTAGTGCGATATGTTGTATCTGGTGTTATATTGTGTACTATATTTTTGATAAATTTTTTATTTGTAGCAAATTTTACTAATTTACAAAAACAAAACACATGCATCTCTGATTTGCTACAAATATCAAAAATACAACGACAGAACGCTACTAAACATTTTATTGGGGTGTTATGTATTTTTTGTATTTAGAAGAATTTTTTTGGTAACGAAGGGAACTTAATTAAAACAAATTGTTTTCGTTTTCAATTATCTCAACCATCTGTTTTTTTTCGTTTTCAATTATCTCAACCAGCTGTTTTTTAAAAGCATTACATTTGATCATTCACACCATTTTCTAAATTTTTATATATTTTCCATGAAGTTTTCTTCAATATTTTTAAATGAATTTAAAAAAATTCTCTTTTTGTTAACATCTGACTAAAGCGACATTTGCAACACAAAATATCGATATTTATGTGCATCTCTACTAACCAAAATGTAAACAAAATCAGCTGATTCTACAAATATGAAAATTTACAAGAGGTCCGTTCACAATTTGTTGTAAAAAGTTGTTCAACTTGTACAAATTTATTACAAATACATCAAACTGGACATAATTGATAATCAACCAGAGCTGTACAACTATCGATAGTCCCGATGATTTTATTCTGACGCCACTTTTGATGCCATCGTTTTTTTGTTATGTGACGGCAATGCCTCCAGAATATATCCAGAATATGACAATGTATGTCCAAGATAGGGTTTCTGGATATTACACAGTGATGACCCAAAATCGATGTTTGCAGCATACGACCCACTCCCGGTCTTCACTGGTAAAAGTATTCAATATAAATATTTTTCAGTACAATTGCCGGGTGTATATTAATTTATGAAACAACTCTGATATAACCGAAAGTATCAATATTTTTTACTCAAAACTATCGAAAATATCGAATTGCCTAACTATCGATAATTTCCCAGCTCTATGACGAACATGTTGGAGAAGGAGTTGAAGACGATGTTAGTGGTGAAAATTATAATATGAGGAGATCTGCTAATATTTTTTTGCATTGCTGTAGAAATCGGAGGCACTTGACTTTTTTGTTCGAAACACAAAAAATACGATTGTTCCATCGAGGGTAATTTTATGCCCAGAACACCAAAAGCTGCTGACTCAGCAATTCTCAGGGACGTATTAGGATTGCATCAGATTCTTGATGATTCAGTTTTTCCCATACTGTAATCTTTGTGCATCTCGGAGCATATTAAAGCTCCTCCTTTTGAGATAGGTGGGTGATTTGTCTTTCGTGTTGATGTATAGATTTTGAATCCTTAATGAGGTTCTAAATGTTTGGAGACTAGTCCTTTTTACTGAGGAAGATTATTATATAAATCAATACAAGTCAGATCTTGAAAATAGATATCGTGCCATATAGAATAGTAGTTTCTGACTGACTTACTACCTCTGTCTTACTCTCGCCTTCTTGAAGTCCTCACATTCAATGAATATTTCGTTTGTTCAAAATCGTCCAAAGCGGTTTTCTATTGATACTTTTTCTTTGCTACTAAGCCAAGTTAGCTAAGGTCCTTCGACCAGTAGCAAATATTTTTGTTAAGCTGCTTAAAATTAACCTAATGATGAGCTGCTAATAGTTTACGGAAACTTTGGCACAGCCGACGCTTGGCCGATATTGCACGAAACCTGTATTTATTCGACACTTGCGGAACAACTACAGTGAACGTTTCTTTCGTAGTGCTCACAACAGCAGTAGCCAACAACAATCGCTACAACAACAATAAAAACATTTTAATAATGATTGTGCCGAGTGGTAGAGTCTTTTGCCGAAAAACTTTTGCAACTGACAGTTTCATAATTACGTATTCAAAATCTTTAATAACAAAAATTCCACTATGCTTCATGGCTCCGATTGTTGTGGCTGCTGGTGCTGGTGCCTCATTCTGTTTGTGTATAATGTGCACCGCTCGTATATGGCTTGGTCCTTGCTCGCTTCTGCACCTCCTTCGCCGGCTGCTCGCCAGTGTTGTCCATGCCATGTGCATTTATTTCACTCCATTTTCCAAACTATGAGTCTTTCGGTTGTCGGTTGGTGTTCAGTTCGTTTGGGTGGCGTCGATGTAACTCCGTTTACTGCTTCTCTCCCTCTCACTTTCTCTCGTCCTTTAAGCACGATTCCCACGTTGTGTGCGCACTTGTTGTTTCTGCGTTTTGTTGTTATTATTATTATTATTATTGTTTTTGTTTTTGTTCATACTATTGTAAGGTCCTGTGCAGTTGCTGTGTTTTCTGTTGCTGCTTTGTGGCGCTAACCAGTCGTTTGTTCACCTTTAAGGCGCCGTGCAATTGTTTACTGCCTGCCGGTGCTGTCACATGCAGAGTTGCTCAGTTAACGTATTATTTTTGCTTTACCTTCAATTTTCGTATTGCTGCATTTCCGTTACGAGTTGACGCTGTACGCCTCAGGGAAAAGACTTTGCGTGATTTTTAAGTAATTTAAAAAATATTAATTTCAAGTTTGTGTTGTCAGTTTACACAAGTTGAGGATTTTTTTGCTAAAATTAAATGGAAATCAATTTTCTTATAGTATCTCCAAGTGTGAGTACTGGAGAAAATGATAAGAGAAACAAATTGGGAACATTTTTTAGAATTTAACAGTTTTAAAATTTGTCAGTTGCAGTAGCATTTAATGCTTTTTTATACAAAAAAAAACTGAGACCCTTTAAGCCTTTGAATTCAGTTGGGAAAAGAGTTTGAAACAAAGTAAAACTCTCCTATAAAGAAAACTTTGGTGAAAATCTTTAGTATTCATGCTTACTTTCTTATGTGTGTCTTCATGCCACATTCGGCTGGAGGCAGCTTTTTCCACACATCCATCTAGAGGGTTCTAGATCGGCTATTTTACCCAAAAATTCAATGGATTTATACGATTATTTGCGTTTCGAAAAAGGCAACAACTCTCCAGTCTTCCCAAAAAATGTTTATATAGCTACGGCAAGGTGGGTAGTGGGACCTCTCCGACCCATTCGATACCGTTCGAGGCTTCAGACAGGGCGATCCTTTGTTATGCGACCTCTTCAACTTAACCATGGACTGAGGTCCCTTATTGAATTGGATAAGGGACCTCAGTACATAAAATGTGCCAAGGGATTTTTCCTGAGAAGAGACAAGAAGGGATGTTCCCCTAGCTGAAATTTTTTAAACACCATATCTGCCCACTTGCACTTCCCACCTAGCTTCGGCAAGATGGGAAGTGACCTCTCCGACCCATTCGATACCGTTCGAGGCTTCAGACAAGGCGATCTGTTGTCATGCAACCTCTTCAGCTTCCCCATGGACTGAGGTCCCTTATTGAATGCGATATGGGACCTCAGTACATAAAATGTGCCAAGGGATTTTTCCTGAGAAGAGAAAAGAAGGGATGTGCCCCTAGCTGAAATTTTTTAAACACCATATCTGCCCACTTGCACTTCCCACCCAACTCCGGCAAGGTGGGAAGTGACCGCTCCGACCCATTCGATACCGTTCGAGGTTTCAAACAAGGCGATCCGTTGCCATGCGACCTCTTCAACTTCACCATGGAGAGTGTTCTGCGCAAGGCCGGTGTACATCGTAATGGCACAATCTTCAACAAGAGTGTCCAGCTCCTTGCCTACGCCGGTGACATTGACATCATCGGGAGGACAAGTGAGATGTCACCGCTGCCTTTGCGGCAATCGAAAGAGAATTTGCCAAAATGGTTCTGGTGGTAAATGATGGCAAGACGAAGTATATGCTGTCTACACGCAGGGAATCGCAGCGGCTAGGGTCTCACGTCGAGGCTGACAGGTATACTTTTGAAGTTGACAAGAAATTCTTCAGTCTGGAGATAAAGCGAAGGATTACTCTTGCCAATAGGTGCAACTAAGGTCTCAGTAGGCAACTGAGTAACAGAGACCTCTCTCGACCGACAAAACTTGCACTCTATAGAATGCTTATTCTGCACGTGTGCCTGTTTTGTAATAACATAGCGGCTCTTGGGGTTTTCGAGAGGAAGGTACTTTGCAAAATCGTTGGCCCTCTTCCTATTGGCGACGACTATCGTATACGAACAACAACGACCTGTGTGAGCTATATAAAGACATGGAAATAGCACAGCGAATTAACATCCAGCAGTTACGCTGGCTTTGGCATATCTCCCGTATGGACGATGAAGCTACGGCGAAAAAAGTGTTTGACGCGATAGTTGGAGATCGACTAATAAGAGGAAGGCCGTGTCTCCGGTGAAAGTACCAAGTTGAGGGCGCCCAATCTTCTCTTGGTGTGACCAACTGGTTTTCTCAGTATTGATTCCTGCTGATTTTCTTTTTCTAGATAAAGCTCTCTTTCCCAAACCACAGAATGGCTCTGGGCCAACGAAGGGTCTGTTCATTTCCTTCAATTCCAGCGTGGCCCGGAACTCAGAGGACCCATACCTGATTGTATAGGCCAAGTTCGTTTAGTCTCTCAAGTCATTCCGATACCAGTTTCAAGGATACCTGGTATAATCTTAATGCCTTGATTGCCACTTGGCTATTAGAAAGAATCGCTATATTCCGGTTCCGGTATGTCCTCGCTAAATTAAAGTAAGCACACCTTTCAATGGCGTATAAGTATTTCCGCCTGGAAAATAGCAGTGTGCTTACCCGTATGTTCCAAGTATCTGAACCTCGGTCCGTATACGAATACACTACGCCCGGTACCTTCCTCCGTTAAGGACCCATCCGTGAACCATGATATGTACTGATCTATCGGATATGTACCTTTCCAGCTCTTTTTATTACTAAGTTCCATTTTGAATCTTTTGTACATCTGAGCACACGTAACTTGATATCTTCCTTTCTTCTAGACAGAAGTATTACACTGTGCGACAAAAATAAAAAATTTTTCACACCGAAAAAATCCATATGGGCGTGAAACTAGACACCAAACATAAGGTGCGTTTCATAATTATAAGGTCATTCAATTTTTTATTATACCCATCAAATGACTGACTATAGGGTATCAACACTCCCAAAAAAAAATGTGTAGCTCATAAGAAGTAGAGGCAACAGCTGATAAACATTTTTGAACTAACGGTATATTTATACAACAACAATAACAAAAATGCATGTGTTTCACAATCGCTTGTATCTTTTTATTATTTAAAATATTGATGATACTCAAATAAATTAGAATTTTTGTAGTTCATTGGAATTGCAGCTTCCGCCTTTTTTTAAATAACTTTCGAACCCATAAAGTTAGAGTAATGAAATTTTGACACGTGGTCAAGGAGATTTTGGGTTTTAACATAATTACTTTTCAAGAATATTCTACTTAAATTTTCAAGGATATAAAGGATTAAAATTTTCAAAGGATCTTTTTCATATCCTTTTTTGACAAATAGATAAAAAATTAATTTTATTTAAACTCTTGAGCCTTTCCTCTTTTATTTGATGTACATATCGTCATATTCTATCCAGGTTAAGTATTTTTATGTTTTTAATTTTTTATCCCCTTCAACATTTTGAAGTCCTTTTAAAAGGACAAAGGAATTAGAAATGAAAAACTGAGTACGCAGTATTACTATTTCTAGTTTCATGCACATATGGATTTTTCCCGGTGTGAAAAATGCTGACGTACAGTGTTATAGATAAAGTTTTTGAGCGTATACATAGTTATTTTGTTTTAAGAAAAAGTTTTGAAGCTTTATGGTTTAAAGTGCTATAAATGAATGAGTTTTCCCATCCATCCACTGTGGTATCACACTAAATCATTCCTTATGTGCTCATGTGAGTTTTCATGAGAAAGCTGTCACTGCAACATAATCCAAACGATAAAGACAAACAACTTTAAAATGGAATAAGAAGTTTGAAGTTGGATTTTCAGCTAATATTTCTCACTGCAGAGTGGGGGCTCACACACAGAAAATTGGCATAACTAACATTCATTAACATTGAACTTTGAAGTACAAAATCTTGAAAGTCATTTAGGGGTTTTGTTTAACATTCATGGGAACTTTTAATTTGCCGAAACTGAAGCAAACTTTGAGCCTAGAAATCAGGCATTTACAGAAGTTCGCAAATACTCTAACTTTCTCGAGGTCTCGAGAGGTTCGGTGTTGGGAGATGTCGCCATGGAATGTTTACTGGTACATTTGTTCTCTCAATGACTGCAGCTCTTTCTCACACAGACAAGTTTTAACCTAACTTAATTGAACATAACCCTAAAATTTTAAAAACTCTCATATTGTTCTCTAACGCATTTTTAAGTTCCATACTTCAAGAAGGCAAAGTACTTCAAAATGTGAATGTCATTCTTTTGGACAATAAATGTTCAGTCGAGTTTGTGTTTTTCCTTGCAATTTTCTTCACAGAAGATAGAATGTAATTTACAGAAAAGTGACAGTAATTCAAGTAAAAACTCCAGCAATGTTTTGTAATGTAAATTTGTATAAAATATTTAAAATTTGGTTGGCACATCTTACGCCTTTTCAGCTTCACTCGCTTTCATCACTTTTTACACTTTGCCATTTTGAAAGATTTTAATGGCCCATCAATCGAACTGCAATTAATCGGCGCAATGCATTAAGTATGCTTACATAATTTTAATGTAACTGAAAGCAAATTAACAACAACAACAATGACAACAACCCCAACGAAAACGTTGGCTGTCAACAGCAATAGTAACAACAACAACAATAGCAACAGGCAGTATGCATTTTTTAATTGAATTTGCTGTTGTTGTCAAAAGCGTCACCACTGGCAATAACAACAACAGCAACCATAACGTTAACAATGAAATGCAACAACTGCTGGCGTTTGCTTTTTGGCAGCCAGCAACACTGTTGCTGCTGTTGCCACAAGAATTGCACGAGCTTTTTGTTGCTGTTGGCTGTTGCTGTTGCTGCTGCATCATCATCATCACTTGCCGGCGCAATGCGCTGATGGTATCGACAATTTTTGCGAGCAACATACACAACAACAACAACAGCCGTATATGGCGTTTTATCAGCAATATCGGCGAATGATAGCAGAGACAGTGGAAGCTGTGGCAACAGCAGCGCCCAGCCAGCTGTCGCTGTTGGTGACAGTAGCCAACGCACAACGCAAAACATAACAACAACAACAACAAGAAAACAATAGCAGCTGCAGCATCAACGCATTTTCAGCATTTTCGCATTTTCAATGAAATGGAATTAAATTATTTAATTACTCAAGCACAAGAATGACAGCAACAGCAGCGACAGCAACAGCAACAGCAACAGCGACAAAGGCTACAACAACAACAAGAACAGCAAGATTACAAACAAGAACAATGGCAGCAGCCAGGCATCACAACACAACAAATGCTGCCAGCAGCAACACAGCAACAGCAGCAATTGAAGGAAATCTGCGTTGCTGGCTGCTGTTCGCCTGTCAGCGACACATGCTGCACGTTTCGCCGCAGCCGTGTAAAAGTGTATGTGTGTTAAGTATATTTGTGTGCGTGAGTGGGTGGGTAAAAATGTTGTGTGTGTGTGTGTATGAATGTGACTTGGTGAGCATGAATGTTGCTGGCTGGCAATACTTTTCGCCCAGTCTGTGAATGAAAGGCGGAGCAAAAACTTGGGAGCAAAAAAAAAACATAAAAACTGTGGAAGAAGAAGCACAATTTTGTATATTGATGCATGATATATGTATGTCAATAATTAAATTTGGAGTTCAATAGTCCGCGACGAATCATTGGTCAGTAGTCAATGATTCATGCTTTCAAATGCCAGTTCGAGGGTACGGAGTTCAAATTGCTCCATTAGCACCAAAAATTATGAAAAATTTAATTTAAGTGTGTGCGCAAGATTGTTCAGATTTTACATTTAATCGGTAACGTCAACATTGATAATTGCAAAGAGTAACAGAAATTGTCTTAGGACCCTTTAGTTTTGCAATAAAAATGATAATAATAGACGTATGTTTTGCATTTGTGCAGTTTTTTCAATTTTTCATGCTGATTGCATACTTTTAGGGATGAATAAAATTAATTTTGCCGAAAAATGGGTGTTTAGACCAATTTTCAAATTGAATTATTTTCTGAGATCGGAAGATATCGAAGCATTTAATTACATTAACCAACAAAGAAAGAATGCTTCTTAAAATAAAAAAAATCCAGGAACATACTTTCACATACTTTTCAGATATTTTCCTCTAAGTTTTGCCAATTTTCAGATTTTTAATTTAGAAAAATATTTTAAATTAAAAGTGAAGTAAAAGCCCCAGCTTTGCAAATTTTAAGAAAACGTTAAAAGCGAAAATGGCCACATCATTTCTTAATCTATATTGAAAGCTTTAGTAACTTCTTGCTAACCATGTATTTTACTCAATAGATTAAAAAACAGAAAATATGTGTTTAAATTTTTTCGTGAAAAAAGTTTCAACTTTGAGCCGCTTTTGCACAAACACTAATTTTTTCCACAGATTTTTTGGCGTTTTCTTAGTTGGAGTTTTACCTTTCAAATGACATCAAAATCGTTAAATTCTGAGACAGAAAATATGTGTTTAAATTTTTTCGTGAAAAAAGTTTCAACTTTGAGCCGCTTTTGCACAAACACTAATTTTTTCCACAGATTTTTTGGCGTTTTCTTAGTTGGAGTTTTACCTTTCAAATGACATCAAAATCGTTAAATTCTGAGACTATAGATTATTTGAATTTTGTCTATGGAACGAATCAATGTGCATTAGGACGAATTTAGGATCCACTAGGACTTTTGTGCAAAAAGTTTTGGTCCTTAAACGTGTTGGAGGTTTAAAATTCTAAAATAAAATAAAAAAATAAATTCATTAATGTTTACAGTGGACTCAAGTACACAGATGTGTATGTTAAATGGCCGCCTCTAGGGCATCACTTAGGCCTTGTGGGTAGGCTTGCCACCCGTCCTCCATTGTGGAGGACAGTCCTCCAAATTACTCAGTCCTCCACGAACACGAAACTACTATTTCCTTTGTTAACAAACACGAAATGAATCATAATAAGCTGAGTTGAGTTTATGATCTCATTAATTGTAATAACTATCAGTCTGATTAAAGTAGCAAAAAGCAATTACAAATATTTATTTAAAAGCAAATAGTCTTTGAAAAAGACATATAGTTATCTATGTAAATGAATTAATTCTTTTTTATATTGTTTTCGTTCCTATGTTTTTATGCTTTATTGTTTTTTTATTTTCATGTTTATATGTTAAAGTTTTTTGGAGGCTTTTTCTGTATACATATGTACTATATATGGATGTATGTATACAAAAGTTTTAGTACATGTGCACTCTGTACTATGCTTTGTTTATAATATTTTTTATGTGTCCTCCATAGCCATTTTAAAAAGGTGGTAAGCCTACTTGTGGTCCATTGTTACTTGTGGGGATTCTTCACCTATCCAATTCCAGTTGATGAGAGCCACGTTTTGAGTCTAATCAATATGTGTATGTTGCTTGTGGGTATCTTCTTCAGTGTCAAGAATTGGAACCGCGTTCTTGCAAGTACTGGACATGTCAGAGGAGGTGCTCAATGGTTTCCTCGCAGTCTACATTGCTGCAACTTCAGCAGAAGTCGTTATACAAAAATCTAAGTCTGTTAGCGTGCAGAGGCCCATAAGGCCAATGATGATTCTACGACAATCCCTATAGAGGGTTTGCTTAATAGAATCAGATCCAATGAACTGCTCTGATTGGTCGTAGGCCCGATACATCTTGTCGTGGTGCATGTTTGTTCATTGATCCATCTAGTTTGAGTTAATTGAGCTCTGGTTAGGTAAACAGTTGGAAGATGTAATCTACATGTGGAGTTTGGTATTCCCACTTCTTCAATTTCGTTGATGCTT
Source organism: Melieria picta (assembly GCA_964056695.1). Lineage (NCBI taxonomy): Eukaryota > Metazoa > Arthropoda > Insecta > Diptera > Ulidiidae > Melieria > Melieria picta. The sequence continues at coordinate 104,844,081 of OZ057400.1, read as the reverse complement.
TGTAGCTTCGGGCCTGCTGTTTTCAGCTCGTCGGCTATACAGTTCCCTCTAAGTCCTTGTGGCCCGAACCCAGCAGAGACCAATTTAGACATTTACGGTGGCCCGCCTCGATAGTCCAGTGGGTAGCGCGTTGGCTTCTCATACCGAGGCCCTAGGTTCGAGTCCTAGCTCGGCCTGGTAAAACACTCATCTATTTCTATCGCTCTCCACATGCAGCAGATGAGACTTACAAGAATCGCACAAACTTCCAAGTGTGAAATTCGACGTAAAATTGAAGGTACCCTTCCCCCATCCGCTTAAAATGTGTGTTGCAACACATGTTGGAAAAAGCAGTGTTGCATACACATTTCATAGAACATGTGAAATAGATATGTGGTATAACAATGGGCCTCTTAGGTCATTCGAGTGTGTCTCTTACAGAGGCAGCTACCATAACCTAACCTTACCTAGAGACGTGCGGCTGTGGGGAGCTGTTTTCGAACGGGCATAAGCACTTATTAGAGCTTGTATTGCTGCCTGGCAGTCTGTGTAAATGGTGATGTCCCTGTGGGAGATCGCATTTACTTCGACTGTAAGTTCAGCTTGAAAGCCACAGCAGTGGTCTGGTTGTCTAAAAGACAGTCAAAGGTTTGGATTCCTGCAGTTTAAACTGCTGCCTACTCTGTCGTTCATCTTTGAACCATCCGTAACGAAGGTTTCCTTTGATATCTCACAATTTTCCCAGTTAACCCTCGAGGATTTCTTCGCAGTAAAGAATATTTTGAGGAAAGGTTTCAGGATTATATAGAAAATGTCCAATATTTGGAACGAAATTCTTTTGACGATGGCAGCGTTTTCTATGTCGGTTTTTTTTTAGTACCAATTTTGAATAAGTACGAAATAAACACTTAAACACATTTTCAGTTTGGGCTTAATTCTGGCGTTCAAGTTAATTTCTGAGCTTCGATGTATTCAGAGAACTATAGTAGAATTTTGTGGCAAATACTTGTGTGGTACATTTTGTCCTTAAAAAGCTCTGTTTTACAGGACATTTTTGTCATGTTAGAAAAAGAGGGTCCAATTGACCCATAAACATGGGAGCTAGAGGTTTAAAATGTTTCACAAAAATGTTCTTCGTAGTATTTTACATTAAATTGCTGAACACATCATGTACCTAAAATGTGAGGTTATATGGTTTTCGTATGCCGATTCACCATAAGAATGCGCAAAAGAGGGAAAACTTTGACCCCCCCCTAAAAAAATATTCAAATGTAAACTTTTAAAACGCCGCTACACGTATATATATTTTTTTTTATTTTTTTGTGTTGTATAGTGTAATTTGTCTACATTCATATTTTTCGAAAACAAATATATATATATATATATATGTATGTATATATACGTATTCATGTATCTGTATCCATGTATATGTATTTATGTATATGTATTCATGTACATGTATTTATGTATATGTATGTATGTATGTATGTATTAGGGATTGCAATCCCGGGATCGCGAATCCCGGAATCCCGGGATCCCGCACAATTTCAGTCCCGAAAAATCCCGGGATTGACAAAATCCAATCCCGGGACCGAAACATAAAAATATCTTTGCTTTTGTCATCTTAATTTCGAAAAAGGCAAATCTTTTTATTTAATATAAAAAATAACACTGCGTTTGAATAAGTTTCAATGCAAAATTAGCTCTGTTTGTGTACGGATACTTTGTACTAATTTGTACACACTAACTCTGTTTAGGAACTTTTCCATTAAAATTTGTCGGTAGCTATAATAAAATCAGGAGAGTAAAGAAGCTTACGATCCCGAAAATTAATTCATACAAAAAAGTAAACAACCAGAAATTTCTAAAAACTTAGTTAAACAAGCTTAGTTACTTAAACAAGTTTTTTATCAGCAGGTTTGCCAGGTGGTTTGGCAATTAAATGCATTTTAATGTTATTTGTCATCAACAGGGAAAGGATTTTGAGGACCTAAAAACCTATAAAAAAGGCAAAATAAAATAGCAAAAAAGGCACGGAAAAGGCACTAAACACTGAACTAAAAAGGCAAAATAGGGCATTAAAAAACTGTTAAAAAGGCAAAAACAGGCATTTAAAAATAAAAAAAAAATACTAGAAAATCTTAAAAAAAGGGGGAACGGTATGTATTTTTTAACAATTTTATTTCATCTGACGTAGGCAACATACAATATTTATACTTCGTTTTTTGTAAAAGAAAAGGAACATCAAGGTTTTCAAAGATAGTTTAAAAACTAAAACTAAGATATTTTAATTGAAAATATTTTAAATTTATATTTTAACTTCTCATATAAAAGCATAAAAGCCGTACTTGTATCACAATTGGCATGTTTTTTCTTTAAATTTTCCACTGCACAACAAAAAATAACGGCTTAGGAATGATCAAATCAATGTAAAAGCATCGATAAGTTAAAGAAATTGCAATGTTGCCACTTAATTTTTTTTAGTTTCAAGGTATTTTTGCGAAACAAACGGGGGAAAATATTAAAAACGAAAGAAAAACAAAAAGGCGCTCGAAAAATCTTGAAAAAGACATTTTGTGGCATTTATAGGTAAAATAGGCACTAAAAAAGGCATTTATGGGTGAAAAAGGCAAACTGCCTTTTTAAGGCAAAAAAAGGCAAAATAAAAGTGGTATATTTCTAATCAGGAGGACCTAATTCTTGCTGATTTTCAATCAGAAATGCTCTATCTAGCAGCAAACAAAAAAGGCAATTTCCACAAAATCCTTTGAATATTTGGTTCTTAGTTTTAAAGTAGGAACACAAAATTGTATTTAATACGAAAATAACATTTTTTTTATTGAAAAAGACGAAGATGAATTTAGTTCCTTAAAATAATTTATGCACTCCCGAAAAAAAATCCCGGGATCCCGGAATTGCGGTTTTCAGTCCCGAAAATCTCGGGATTGCAAAACTGGTTCGGGATTGCAATTCCTAGTATGTTTGTATGTAAGCAAAATTTTTCAAAAACCATTTGCAAATACTTTTGTTTAATATTTCAGAATTATTCAACATCTCAGAGCCATCAATCGCTTACAAAATGTCAATAGACAACGTGACATCGCTAACGCCGTGACGAGTGTCAAGTGGGGAGTGGGAGCGCCTTAAGTTGGCCTGCAACTGTGCGTGAAAACGTCTCAACGGGCAACAATTTGGCACGCGCCTCCTTCGTCAACCGCTGCGCTCCGTAGTAAAGTAAGTAAAGCTGTGCGTGTGTGTGTGTGTAGGCTTGTGTGGGTGTGTACAGGTAGAAGAGAACGGAGTCGATGGATAAATGAAAGCAGCTTGACAGAGACGATGCAGGCTGCGGGCGCAAAATTGAAAATTGCACAACATCAAAAGCAATCAATGTCAACTGCAGTGCCGACATGCACACAAACACACACCGTACAATGCATACATACATACATTAGAGATGTGTTTATGTGTATGACTGTTTACTGCGCTGTGCACTTGTTGTGTGGGCGAAGCAATTTAGTTAAGGCCAAAGTACAAATACAAAATTGATTTTCATCCTTTTTCCGTGACTGTTTTCGCCCGGCCACAAACACACACACACACACAAAGCGACAATTTGGCATGTGAGTGCACCTGCAGCATGATGTAAGATGCTGCCAGCTGCCAGCTGCAGCTGCAGCCGCCAACCGTTCGTCGTTCGTTCGTCCAAGCGGCGACACAAATTCGTTTATGCTGCACGTGCAGCCAAACGCAGCAGCTGTGCGGCAATTTTGCGGCGTGGGCGCGCCGCATTTGCCCAACACTCCAACAACTCTCAAACGCTCGAACACAAAACGCATTTCGTTTAGTTTTAGTCTAGCAAAGCAAAATGCTGGCCGTTTTTGACAGCGGCGGCGTCAGCAACAGTGTCAACAACTGTCTCGGCTGCCGTGGCTTTGGCTTTGGATGACTCAATGGCAGCGTTTGGCCAACGCTGACGACGCTGTCATTGTCATTGTCGGTGTGAAACGTGAGCACGTCAATAGGCCACCTGCCGTGCTCCACACTTGTCCCTCGGGCACGTAGTGTCACGTTTTGTTGTTCTGCATATTGTTGCATTAGATTCGTCAATTATTGTATATTTTTATTATTTCTATTCAAGAATTTAATTCAAATATCAATCAAGCCAGAAAAGTGGCGACATAATTGCCAAAGACACCAACAGCCAGTAGGCAGCAGGCAGCAGGCAGCTGTCAGCTGTTGCGCTCAAACAATTGCGTTGACGTGAACGCTTACCAACAACAACACCAACACCAACACCAACACCAACGCCAGCTTTAGCAGCTGTGCGGGACATGAACGGTCCCGCTGTGCGCCAACACTCGACGACACTTCAAGTGTTGGTGTTAATAGCAGCTCCACGTTTTTGTTTCCACTTTGGCTCACGCGGCTGTCGACTGTCCGGCTTTCATTTGCAATTTTTACTCGGCGCAATTTTTTACTGTGCTTGCTTGCTTGCTTAGTTGTTTGTTTGTTTATTCCATGGCCGTCGTCGTCTTGGTGCGTTCTTAGCCAAAGTGGCGCCATCATCATTAGCAACATGCCTGCTGTGTCTGGTGCGCTGCACAGTGATGTCTTATTGCGCACTGGCACTGGCACTGGCAGCGGCGACAGTAAGCTGAAGTGTCAGTGCAACTGACAGCCCACTTCTCGGTTGCGTTCGCGGTATTTGTTGCCTGCTCCATGGCGGCTCAATTGCCGCTCCGAACAATTGCATTGTTAAGCACAACGAAAGCGGAGAGGCCGAAAAATTTAAATATTACTTAAATTCTTGAATTGAAAATTTGAACAAAGTAAAAAGTGAAACCTGATTAGTGAGCAGAAAAGACTAGGACTGAGAGATTAGAAGTATCATAGCATAATTGAGATATGAACTCAACACTTTATTCTATAAGTTTAAATTTAAAATAAATGTAGATGATGTTGTGCCAGCGATGGATACGAAAAAAAAATGCAAAGACAACTATGACTACAGTTAAAGTCTGTGACAAAAATTAACCGTGCGACAAAAATTAAAAAAAATTTTCACACCGGAAAAAATCCATATGGGCGTGAAACCACGCCAAAATATAGTAAGACTGCGTTTTTAGTTTTTCTCTCTGACGTCAGGATTTTTTAAAAAGGACTTTAAAATTTCGAAGACATGTTTATTTGAAATAATTATTTTGAAACTTGAGCGCATTGTAGAATAACAATATTGGTATCAAATGAAAGAGAAAAATCTTTAGAATCTTAGAAAATTTAATGTTTCAGTGCAAAAGGACGAAGAAGTATTGAAAATGTCCTTTTACAACTTTATCCTTGATTATCCTTGCAAATTTCCAATAGTTTTTTTTTGAGAAAAATATATCTTAAGCACTAATATGTACACTACCACATCCTTGAATTTCGTCCTTCTAACTTTATTAGTTTAAGATATAAAAAACAGTTTTTGGGGTATTAACACAAGAAAGACCATTGCGGTCATTTTGAAGTTTTTTGATTTTTAAATATCTGTATTTTCTTTAGTATTTCTATCAACTTTTGCTTTGATGACTTTTATTTTTTTTATCGGGTTCTACAATTAGTTATAATTTTCGGGATATCAGCAGATATAATAGTCTTTCTAGTGTTAAATCCAAAACAATCGACATATCGCACATTGAAGAATAATAAAAATAGTTGTATATTTAATTTCCCTATTTTAGTGCCTAAATCTAAAAATTGCAAAATTAAACAAACAAGTGTAAGGAATACTCAAAGCAGGATGTTCGAAGTAATAATTTTCACTAAAACTGCACCCGGTTCATTACGAAGCCTTAACATCACTTTTAGTTCTATGAGAATTTATGCAGCTGCGTTTTTTGGTGCGGCACAAAAACAAAAAAGCAAAAAACAAAAAACCATAAAAAACCATAAAACATAAAATACCTAAAACATCATAGCAGCTGTGCTGCGCTCATACTTGGGGAATTGTGGCAATTGTGACAGAAACACCTGCGCCGCACAGCGCCAATTCGTTTACAACGAAAATAACAATAATAACAACAACAACAAAAGCGTTGAAACTATAACAAAGCAACAAGAACAATTGGTTGGCAATGGATTATTATTGGAATTGTGTCAGCGAACTGTGCATCAAAATATTGGTTGCTGGAAAGTTGGTCGTTTGGGGTATGTTGAACCCGGTGAGTGGACATTGGACAGTGGACAGTGTTGCTGAGTGTCAAGTTTAATTGAACTCAAGCAATAAACACCACTGGAATCAATTATGAAACGCTTACTATAGCTAATGAATAGAAAGAGACAGAGAGATTTGAGTATATGAACAGTAAGTAAATACAGGAAAGGCTCGTAAAATTTAATAAGAACGACCAAAAAAAGGGTTTGTAAATGGACAAACTTAACAAGTTTAGAACTCATTTCAAAAACTGTAAACTGTAGAAAAAATTTCGGTTTTGTTAAATTTGAAAGAAAAAAATGTTTACTTATTATTTAGTAAAAGAAATGTGTATAGCTGATGTCTTCATTGTTGCCTGATACCTGAAATGACTTTCTCATAGATCTAAAAAATAACTGAAATTTACTGCATTTAAGAATTAAATTTTCCATCTATATATAAATAATTTTTTGTCTTGACTGGCCGACTAATTAACTGACTGATTTATCATCGCTTAACTCAAACTGCTGCAGCTACAAACATGGAAATTATTTTATTATTATTTTTATTTTTTGAATTTTATTATTTTAGAAAATGAACTTCCGCTGACATCGGGGTTTTTAAAGTTCGGGGTCTAAAGAGGCAAGACATGGGTTAAGGTCATATCCAGAAACATGATTCTTTGTGAAAATACTCCAAAACAAAATGAATATGACACGGATTGTTCATTTTTTGAACATCAAAGTCTGACGGGGACTAAAATGGGTTAAAGTTTGTCTACGGTAGGACTATGAAAAAACATAAATTAATGGGCCTATATACTTCAAATTCGGTGAAAACACTTGAAAACTTTACAAAATAATTAGGCACAAGTTTAAAAATGTTTTGAAATTTAAAATTTGGGGGTTAAAAAGGGTTAAAAGCTTGTGTAGAGAATGTGATTTAATGTGTATTTGTATCTTAATTAATTGAGTGAAAGTACTTCAAATAACGAATAATTCAAAAGGTTTTATAATTTTTGAAAAAAACAAAATCACAGATCAACGATGGGTTAAGGTTTGTATACGAATTTAAGATTTTTGTTTTTTTAAATTTGAATGTAAGAATTTCAAACAATCAGATTTAATGGACCTTTTGACTTTTTAATTTGGTAAAAACAATTTAGGTGACAATTATTTTATTATTATTACTTTTATTATTAATTTCTATTAATTACTATTTCATAAATATTGAATTATAAATTAACTGAGTAAAGGGTTAAAAATTTGTATGAAGAAACACGATTTAGGATAAAAGACAGATAGAAATAAAAAAACCAGAACTAATGTTCCTACTAACTTTAAATTTTGTGAAACATCTCAGATAATAAATAATTATTTTTCTTTTAATTATTTTTTTTATTATTTTTATTATTTTTAGTATTTTATAATTATTTAATCGTAATTAAATACGAGTTTTTTAAAATCAAAATCTAACTGCGTAAATAGAAGCTTAAAAGTTTGTATTCAAAACATGATTTAATAAGTTTTTAACTTCAAACTTAGTAGAAGCACCTCAAACAAGAAATTATTTGACACATTATTTAATTTTTGGAAAATCAAAAAATTACGAGTCAACGATGAGTTAAAAATTAATATAGAGAAACTGTGAAAAAAAACATGAATGAGGCTATTGACTTCAAACTTGATGAAATTAAATTAGTGAGAAATAATTCAATAGGTTTTTAACTCTTTTGACATTCAGAGTCTAACGGTGTCAATACGGGGTTAACATTTTGTAGGGAGAAACATGATTTAATGGGCGTATTCACTTTGAATATAATAAAAGTACTTCAAAAAAGAAATAATGAGAAAAGTTTTGCAAATTTTTAACATAAAAATCTGAAGGCGTAAAAGAAAGATTAGAAAAACGTGAATTATTGAGCCCATTCACTTCAAACTTGGGAAAGTACTAAAAATAAAGAAAAAAATGCAATGCATGTTCTTTAGTGTTCAAAAAATCACCATTAAAAAACAACAATTTGTTGTTGTTTTAGTTTATGTTATACATCAGACAGTATTTTAAGTTAATAAAATTACTTCAATTAAGTTATAAAATGTGGCCAGGAATTGTGGAACTAAAGAGCTTGTTTAAAAAATATTTTTAAATAATATAAATAAACATAAATCGTCTTCAAAATCCATATTCTTCGTAGGCAGAAATAGAGATGGAGACGGTTCTAAATTAGATGGTAGGGTACTGCCGTCCACCTTTAAAAGACAGTTTTCGCCTACCCAACTTTTGCAGCGTCTTCAAATATTTTATGCCTAACGATCTTCGACAAATTGGATGACCTCAGTACAGCCAATACAAGAGACCTGCTAGGTTTCATACCCCAAAAGTCAGATTGGCCTAATCGAGGTTCCGAATGACTTGAAGTGATTCTTCTTGTGGTATTACAATCGGCCCAACTAGTGACCAAAGTGTGTTCTGCGGCAAGGTCCGTTCCCTGACAGTCACTTCAAGTTAGCATAACCTAATCTAACCTAACTTTATTAAATAAACTCAAACACAAAAATATAGATACAAGGCAATTTTATGCAATTAAGAATTACAATTTTAATATTCAAAGCTCTATAACACTGTGCAACAAAAATCAAAAAATTTTAAAACACGCGAAAAAATCGATATATTCCCAAAACTAGGGACCAAAAGTAGTAAAACTACGTTTTTAGTTTTTCTCTCTGAAGGCAGGATTTTTTTAAAAGGACTTTGAAATTTCAAGGACATGTTTATTTCAAAAATTTATTTTACACATTGAGCGCATTGTAGAACAAAAATATGGGTATCAAATTAAAGAGAAAAATCCTTAGAATCTTAGAAAATTTAATGTTTTGGTGCAAAAGGACAAAGAGGTATTGAAAATGTCCTTTTAAAACGTTATCCTTGAATATACTTTGAAATTTCCAATCGTTTTTTTTTTGAGAAAAATATATCTTAAGGACTAATATGACACATCCTTGAATTTCGTCCTTCTATCATAACTTTATTAGTTGAAGATATAGAAAATTTGATACTTTTCTCTACTCTGTGTAAAATTTGTTGTTGCACGGTGTAATCAGATCAATCATTGCTCAAACACAAATATTTAAGAAAATCTTTGAAATATGTTTGTCCTTAAAATCTTCCTTCCTTTAGGTTTAGGTTAGGCAGGTTAAGTATTTTTTATATTTTTTATTTTTTATCCCCTTTAAAATTTTGAAGTCCTTTTAAAAGGACAAAGGATGTAGAAATAAAAAAATGAGTACGCAGTATTACTATGTTTGGTCTCTAGTTTCACGCCCATATGGATTATTTCCGGTGTGAAACATTTTTTTAATTTTTGTCGCACGGTGTTAAATATATTTATCTGTTCTATCTATCGATTCTCCTTTTCAAAAATTACAAAAAAATCCACTTAAGTCTTCAAAAGTTTTCAATAGAACATTAAAATCTCCTGAGCTTTCCCCTAAATCATTGTTCCTTCTAAGAGGCTGAGATTTCCCAAATCTACGCACAAATCTCTTAATCTGGCAACACCAGATGGCCTCAGGTCGCTATTTCCTTATTTACATAATTATTTGTGAACTAAAAATAAACAAATTTTATAGTCGGTTAGCATTTTTAGACAAATGAATAAAATTACAAATTACAAAATAATAACAAAAAAAATTAGAAAAAAATATTTTCTTTTATAAAGTAAACATTTCTGAAACATTCCACATTTCGTTGCTACAAATCGTTATAACCGAATAGCGTTGGAGGAGTATTGTAGCCAAGAAATCTTTCCAATTTACAGCATTGCAAAAATTAAGATCCCACTTGGACGAAAAATGCAGAAGTACAACGCAAATCGCGCTTCATGCGAATGCACAAAATTTGTGTTGACATGTCGAAAAAATTAAAACGCTGACACAAACAAGGCTGCCAAACAATTGCGCCGAGTAAACAGCATCTTTATCGCCACGAAACACACCGCAGCCGATAATGCGGCAGCAAGCAAACACAGCAAGGACGAGGACGAGGCAAACAGCGCCAGGACAACGACAACAGGCGAGGCAAAGGCGCAGAGCGAGCAGGACACAGACAACGCAATGCCGACGAGCAGATAGACAGACAGACAAACAAACAGACGAGCTGACAGATAAACAGCAATTGGCACACATTCGCGCAACCCGAGCGACGCGCTGCAGAGGACACGCGGCACGCCTCGGTCGGTTGGTGGATATGGTGTGGTGAGGTGCGGTGCGGTGCGAGGTGAGGTGTGTTGGTTGGTGCTTCTGGCGGCATTGATAAGAACGTTAAGCGGACGCGTGCCCTTTGCTGTTCGAGGTGTGTGCGTGCTGCGGTCGGCCCACTTAGTCGACAGCAGCTAAGCGCGTGTCGGTTTTAATTGCAGGGGAGTGGTGAGCGTCGATAACAGGCGCGTGCCCGCAATGATGTCTTCCACACAACGCCAATTGCCACCTGTTTCGGCCATTCGGCGCCATATGAATGCTGCAAATTAATAGCGAATCAAAGCAAATCGCAAAAATTCCTAACCACACATTTTTTTTACGGCATCGCACTCGGGGCGCCCAATGCGACGCTCGCCTGTGCCATGTGTCACATTCAAATTGAACATTTGCACAAAATCATTTTAGCAATGTCACACAGCATCGACGTGGGCCCCCGAACGGGCCGCACGCATTCTCAGGCCTTTCCATTTCCCCAAACGGGCCGGAATTCTGCCGCTCTTTTAGCTTATCACAATTTGTTCGCCAACATTTCCCACACAATTTTGTGCAATTCAGCAGCAGCGGCAGCAAAACGCCACAGCTCACACCTACACCATTTCTACCAAAGCAATAACAACAACAATAATAACAACAACAACAGCGGCAACACGTATGTAACAGCAGCGGCATTGGGGCAATTGCCGTGATTTCAATTCATCTGCTGCGTCGTCTGCTTTATTTGCCGCATCAGCAGCAAATGGCGCCGCTGCCGCCTGGCAGACTGCTTCTGCGGCTGCTCGCCTCCCACCGTTTCTGCCAGCCAGCACATTTTGCCTTCTGCGTGCCCGTTTGTGTGTGTGTGTGTGCGTGTGTTTCTGTGTTTGGGTGCGTGCAAGGATTTTTGTGCACAAGCAGGGCCAATTTGCTGCTATGACAATGTTGCCAGATGGATGCGAATTTGCGGTGTGTTAAAAATATTTTGGGAAACAAATTTATAGGGCGGAAGTGTAGCGAAGAGTGGTCGTTTCTTTCTGAAATTATGGCCTGAAGGCATTGAAAATGTCAGCGACACGGCGTCGGCTTCAACCGTCGCCATGTTGTCAACTACTTGATTACAATGAAAGCAACAGGAACATCAATCATTTGAGCGCCTAAACAAACATTTTCATTAACAAAAGAAATACTGAATAAGTTTTCCACCTACAAAGACTACATATTACACCGTGCGACAAAAATTAAACAAATTTTTCACACCGGAAAAATCCATATTCTTATTCTCGTTTCATTGATTTTGTATCTTTTTTTCATTATTTAAAATACTGATACTCAAATAATAATTTAATTTTTGTACTTCATTAGATTTGAGCTTCCGCCTTCTTTTCAATAACTTTCGAACCAAAAAAGTTAGAGTAATGAAATTTTGACACGTGATCAAGAATATTTGGGGTTTAACATATTAACATTTTTAAAAAAAATTCGATGTAAATTTTCAAGGATATAAAGGATTGAAATTTTCAAAGGACATTTTTCATATCCTTTGTTTTACAAATAGATATAAAATTAATTTCATTTAAATTTTTGAGCCTTTCCTCTTTCATTTGATATACATAACGCCATATTCTAACGAGGTTAAGTATTTTTTATATTTTTTTACTTTTTATCCCCTTCAAAATTTTGAAGTCCTTTTAAAAGGACAAAGGATGTAGAAATGAAAAACTGAGTACGCAGTATTACTATGTTTTGTCTCTAGTTTCACGCACATATGGATTTTTCCCGGTGTGAAAAATGCTGTCGCACGGTGTTATATCCGGTGATATCTCGAAAAGTATACAATCGGATTTGGCTAATTGTAAGTGTAAAACGCTAATTGTAGAAGTAATTGTAGAACCCAATCAAAAAAATAAAAGTCATCAAAGCAAAATTTGATAGAAATACTAAAGAAAATACAGATATTTAAAAATTAAAAACCGTCAAAATTACCGCAATGGTCTTTCTAGTGTTAACCATTCGTCTATAATTTTATCATTCAACAACTATAATAATTAATAATAATTTTTAAAATTAATAAAAATAATTAATGATTTTTTAAATTAGTAATTTTTAACTGAATATCTAACAATTTCAATCACACCAACAAAATTAGGAAAGAAAGAAAATACAAATATTTAAAAATGAAAACCCGTAAAAATGACCGCAATGGTCTTTCTAGTGTTAACCATTCGTGTATAATTTTATCATTCAACAACTATAATAATTAATAATAATTTTTAAAATTAATTAAAAAAAATAATAATTTTTTAAATTAGTAAATTTTAACTGAATATCTAACAATTTCAAGCACACCAAAAAAATTAGGAAAGAAAGAAAATACAAATATTTAAAAATGAAAAATCGTCAAAATGACCGCAATGGTCTTTCTAGTGTTAACCATTCGTATATAATTTTATCATTCAACAACTATTATAATTAATAATAATTTTTAAAATTAATTAAAATAATTAATAATTTTTAAATTTAGTAAATTTTATCTGAATATCTAACAACTTCAAGCACACCAAAAAAATTAGGAAGAACGCCATCAAAGTCTGTTTGGAAGCAGTGATGCCTATTGCTTTGGTTGTGTGGTCTACGAAATAGAAAATAGTTCAAAAGTTGGCGATAGCCGTACAGTCGTCAAAGTAATCGTCTCGTTCTTGTCTCGTAGAATCGTTCTGATTCTATAGTTTGACAGATGTGGTCGTGTCGCACGTGTTCGGGGCCTTAGGCACTCAGCTGCTGCTCTTCTCTCGGTATCCGAGCAATGCCCCCATGGCTCTTTTGCAACTATTTTTGAAGCCGTGATTGTAACAATGAAGCAGCAGCAATCCTTCGCTATTAATATGGATTCATCAAATAAAGTGATGGATTCATCAAAAAAAGTGCATTCATCAATAAAGGACAAATGCATGAATTCTCTATTCTTAAAATTTCGCGCCCACTGTGGCAACACCATCGCTGTTGAATTTCATCGCTCCACGGCCCACAGCCCACCGTTCGCGTACGCCGGCCCATCTACTCGTAAGCCCAATTTCGGCCACACCATTTCGCCGCCCATTTATCGTTGCAGCAGCACAATTGTTGTTCGTATGGGCAAATCTCACCTAATGGCGTTTTCCATCATTTACCGCCTGATGCTGACTTGGAATTTGTGTGTTTTGCTTTTGTGCCACTGCTGGCGTTGCCATTGCCCATTGCTTGTTTGTGTTTATTGTTGCTGTTGCTGTTGTTGTTGTTATTGTTTTACTTTGTTGCTACTGTCAGGGCTGGTGTGTTTGCCCGTCGGGCTGCCGGGTGTGTTTTTATGCTGATTGTGGCGCAATGTTTTTGCCAACAGTTTGTGCCATTTGGCGTAAATATGTTTATCCCTACGTATGTATGTACATATGTATGTATGTTTGTATGTGTGCAGTGCGTTGGTGTATTAAGCCAAATTTATATAAATTTTGTTTAGTTAATTGTAGGTAATAATATTTTTAAAAATTGCATGCAGCCGGCGTTTAGGTGGGAATCGACTTATTGTTTGGTCCGAGTCGGGTACTACGACTGCACATGGGGACAATCTCTCTGGGTTGCATAGAAAGCGCAATTCTGAGGTGACTTCAGCTTGGCCAATCAACCAATCAAACGGAGAGTGTCACCCTTCAGTTAGAACTGAGTAGACCCAACAGAAAACGGAAAGGCTACTTACTGATAAAATTGTTCGATCCGACCTATTTAAATAGTTTCAAATATCACCGTTTTGGTTGTGGTCCCATTGATTGCTTCACGATTTGGTTAAAGAGATTCTACTATTGGACAGATGAAATTTTTCTATATGAAGTTTATTATATTTTCGATCATCTCTGGAGCGCCGATACTGATCTATGTTCCTGCCTAATTCTGGTTTTCTGCCAAGTCTGGCGATGAAAGTCGAGTAATCGTTTCTAACTTAACTGGTTTATTAATTCAGTTTTGAAGACGTTTGGAAACTCTTCAACAAATATGACTGGTATCACAATGGGCCTATTCGATCTCCAAATGGGAGTGCGGCCATCCTATACTCCCTCTTTTCTAAACTAACCTAACCTAACTTACACCCAACTTCAATAATTATCTTTAAGCGTCTCTGTATAATGTAGATATGCCTTTTAGAGTCGCCTTGACTTGGATCTTCATCTCAATTACGATCTTCCTTAACTGAATGTGGGGGTACATCTCTGACTCGGAGTAATTCATTCTTCGAAACTGCCAGATCACTTTCTGTCTCGTAAAGTTCATCAATTGCTCATCAAAATTTTGGTCTATTGATTTATGTATGTGTCCTCTGGGAAGTACACCGAATGATTCAGGGCCTAACAGTGCACGCTTGGTGACTCTTTTGGTAAGCCCAAAGGTGGTCCACGTCCTTAGCCATTCTTGTAACTGTTCTCTGGGAAGTCCTCAGAATGGTTTATTGCCTAACAGTGCACGCATGATGACTCTTGGTAAGTGGGTTCACTTCCTTAGCCAGTTTTGTATGTGTTTTCCGTGAAGTCCTCAAAATGGTTCGGGGCCTAACATTCCACGCATGGTGGCTCTTCTGATAAGTTCACTTTCTTAGCCATTCTTGTATGCGTTCTCTGGGAAGTCCACAAAATGGTTCAGGGCCTAACAGTGCACGCATTGTGACTCTTTCGATAAATCGGTCCATTTCCATAGCCATTCTTGTACGCGTTCTCCGACTCTTTTGACAAATCGGTCCACTTCCTTATTTACTCATGTACATGTTCTCTGGGAAGTCTACAGAATGGTTCGCAGCCTAACAGTTCATGCTTGGTGACTCTTTTGGTAAGCCCAAAGGGGGTCCACGTCCTTAGCCATTCTTGTAACTGTTCTCTGGGAAGTCCTCAGAATGGTTTATTGCACGCATGATGACTCTTGTTAAGTGGGTTCACTTCCTTAGCCATTTTCGTATGTGTTCCCCGGGAAGACTTCAAAGTGGTTCGGGGCGTTACAGTCCACGCATACTGACTCTTTTGGTAAGTCGATCCACTTCCTTGGATATTCTTGTATGTGTTCTCCGAGAAGTCCACAGAATCGTTCGGGGCCTTTTGGTAAGTCGGTCGGTCCACTTTCTTATTCACTCTTGTACGTGTTCTCTCGGAAATCTTCAAAATGGTTCGGGGCCTAGCAGTGCACGCATGGTGACTCTTTTGGTAAGTCAGTTCACTTCTCTAGACATTCTTGTATGCGTTCTCTGGGAAGTCTTCAAAAAGGTTCGGGCCTAGCAGTACACGCATGGGGACTCTTTTGGTAAGTCGGTCTAATTCCTTAGCCATTCTTGTATGTATACGCTCTCTTGGAGTCCACAGAATAGTTCGGGGCCTAACAGGGAACGTATTGTGACTCTTTGGTAAGTTCAAAGGTGATCCACTTGTGTTCTCTGGGAAGTCTACAGAATGTCTCGGAGTCTAACAGTGAACGCTTGGTGACTCTTTTGGTAAGTCGGTCCACTTCCTTAACCATTCTTATATGCGTTCTCCGCGAAGTCCACAGAATGGTTCGGAGCCTTTTGGTAAGTCGGTCCACTTTCTTATTCACTCTTGTATGTATTCTCTGGGAAATCTACAGAATGGTTTGGGGCCTAACCGTGCACGCATGGTGACTCTTTTGGTAAGTCTTCCACTTCCTTAGCAGATCTTGTATGTGTTCTCTGGGAAGTCTACAGATAGGTTCGTGGTCTAAAATTGTGCTCATTGTGCCTCTTTTGGTATAGCAGTGTAATTCCATGGTATTACGACTTCCCAGTTCATTAAGGAGGCAATGACAATCCTTAACAAGTTTGGAACAGTTTTATGGTCTTTGACTATCAAGAAAAAATTATCTGAGTAGTTTAAATCTCATTCCATTATATCGCATCGATTTGTTTCTGTACCTTGAAGGCTGTTTTACGCATTGGAGATTCTATTGATGCATCAACCACACACTTAAATATTTCGCATTAATTAATTACGTCGCTGTATCGTCGATCCTATTCCGCAGTTCCTTGGGCTGACGTTGTGTAACGTCGTAGGCACTGCAATCGAGCCTCGTTTGTTGACACGATAACGCCCACACTTCGTCTAACTGACGCAACACGCCGCTTGACATTTGCGACAAGCGAATTCCACGCTTCGCATCCGACATTCTTCTCGCTGTTATACAACAGCAGAACTTTTTGTGTCCACTGTGCCGAGTGTGCTGGCTGAGTGCATGTGTTGCCGGAATGTGCTGCTGGTTGGGGCATCTTTTAATGACAACAGCAGCTGATGGTTTCATATCCCAGCAGCGTAAACACACTCATACGCGCGCACAAACAACAACTGTTTGAGCAAAAAACAACAACAACAAAATTGAACCAGAAGAAAAACGCCAAACGAAACGAAAACACCGGCTGCCTGCTATGTGCGGCAACTGCTGCTGTCATATTCGATGTGCTGTATGTATGTGTGTGTGTGTGTGTGTTTGTTTGCGGCTGCAGGACGCGCAAGGAAACGAACGAGGAAGAACACAATGCAGCAAAGGACACAGGGCACCAAGGAATTGCGCCTGCTGTTGCTGCCAGCAGTGACACCAACAACAACAACAACAAGCACCACATTCCGACAACACGCCTGTTAACAGCGTTCGTCATCGGCGTCGACGACGGCCGCGGCACACACGATGACGAGGCTGGCGATTGAAGGCAGGAAAGCCCGGTGCCGGCGTTGGTTGGCGGTGGCGGTGGTGGCAGCAGATGAACGGGAACAGCTGTTTTGCTGCTGGCAGACGCAGACAATTTGCCACATTGCGCGTGCGTCATACAAAACAACAGCAAACCCCAAAGCGAGAGACAGAGTGAGTGAGAGGCGAATTGCGCTGGAGAGCGAGTCGTGCGCACGAGAATGCTGGTTTCAGCGGCGGCGGCGGCGGCAAGTCGTTCGAGCGGGAACGCTGCAGCCTGCTGCAGGATCGCAAATGCGTGCGGCCGGCGAAACGCACAGCACAAACGCATTTTCGCCGTCGAACGTTGCAGACGTACGCAGCGGAAGAATATCCGGTCAATAGGTGAATTGCCAAAGCGACTGCCGAGCGACGCTGTAGTTCTTCGCGTTTGTGTTTGCATTTGAGTTTTGCGTTTGCAAAGTCAAAAAGCGGCAGCAGCGCGGCGAAAGAGCCAGCAAAGAAAATTTCGTAGCGCACAACTGCTGGTTGCTGTAGTCGCTGGGGCCGACGTTGCGGCCAGTGCCATCGGAAAAGTCGTTGGTGCCGGTTGTGTGGTAGCGGAGAAGCTGTGTGTCGGTTGCGTTCGGCAGCGCTGCGATGCCAGTGTGTCTGGTTTTAAGTGACTGAACAATTAAAAAGTGGTCGAGACTAGGAAGCGAATATTGTGTGCGTAAGAAAACTTTAAGCGGCCAGTTTGTGTGTTGAGTCTTTTGTACGCAATCGAGGCGCGGCAGACGTTCGCTCACAAACTGCAACTTCAGAAGTTGCTGGGACAGTGGCGAAAGTGCAGTGACAGCAGAAAGTGTTTTTGTTTTCTGAATAGCAACTAACAAGAGGAAGCAGCGATTGCGGCCAACACTGACGCGGCGTACGCTGCAGCTGTTTCGATTGTTCAAAGCAAACAAAACAAAATCCAAACACTGTACACTCATCAAACAACAACAACAATAGCCAGCAGAAAATAGCAAAAAGTTCAATAAAACGGAAATTACGTGGAAAACTGTGCGCGCAACAACAAACAAACGAGAAAAAATTAAACAAAACTAAATTCAATTCAATAACAAACAAAAGTGGCCAGCAAACGGCAAAAAACAGTTGCGGCAACATTACAATAACAACAAGTACAACTTGTCTCACGCAACTTAAAAAATCAACGTCAACAGCAAAAGAAGACACAAAAAAACAACAAAAAGGTACACAAAAAGAGTCAATAGCCGCCAAAACAGACAGTCGGCGAAACAACAACAAAAACAACAGAACATCACAAAAAATTTGCACGTGTACGGTTTGGCGCATGTACGTGCATCCCAAAACCAAACAACAACAAAGAAAAGAAAAACATTTCGAGCGGCGTCGCTGACGGTGGCAGCGGCAACATATCGACGAACGCGTTCGCCACACTCGCCGCGCGCTATTTACGTGTGACGAACGAGGAGCAGCTGCAGCTGTTTCACTGTGTCATCAAAAGCAGCACAAAAATAATCAACAACAACTACAAAAACACAAACAAAACAAAACACCACCACTAGCGGCAGCAGCAGCAGCAGCAGTGGTAGCGACTAGCAAAACAACAACAACAACCACAAATAATCCAAAATATAAGCCAAAATCCAATTTATCCGCATTCGCGCGCTCCCACACCGAAACGTTAGCGGCGTTTGTTTACAATTTGCTAAAAGCGCGTCATTGTTGTTTCGACTCTGAGCAATTGAAATGTCATTGCCGCATTGTTGTCCGCTTCGGTGCTTGTGAACTTTGACGTGCCGTGTGCGTTGCTATAATCGATAGCTTCTCGACGCGTTCTCCAGTGTGCGTCGTTAGCGGTTTCCTTATCAGTGGCCACCACACACACACGCCCATCATTCACTCGGCTGTCAACTGTCAGCGCCGGCCGTCAGCTGCCTGTCAGTGCAGTGCGTTACTGAAAGCGTGCACCAAAGTTTTTGTGCTCTGCTCGTTGCGCCAGTGACAGTGACAGTTTTCGGTATCCTTATGTGCCGCTTCTCTTTGTGGTAGTGGGGCAATAAAAAGCAAAAGAGACGTGCTGTCATCTCCCGATCGGCGTTATTATGGTAAGTAAATATATATAAGTAAATATATATTATGTGATTCATATACATAATGAGTCAATCACAATAATTATTACAATAGAAAGAGAGAAAATAAAATTAAAACTTTTATTGGACCAATAAATTTAAATATCCAACTGGATATTTGTTAAAATTGCTGGGAACACTTTCATAATGTGACAATGATTGCCATTGCAATCAGGCGTTAACCCTCCATTGTAGATTGGGAAAAGACTCAGATAAAGCCCTGGTCCATGGGTATATTTTACGGAAATCTATGAAGCCAAACTTCATTCTGACTGTTCGGTTTCCCAGATCGAAGTTTGGGCCATCTTGAAAACGTGTAACGATGTTGTGCAGTGTTGTCAGATCAGAAGATTTCCTCCTAGATTTAGGAGATTCTTGGCCTTTTAGGAGAATTTTTATTTTATGGAAATTTATATTTTATGTTAGGGGATTTTTCGGATCCTTAGTGGATTTTTGGGAAATTTTTGGATAACGAAGTATGATGTGTTGGGAACAAGGACTTAACTATTATAAGTTTTTTAAGAAAATAATTACAATGTAACTATTATAATGCAACATAAATTTTATTTGTTGATTATAATTATTATTTGCGACAATTAAATTTTACGTTGCGTAATAACTATTATGAGAAACAAATTTTTTTTTCGTTCTCGATAATTATTATTTTGGGATTTTTTTTCGTTTACGAAGCAATGTAAAAAACAAAAATCCCAAAATAATAATTATCGACAACGAAAAATATACTTGTTACTTATAAGAGTTATTATACAACTCAAAAATATTTATTACATGATAATAGTTATAGGCGACGTAAAAAATTTCTTATTGGGAATAATTATTATAAAGCAATAATTATAGAAATTTCTTAAATTAGGGCAATTTTTTTATTCCCAAAAATATGAATAATAATTATTTTAGGTCTCTGGTTGGGAACAATGGCAACAAAACCTATTTTGGCAACTATTTTAATAGTCAAAGCACCCTATTGTGTTAAACATTTGTAAGCTCGTTCTATCTCGTTCTCACTTATTGCTGTCACAGTGAAATCCCGCCAAATATGGCACTTTTTGTAAAATTCATTTATTATATGTTACGTTTTTGTTGTTAATCCTTTCGCTACCGATTTTTACTGGGGAAAGTTAAAATTTTAAATTTAACGTCTTAGGCTTCTATGTGGTTATATTAGCAACATTCCATAAGAAATTTTTTAATTTTTACACTCGGACCCTGTATTTTAGAGTGTTTTTCTATGAGAGCAACCACATCGTTGTGGCTGTAATAATTACTTAAACATAAAACTTTTTACGCATAACAAAAATTTGAATATTTCTTCATTTGCTTCAGTCAAAATTAAATAAAAGTATCTAAATTGAAAGAAAACGCCAAGTTAAAAAATTCTCTAATTTTTTCTGCTTCTTCTTCCTTTACTATGTCAAGATCTACCATTAAAAAAAGTGTATACTTCTCTTCTTTAAACTTAAATATTCAGTTTATTAATTTCGTATTTTTCCTAAAACTTCAAACTATTCTAAAGACAAACAAAAAAATGTATTCTTGCAACCATAGAGGAATCTGTATCATTCCTGTTGAAAATTATTGCAATGCCAGTTTGGTTTTGAATAAAATACGAACCCATGATTCCAAAATGCGCAAGGATCAGTGACTTTCCCGCAATGGATATTGTCCCAAAATCAAAAATTTTTCTTGTTCACATATTATTAATTTTAAAGATAAAAACAATCACATAATATTCAGAGTGTTTTTCGGTGGGATCACTGACTTTGATAGTAAATTTTAATGATTTGAACACATTGCTCAACAATATAACCATCCATGGTGATTTACCCTTTAACACTAAACAATTGACAACAAATTTGACAGATGTCACTTTAAGAATATGTCTAATATAACCTGACAAGATTCGAGCATCCTTAAAAAACTTGTTTTAAAGAAAAACTGGTGAATTGCTGGTGTAGGTTATGTCCATTCTGGTACTGGTTGGGTTAGGTTGGGTAAGGTTAAAGTGGCTGCCTGGGCACAGGACCTGCCGAAAGACACAGGCGGAAAAAGGGCCCATTGTGATATCACAAGGGACCATTTATCTAATTTACTACAAGTCGAAGCCGATTTGTTTTGTTGGTTAAAACCTAACAAGTCTCTTATGTTGACTGATCTGAGATTGTCCAAGTTGTCGAAGAAATAAGAGCCTAAGGATTTTCATCTTCGTGTAGAGAGAACCGGGAAGTGACAAAGGAGGTGACTTATAGTTACTTCGTCCTCTTCATTTTGACAACTGGGGCAAAAATTCCAATTGTCAAAAACTATGTAGTCTGTGTGTATGACGACCGAATAGACAATTTTCCGTCAAAATCAATACGATCGGACGGATATGTTGTCTGCTGAGCGAGGCAAGCGACCTGAAACCTAGAAAAATAAAATTTAGTTAAAGGGAGACAATTTTCCTCTTCCATTCAATACCCATATCTTCTTTATTGCATAACCGAACATATTTAAAAAATATTTGAAATGTTAAATTTAAACTCCTCAAAATTTTAAACTTCTTTTGAAGGGACATCGGATCAGAAAATGAAAAACTGACTACACCAGGTTATTATGAATGACCTCTATAAGCATTTCATGCCTATATAAATATTTGGATGGGTCTCGACAAAAATGTTTTTTTTGTCGCACAGTGTAATAAATGTTAGGTTGGTGTTTTCACTCAGTGCTTCATAACTTTGTTATTTTTTTTGCGATTCTATTGTTGTTAGGCTTAAAATTTGCACAAATAATATAGATTTGATCTTAGATTTTAAAACCAGAGGAGATCATTTGTTTTATCTATAAAACAATCATTCGAAAAATTATAATTTTTGAAAATGGTGAAAAAATTCACGTGTTTTAAACTTTCATAGTCAGTAACGTCCCCAAATCTTATTGGGTTTGGATAATCTATACATCGCTTGGAAGGTTAAGGTATTATCTTTTGAACGACTGACGGACGAACGGTGGTAGTTGGATCATTCGTTTGCGAGATATGTGCTCAGAACTGAAACAACACCTTAAAAAAATTGGTTTTTCGTAATTTTCCGACCGAAACATCTTTTTTGGGCCGAAACCGAAACCGAATTTCGGTTTTTTTAATATTCGGCCGAATCCGAAACATTCTAACTGAAATAAAAATCACCATATCAAGCATTTTTTTCAGCAAACGAATTTTACATTAAGTAAATAAAGAACAAACATAACATAAATTAATAAATACTTATTAATAAAAACAATTTATTCATTTTTTAAAAACATAAACATGAAAAAATTACCCTTTCGTACCTTACTCGCTAATATTCCAAATTAAATAATTTAATATTATATGCTAAAAAAAATTATTTACATTGGTGGCATCTAAATTACTCCTCCTTTCACTATATATCTGCTACATAATATTTAAAATGTAAAAAATATTCTAGAAAGTTTCGGTTTCGGCCGTTCGGCCATTTTTTCGCAGAAACTGAAACCGAAACCACTTACCTAGGCCGAAACCGAAACCGAATATTCGGTCGGACACTAGTTTTTCCAAGATTTTTCTAAAACGCTTCTTATGAAAATGTTTTGATTTTCAGTTTTGTGTTCAGTGGCGCAAAATTAGTCTAAAAAATACTTTTGTTTTTAGGCGATTAGCCCACTTTTTGTCGAGTAGTGTTATAGATCTCTTCTCCTGCCACATCTTGTTGGCTATGTCGAGAAAGGAAAACACAGTAACCAAAACCATAATGGGACTTTAATTATTCGACGCAATGTTCAGTTTGGTTAGAGGTGTTTAACTTGAACGAATCCATCACAGGGTTAAGTAATCAGTTTTTCCTATGGATGGTTGGATGCCATCAGAAGAATGATTTCAGAAGAAGTTCTTAAAAGCGGTCTGGTCTGTCTTCTTTCACTCGCTTAACCCTCAATGCTTGAGACACTGTTTGGATCATTCATATAGAACGACATTAAATACATTTCTATCTTTCCCAGTCAGTTTTTATTTTTTGGTTAAACGATTATCACACTTGATGACATTCTGCTCTCAGCGCTTAGATGCGCTTCAACGCCAACACTCGGACATCTTAGTTTGCATTGCGGCAATTTGCATCAGTTAGTGTCTGTTTTTATAGCCTCGACACTTGAGTATTTGCATTTGGCGTATTTGTTGTTGTTGTTGTGTTTGCATGCAATTTGCCGCTGGCCGTGTATCCATGCGACGCGACGCGTACGCCCCCTCGCCTGCAGCGTCAGTTGGTCAGTGCGCTGTCATTACATATTTGCACTCAAATAAGAAACAGATGCGTTCACTTATTGTTACTGTCATTGTTGTTGTTGTTATTGTTGTTGTGATGGCTATTTTAATGCACCAGCACTTTTGGAAGCATGTGTGCGATTTTTATTTGCGCCCAGCCAGCCGAACTCTGCGTACTTTATGTGCGCCGACTGCAAATGCAAACAGCAGATTCGTCAGCAGCGGAGTGTTTGACCCGCTTGGGTCTGCTTAAATTTTGATAGAGATTTTGCAGATATTCCGTCAGCTATTTTCGGTGTTGTATAGTTGCGCGCACGAATTGGATTCTCTACGCTACGCGTTCGCGTATTTGAAGATTTATTGTTTTTTTTTTAATCGCTTACAGATGCTGCGCGCAATGTGCTTTTCCTCAGAAAGCCGACTTCTGTGTTTTGCGTTTGTTGTGCCGCTCGGCGCACATTTTTAATTTGTGCCCGTTTTTTTCGTTAATAGATTTTATGATTTGAATTTTACGAGCTAAGGCAATGGACTTGGCCGACTGTGTCTGCCTTCATTGATGCCGAGCGAGTGAGCGCTGCCAGTGCTGTCCATACGAGTACACAATGTGTAATTGCAATTATAGGAAAATATTTGCGTTTGAATTTGCGCTGTAATGAACATTGAAACACATGCGTCTTTATTTAGGAACATTTTTCACATGTCTGACGCGTGCTTCAGTAGAAATATCGATGATCCAATTCGGTTGGCGTACTTTTTTTAGTTTAAATTTAAAGAAAATCTCCAAATTAAATATGTTAATTGAATGAAATAATTAAAATAAAAGTATTTATGGGGTCATTAAGTGAATTTGGTTTAAGACACGTTAAGTTGGACTATGTTAAGTAAGGTTAGATTGAACTGCCACATGCAAACTTAGTGTTTCCAAAATGTTACTAGGCGAACCTAGATTTATAATTTCAATAACAAGTAAAAAAATCCAATAGAGAGATACAGACATCTTTAAAGTAACAACAGAGAGATGTTGGCATCTGTAAAAATTCAACAGAGAAATGTTGGCACCTTCTTTTAGTCCTTAAGTACACGTTGCCTCCATCCATTTGTTATTAGAAAAAAGTTCCTTACGAATCAAAAAAAGAGTGATTGATTTCACAGAACTAACCCGTAGAACGGCCTCGATAGTCCAGCGGGTAGCACGTTCGCTTCTCATACTGAGGCCCTAAGTTCGATTCCTTGTTCGGGCTGGTGAAACGTTCATCTACTTCTATCGCTATCCACATGAAGCAGATGAGAATTATAAGAATCGCACAAGTGCGCTCTTGGCAGGCAATGGCAAAACCTCCAAGCCGTTCGGATTCGGTGTTTAAACTGTAGGTCCCCTCTTCCCGCCCTTTCCCCATCCGCTTGAAATGTGTGCTGTAACATATGTTGGAAAAAACAGTGTTGCATACACATTTCAAATATGCGATATCACTCTCCTTTCCTTCCCTATCCCCCAAGGGTATAGTGCAATGGTCCAAAATGGACTGAGTGCTATGGAAGGCTTGTAGCCTTCCTGCCCACCCTCACATGACATCACGTCACAACCCGTAGAAAGTGGAAGATTCCTACAAAGGAGGAGAAAAGTTAGGAAACCTTTTAGAGTAAAAGGAGTCAACATTTTACGGACACCTGTTGCACAAAATTACAAAGTCTGATCTCACTAACGGTAACGTGCAGAGAGTGAAAGACTTACATAAAACAAAAAATACTGAGGATTATAAAGTTCTGGACGTGGCAGATCTTGCAATGGGCTATCGATAAATAACCTCTCAAAAGGAACAATCTCGGTAGGTTAATACGTAGAGAGTTCAAGTTCCTCATCATTCCTCATCGTAAAATCCATAGAGGGTATCTAGACTTTAGTGTAGTGCATCAGTCAAACAAATACGGATTTCGCAGATAATCACTAGGGAACCTCTGATTTTATGTCTGGAGCATTAGTCAAAGAGATACTGATAACCCTTAAAGAAACTTTAGTTTTAAGTCTGGAACATCAGTCAAAGAGATACCCATCTCGAAATGTGAAATCTATGAAAAGTCTCTTTAAGCTTTAATCCTGTGTACGGGACATTAGTCAAAGAGATGCCGATTTCGCAAAATTACCATAAATCCATAAGGAAACCTTAGTTTCATGTCTGCTGATGCTCCAGACATGAGATCAAAGAGATACCGATAGTCCATAGAGAAAGTCTAGTTCTATGTCTGAAGCATCAGTCAAAGAGATACCTATCTCGCATACAGAAATCCATAGAGGGTCTCTAGTCTTCATACTGGCGCGTCACTCAAAGGGAAACTAATTTCACTGTAATCCTATGTCTGGGGCATTAGTCAAAGAGATACCGATTTCGCAAAAAATAATCCATAGGTAAACTTTAGTTTTATATCTGGAGGATCAGTCAAAGAGATACCCATCTCTCCATCCATCTCCATCAGAAATCCATGAAAGGTCTCTAGTCTTCAGACTGGCGCGTCAGTCGAAGAGGTACTAATTGCGCTTTAATAGGGTTTCGCATTCGGCTTTGTTATCGAAGCTGGAGAAGATGGGTTTTTACTCTAATTTTTTGAGTTGGATTAGATCTTATTTGTTTAATAGGGTAAATGTTGTTCGTGTTGATGGTGTTTGCTCAAAATCTTACGTGGCTACGTCTGGTGTCCCTCAGGGTAGTATACTGGGACCTCTATTCTTTGTGCTGTTTATGAATGATGTTAGTAGTTGTTTTAGTAGTTGTTGTTTTCTTCTTTATGCAGATGATTTAAAAATATTTTCTAAAATCCATAATCTGTCTGACTCTTATCTTCTCCAATGCGAAGTTAACAACTTTTTTGATTGGTGTTGTCGTAATAATCTTTCTGTTAATATAAATAAATGTAATTCTATTTCCTTTTCTAAATCCCGTAATATTCGTCCTACTTCCTACTCCATCTCTAATTGTGTGCTAAAGTCCCTAGATGAGGTGTTGGATCTTGGTGTTGTGTTTGATTCGGGTTTTACGTTTGTCAGCCATTTGAACCGTGTCATTCCTCAGGCTTTTTCCTCTCTTGCCTTTGTTAAACGGCATAGTGTGGGTTTCAAGGATCCATATACGCGAAAATTGCTCTTTAATGCGTTTGTAAGATCGAAATTGGAATATGGGTCTTTTATTTGGAACCCACACTACGATGTACATATCTATCGCCTTGAGCGGGTTCAGCGTAAATTTGTTAAGTTTGCTCTTAACTCTCTTAACTTCGATCTTCCACTTCCCCCCTATATTTCGCGATGTAAATTAATAAATTTGCAGTCACTCGAGTTGCGCAGAAGAATTTCGGCCCTCTCTTTTATATTTGATATTGTTTCTGGATTTATCGATTGCCCTGATTTGCTTGGTCTAATAAACTTCCATGTCCCAGCTAAGTCGCTGCGGCGACATCAAATATTTTGGACTGAGGGTCATAAAGTTAATTATGCACTGAATGAGCCAATCAATAGAGCGCTTTTGGATTTTAATTTGCTCTGTGTTAATCATCATTTTGATTTTAGCATAAGTAGAGCTCAATTTAAATTATTTCTTTGTAAAATTTTTAACTAGTTTTAAGTTATTTTAATTTATTGTTTCATAGTCTGTAAGGTTGCGTAAACATTAGACTGAATAAACAAATTGAAATTAATCCTGTGTCTGGGGCATTAGTCAAAGAGATGCCCTTTATGCATGCGGAAATCCATAGAGTGTTTCTAGTCTTTAGCCTTGCGCGTTAATAGAAAATAAACCAATCTCGCTTAAGTGCTGACATACCCATTTCGCAAGAGGAAATCCATAAAAGGTATTTAGGCTGGCGCGTCAGTGGAAAATATAGAGATTTCGTATAAAAAACCCCATAGATGGTATTTAACTTTTAGTCTTGTGCAGCACTCGAATACTCAAATCACTCGAACTCCTGTGTCCGGGACATTAGTCGAGTAGATACAGATTTCGGATGGTAAAACCCACAGAGGTTCTTTTGTGTTAAGTTTGATGCGGTGTCTTATTGTTAGTCTTGTGCATCACTAAAAGAAATACTGAGTTCACTATAGTCGTGTCTGGGCCTTAGTCGAGTAGATACATATTTCGCATAGTGCAATTCCCAGAGGTTCTATAGTCTTAAGTTTGGCACGTCAGTCGAAGGGATACCCATCTTGCAAAGGGAAACCCATAGAAGTGATACTAATTTTGCATGAGATTTCCTTAAAGGGATTAGATATCCCCGCTTAACTAAATAAGCCGTTGTTTTGTATATCAGTTGAATAGATATCGAGTTCGCATAACGTAATCCACAGATCTTTATACACAATAGGTGTCTAATATCTCGTCTGAAGCGTCAAACAAAGACCCATCATAAGGTAAATAGAGATACTTATCTCGCGTAGAGATGTCCATAGAGGGAATCTAATTTTTTTTAATTCTAGCGCATCTAAGATATACGAATTTCGTATAAGGAGTATTTAGTCTGGCGCGTAAAATGAAGAGATACCGATCTTGCTAAAGGTCCAAGTCCTCGGCTTGACATATCGACAGGAGTACTGCCCATCTTTTATGGTAATCCATACAAGGACTAAATATTCCCCCTAAGCTAAATAACCCTTAGAATTACATCTCAGTCGAGGAAAGACCGAGTTCGCGTACAGTAATCCACAGATTTCCATACGTCTCTAGTATTTCCTCTGAGGTATCACACAAAAAGATACCAATCTCACATAGGCTAATTCATAGAGGACCTCTCGCCCCTTCTATGACTTGTCAGCAATCAAAGTCCCAATTCCATTTAAAGTTCATGAAGAAAGAAAACTTTTGTAGTGTCGTATTCTGAGAATGAAAAAAAATCTATACCAACACTTTCAGTGTCAATAAGCCTCTTCAAGCTTAAGGTGACTGCCCGTAGCAACGTAATAACACATATTACTTCAAGGCCAAAAGCAGGTCAGCACATTAAAAGCCAAAAACAACAACAAAAAAATGTCAAACCTAAAAGCTTCTCAAGGCAATGATATGGTTTTTGATCGAATTTGTGCCGCAACGCGCATTCGAACTGCATCAGCCAAATGCCCGAAAGCGTTTTACGACAATCCCAAAACTCATCAGCGCTGCATATGCAACGCCGAAATGCGATTATGTCGCGCGATTAATTTTTTTGTAAATGCAACAAAAGGTGTTGCGCGGCTGTGGCGGCGGCGACATTAAAATTACACAATTTATGCGCATTTATGCAGCAACAACAAAGCGCAGCCGAACAACGCATTGAAAGCGCCGGCATCGCTTTGGCAGGAAATTAAAAACAGATGAGTGCAAAGGCAACAACAAAAACAATAACCAATGGTGTGCAATAGCCCCGACGATAACGGCGCGAGCTCAATAAAAACGATGCAACAAAAAACAAAAAGAGTCATGCTGCCAAAACCAGAA
Organism: Melieria picta; assembly: GCA_964056695.1. Lineage (NCBI taxonomy): Eukaryota > Metazoa > Arthropoda > Insecta > Diptera > Ulidiidae > Melieria > Melieria picta. Next base: position 104,815,120 of record OZ057400.1, on the reverse strand, counting down.
ACAACAAAAAGAAACACACAAACGCAGACGCAGATAGACCGCAGCAAATTTCGACGGTGTGTGTTCGAGTGCAACCAAGTCCAGACTCGACGGCTGTTGCTGCTGCTGGCAATGACGCTTGCAGCGGCCACTAGCAGTCCTGCAGTTCCTGTTCCGGTCACATTCAATACAAAATTGTGCCCCCTCTTCCTCTCCCTCTCTTTTTCGGCACACACATATATCATTTACATGTGCAGTTGTGTGTGTGTGTGTGTGCATGTGTGTAGGTAGAACGTTTTTTTTGTACTTTGTGCCGGCTGCCGACTGGCGACTGCCGGTAATGCGACTATTGGTGTTGCGCTCACTGCTTGTGTTGTTGTTATTGTTGTTGTTGCTATAGTTGCTGTTAATGGCATTTGACGTCTGTTTCTTATGGCCACGCGTGCGGCTTCATCTGTTCATAATTGCATATGCTGGTGTTATGCAAAAACAAAAACAAAAGGCACACCGGTACTTACAACAACAACAACAACAGCTACAATATGCAGCCAACAACGACCACTACTTCCTTAAAAATAACATTCCAAAAAATTGCTTCAAAATGGGAATTAAAAAACGCCTTCGATATCGATCAATTTGGCAATGGATTTGAGGCAAATTTCGAATTAGTTGACTGGTCACTTTCGGATCCATACGCTGCTGTCTGCTTCTTCTTCTTTTTGCTCAATAGATGTTTGCCTACAATTTCGTTTTCATTGCTACATTGTCTTCTTCTTCCATTCGACACATTTCACATTGTTTTTTGTTGGTATTTAAAAATGTTTCCTTTCATTTCATTTTTTTTTTACTTAGTGTGTTTGGAATTTCCATACTGCCATTGTTTTTAGGCTAACAGACGGACTGCCTGCCGCCGTCGTCGCCGTCATGACATGTCTGCCTGATGAGGCAACAACACCTGCTCAAACATTTTAACAGCTTGCCTTCTCCGTTCATTTATTTAAATGTATTCAAGAATAAAAAAACCTAAAAAAATGTTCAGCAGTAAAAACAACAACAACAAAGCATGCAGGGCATGTTTGTTTGTCTGCCTTTCGGAATTGCATCTTTGATGTTACTAATTACCGTTAATTTATTAATATGGGTTCAAAGTTGCAGCTTTGACCCTGAACATTTTATCGAACTATTTCATTGTACAATGTTGGGAATGTGAATTAATGTAATCGATGGTCTATAATTAAATTTAACGGTATTGGTTTGCTTTGTGCTTCCCTTACTTTTGTTTTGCTTTTACAATTTTTGGTTTCCTGGCTTTTTTGAAATAGTTTAGCACAAAAAATGAATATCAACTAAAGTCTTCGATTATTTAACTGAAATCCCTCTAAGTACTCACACTTCATTGTTGAAATTGTCGAGTTATATATCACATTTCCTACACGCAAATAGTTTTAATTACATTAAAAAAAAACTTTACTGTGCGCGCACACTTAACCTCAAAGTTTAATTTGCCGCAATCGGCGCTTCGTTCAATGCCTTCGGCCTTTCCTAATCAATTAGCTTCAATTAGTGTGCATTATTAATACTCAATTCTGTGCACATTGACAGGACGAGTGAAATGCTCGCCAATTCTTACAACCACAAAACTTAAAACTGTAATAAACCTCCTCTTTGACAGCCCCTCACGTTGTAGTGCGTCATACAGCCCACATTTCACTGCAAGTGATGGAATTTCTAATTCGACAGAAAGTAGAGGCAAATAGAGAAGGCCGTGGTTGGTGAAAAGTAAATGCAAACTGATTCAAAATGCATGATTCAACGTCTTACTACTACTACTACTACTACTGCTACTACTACTACTACTTTTACTACTACTACTACTACTACTACTATACTACTACTATTTGTTGGTCATTTTTCAGCTCTGGTGAAGCACTAAGTGGATTCTGAAGTAGTGTGCAGTCGAATATTCCGACTGAATATTCGTTTTCGGCTTCAGTATTCGGCTTATTTGGCCAATTTTAAACTTTCTCTTTCGACCAAAATAACCGAATATTTTAGCCGAAGATTTGCGCTCTGTAATGCAAGTCAATTTGCTCTGTTTCCATATTATATCATATATCGGGTTTTCCGATATATTGGACAGCAAGATTGCGATTTAAAAGAAATGATGTCTAATCAGCCATTTCTGTCAATGAAATTATTAACCTTTTGTTTTTGTTAGAAACTGAAGTCTAAGGACTGTTTTTGGTTATTTGTACTAATATTATATATATTTATTAATTCTTATTTTCATTCATTTAAATTCATATTTTTGTATTAATTCTTAACCCATTTTCGGCCGCTGGTCGATTTTTCGAGCAGCCACTTTGAAGGAGAGTAGCTCTGCACTTAGACATTATATCTGTGAACTTTTGATGCATAAAATAGCTTTGGTCTTTTGGTAACCCCTCGAAATAATAATTTTTTTTAAAAAAGATAAATTTAGAGATGTTGGCGAAGGCACGAAAAAAAGCATTTTTTTAGTCATATTTTGAATATTCTGAAAAATATATAACCTTTTCAAATTATTGATTTATTATTGATTATTTACGAAGCCTAAAGACCAAATTACCACAATCAATTGATATCCATAAGATTATGAAAATATTTTTACCTCTCAGCACCGCGTACTTTTCAGTGGTCGAAAAATCGACCATTGGCCAGAAGTCGTCATGTATGTACATATGTATGCCAACAATTGTTTGTTTTCATGCTTGATTATGATTTGACCAAAATTATATACATATATATTTGTTTTTATTTGAAATTAAATTTTTATTAATTTATAAAACAAATATTAAAAAAAAAAACACAAAAAAATCCAAAAATATTCTTGATTAAGGTCCTAAATGTAAGTCCTTAAAAGGAATTAAAAAAATATTGGCTATTTCTGGTAGCGGCCGAAAATGTGTTAAGTGGAGCAAAGAAATTAATAAAGAAAGAACCGCTAAAATTAATCAGTTTTTTTCTTTAAAAGAATTCTTATTAGTATTCGGCTTCGGCTTTCGGACGAATATTTTAGTTATGCCGAATATTCTGCTTCGGTTTCGGCCAAAAATCCACCTTCGGTCGGAAACTATTCTGGAGCGATACTAAGTAAGGTTAGGACACTGAACTTTGAAGGCAGAATTTATGAGCTAATGACTTGAACCTACCAAGGTTTGTGAGGATACAAAGGTTAGGAGAGTGGGTTCTTAACTAAAATTTTCTGTGCACTTGATTTGGAAGGAAGGAAGGAAGAAAGACCATCGTGTACATGGGCCGAAGGCGAAGTCTCTTTGCTTATTTAAAGTTTGGTAGACAAAAAATATGAAAAAATTGTTCTTCTCTTGAGTTTCGTGATGGCCGAATATGATGTATGTGTTTATATTAAATACAAAATTCAAATGCAAAGTCTTTCAAAACCCTCTATCATAAATTTAAAATTTATATTCAACACCATGGGATTTCTTTCTTTGGGGTTTTGTGAAACCAGACCAGACTAGGTATGCGAATAAGGCACAAACAATTCTTGAGCTCAAGGCCGAGATCTGAAGAATCATTAGGAAGAGAAAACCACATCTTTGCCGAATCATTAGTGAGATGGAGTCACATCGTTGCCGAAATGTATTCGAAAATCGAAAACTAGGGCTATTTTCCGAATTTTTTATTCGTTTACTCGCTCAATAAATATGGGTTTTATTTTTAAATTAAATAGTGAAATTTTATTTGCACACCTACATGTTAAAAAATTGAATCGGACAATTCAGACACAAAAGTTTTGACAAGATGAATGTAGTGGAGTATGAGCTACTGGAGCCTAAGCTGCCGGTTATTCTTTGCTTTATAAAGGGAGTCATAATCTCTGGAAAACTCATAATTTCTGGATACAGAGATAACAGAGATTCATAATCATTGCAAATCTCATAATCTTTGGATGCCAGGGGTTGTGTATTATAAGAGTAAGAATCACCCAACGATGGAATCGTACAGATCTCCTTCAAATGAAATAGCTGGGATAAATGGACAACAATATCTAAAATATCAAAATATCAATATCAGAAATATATATAAATAATAATGTAAGAAATTCTGTTAAGTAAGCATAACCACTCAACCGAATCAGGGTCAATAAAAAGTTTATTTTTGGTTCAAAGCCGAAATCATGGACCGTTGTGATGATGTACAATTTTCATTGTAATATCCCGGAATTTAAATTTTCTTTAAACATCCTCGTTTCTTTTGGAAAGTTAATTTGTAAAGCTAACCTCCAACTACCGACACATTGAACAACCTTTTCGCCGGGTCCTTGCAATTCATGTACCAGCAAAGGTTAGAAAATACTGTAAGGTATTTAAATTTTCTCTTTTTGTTCGCTCCACTTGCGGGAGTATATATACTCTGGACCTTATAGGACCTTAATACGTCAAATGCGTTATGTTAGTAACATTAACCAATTGAAATTCATTAGATGTTCCGCTCTAATCGACAACAGAAAACTACATTTCCTATATCAATAATTAGTGGAATGAATTACTAGTCCATTTTGGCTCTTAATATAACTGTACAAATGAGTGCTGTATCTGTCGATCCCATCACTAATCCCATCCTTTTGTTCCGTCTCCTTTTGTTCTAATGTTCCCCCTATTTCGTATCACCCAACCTTTACTTTTTGTGTGATTGTCTTCATTCGTCATTCAACTGTCGAATCAAATGTCGCATCCATCCAAATCGAAACGAAGCCGCGTATTATTTCTCCCCAAAGAAAAAAACAGTCACTATAGCTTTAAACTTTATTAAGTATCGAAAAAACGTTATCTTTCTTTGGTTGTATGTATATTTATTCTTCAATAAATTATTACTTACTTCCAGAATTATAAAACTATTGACTTAATATAGTGAAAAATTGACTCTTTTCCAAACTGTACAACATCGTTGTACAATTGTGTTATGTGTTGTTGTAAAATTGTTCTGAAAAGTTCTACAAAAGTCTTGGAGAAATGACAGTAAAGTCCATTATATGTTGAGCTCTATAGAAGTAATTTCAAATGCATTATTCCGCCATTGATTGAAGCCCATCGAGTGCATTCAATCAAAAATTCAATATAATTGCGCACAAATTTGCGTAGATACAGTAAAATTGCGAAAAAAGTGCTACAATTAAAATTTTGTATTTGACAGCTGTGCGCAATGTGTGCGCACACATTTATAACCTCACAAAATGCGCGCCGCCATAATTGGCGCACATTTGCACAAAATCACTGACAGCTAATCACAGTTGAAAAGTGCTTTTCTGATTCATTTTCTTTTGCTGATGTTGTAGTAGTCGTTGTTGTTGTTGTTGTTGCTGCAGTGGAACTTGACGCATTAAAAAATAAAAACATTTCACTCAAAATGACAAATGCACCTGTTCGATTGTGTCTGTTTTTGTTGCTGTACTAGTTGTTGTTGTTGCTGTGGAAAATTCTAAATTAGCAGTGCACCGGCTGCTTATTTGTGCCATTAATGTCACAAACACAAACGCATAATGGCGCATGTATATGGCACACTGTTGAGCACAGTGGGACAATAAAGACTTTTGAGTGGGGGAAAAATTGTTGAAAAATTATTGAAGACGAATAACGTAACTTGGTCTATCATTATATGGAGTAAAAAGAAAAAATAAAAACTAGAAAATAAAAAAAACAATAAATAAAATGGTTTTTGTTCCATTAAATAAAAATTAACATATGAATTTAAAACAAAAAGAAAATATAAAAAATCAATTGACCAATTAAACAAAGGTTGAACAAATACTTCGCAAAAAGTTTAAAAAATATGTAAAAACATTAACCAAATTTTAACAATATGTAATAAATTTAAAAAAATTACACACAAAAAAATCTTAAGAAATTAATAACAATTAAAAATATTTAAATGAAAATAAAAAAATCAAAATAAAAAAAATTAAACAAATTTTTCATGAGGTATTTAAAACAAAACTGTTGGATGGAATGAAATGGAATACGAAAAATGCGAAAAATTCGCCAGATATATAAATATAAATAAATTAATAAATAAAATATTAATATATAAAAAAAATGTACATCTAAATTTAATTCCAAAAAGAAAAACAATACAACCATTTTACAAATTAAACAAAAATAAATAAAATATTTATGAAAAAAATGAAGAAAATATATAAAAATAACATAAAAATACCAAAAAAATTATTTTAAAAAATTGTAAAAAAAAATTTCAAAAGTAAAAAATATATATATTTTAAAAATTAAAAAGATGGCCAAATATATAAAAAAATAAAAAAATCAATAAGAAATAAATATTTTTCAAATAAAGAAACTAAAAAATTAAAAAGAAATACAATAAAATCATTTTACCAAATAAACAAAAACCAATATTTGTGAAAATAAATAAAGAAAATATAAAAAAATAAAATAAAAAATACCAAAAAAATAATCTTAAAAAATGTAAACAAATTTTTGAAATTACAAAAAAAGATATATATTTAAAAAATAAGAAAAATAGCCAAATATATTAAAAAAAATAAATAAAAAATAAATATCTTTCAAATAAAGAAACTACAAAACCTTAAGTAAATAAATAAAATTAAAAAAATGCCAAAAGAAATTATTCACTAAGTATTTAAATATAATATAAAAGATAAATATAAACTAATTATATTAATATTATTATTATATTTATTAAATATATTAAAAAATATATAAAAATTAAAAAAATTAAAACAAAAAAAATTATTCATTAGGTATAGTGTCCACATAAATGGTTTCGGTTTCAGTTTCGGCCAAAAAATGCCCGAAAAAACGGTCCGAAAAACCGGTTCGGTTTCGGCCCAAAAAAGTGGTTTCAGTCGGACACTAATTAGGTATTTAAAACAAAAAAGATAACAAATGGAACATGCGAAAAACAAAAAGAAATGCGAAAAATTAGTTGGATATACTAAAAAATAAAATCTAAATTTAATACCAAAAAAATATTCAATAAAACAAATTGACAAACTAAACAAAAATAAAGAAAAGATTTATGAAAATAAATAAGGAAAATATTAAAAAAGATAAAAGAAAATAAAAAAGAAACTAATATAAAAAATAAATTAAATTAAAAAAATAAAAGATATAAAAATATATAAGAAATATATATAAAATATTACTAAAAAAATTAAAAATGAACAATAAAGGAAGAAAAAATAAATAACTATTGTAAAAATAAAAAATAAAAATAAATAAAATAAAAAAATAAAATAAAATAAAAAGATAAGTAAAAAAAATTTAAATTCTAAATTTAAATTATTCATAAGGTATTTAGGACTAAAAAACACAATAAATGGAATATACAAAATGCGAAAAATTGGTCAAATATATAAAAACATAAAATATAACAATTAAATAAATGCAATTTAAAAAAAAAGCACTTAGTCCTTTTTTATAAAATTGTAAATGGGAAAGATATTAAAACAATAAATGCTGTTTTCGAATTTGCTCAACTTTGTCCACGGTGCACATGTGCGCACATGTGTGGGTGCGCCAATTTTCGCTGTCACTTCGGTTGCGCATTGTTTACGAAGTGCGAGCAAGAAAAGAACAAAATCGCGCGGACAGGCGGAGAAGTGGAATCGAAACGGGGCGAAATGAAGTGCAATCAATTCATCAATCAATCCATCATGTGATTAGTGTGCGCTTAAGCAATTGCCCGGCGCCGGAGCGGGGCGGGAGCGGCACATTAGCAGCACAACAACACCGCAACCACCATCAATTCCACTGTCATTTGAACGTCAAATGCCACAGCTGCTGCTGCCTGCAGCCTGGAAAGCCCACCAACCAGCACCACCCACAACCAACAACAAAGCAGGCAAGCAGCGTGCGGAAAAGTTGTGGGGGGTGGGGGAGAAATGGCTACGCGCAGCAACGCGATTAACGACGTAGACTAATGATGTGACATTCGTGCGGGCACAGGTGAGCCAGAAAATTGCACATGGCAATGCCGAAACGCAGACAACTACAACACGAATTTGCCGTCTTGCGCCGAGCATGATGACTACAACAACAGCAGCAAACATGGCGCAAGAAAATGATGAGCAGAATGACGTTGACATGCGAGCGACTCATCGCTCACCGAATGCTCCGCGCACTGACGAGCCACACTCGACGCACTGCTCCATTACTGCGGCATGCCGCATGGCACAGCTGACGCCACGGCAAAGTGCTGCGCGTCGAACACTCGCTGAGACGCCGGTCGGTTTGGCATTTCTAGCTTCCGCGTCGGCGTCTTACGTCTGCCGCTGCCACAAAATAGTAATTAGTGCTGCAAAAGTTTTGCGGCAACAGCCGTTTGCCAACGTGCACGTGGAAAAGTAATCGTTAGCGTTGTGCGACGAGTGGTTACTCGTGCTGGCTATTGCCAGCAAAAGTGAGGTTAATTGCATTTTAAGCGTTCAAGCAACTAATTTGAATTATGGCAAATTAATTTCGAGTTAATTTATAACTAAAATATTAAAAGTATTTTTTTCTTCGCACATTTGGTAAGAAAACCGATTACTTTTACATTGAGAAGAGTGAGTAATGTGCGTGTGCGTTTTAGAAAAATTGAAATTAATGTCTCAATTTGCATTAATTATTTCATATATGTTATTGTGTGGTTCAATATTTGTTTGTTAAAGAACTTTTCACAGATGTTGTGAGAAACAACACTCGCCCATCGATACGCACAAAGTTTTTTTCCCTGTAATTGCAACGATAATGAGTTTTCCTGAATGTCAGCGCTTGCATGTCAGTTGCTGTGTGGCTCGGTGTGCGTTAAGTGCTCGTGTACTACACACACACACATACAAATTTGTAAATATGTGCGTATGACAGTAGAACAAAAGTTTCAGTGCAAATTTGTTGTTGTTGTTGCCGTTGCAATTTGCTTTTATTGCACTTTATAATATTTAGTAATTGGAGTTGTTGTTTTTGTTGTTATATTTGTTATCGCCATACTCGATAATCCATCAAACTGGTTGTTTAACAATTGACTGCAAATGACATGATGGAGTACTGCCAAGAGGAGTTTCAAAGCGCGGTGAGAGGAAAAAGGAAAAAAAGAGTTGAACGTGGTTAAATGAGAACAGTTTGATAATAGTTAATGAAATGTTCATGGAAATATAAATTGACAATAAAATAATCTAATTCAGTTGATAGAATAATGAAGAAATAATTTCAATGCCAAAGTGCTGTAAAATTTTCATAGTTATTAAGTCACAGCTTTTAATTAACCCGAATGTGCCAGAATTCTTTTTCTTTCGAATTTTTCGAAAACATTTTTTGAGCCATTTATTATGAAGCATAATTGAAAAATTTAATTTTTAGATCATTTAGTTTAAAATGTAAATTAGGGCTAAAGCAAAATTCCGCCCCAGCGTGAAGTGCACTGGGCTCCCATTTCAGAGGTTGTTCGATTCAGATTTAAGGATTGACTCACTTTTTTCAGTTTTTCATTCGTTCTATTTCGCCATTTTATCAACATTTCCCAATCAAATTCTTTCCCACTCTTTCCACTCCATTCAGTGAATGCGCTTTAGGCAGCTGATTCTCATTTTACATAGCAAAGCTGATCTTAATCACAGCATTTTTAAAATTCATTGCTCAAAAAGGCTTTTGACTTCTGCTACAGAATTGAACAATATTCCATTCAGATGGTTCTACAGACTTATGAAAAGATTTTGACCCAATCAGAGCAGGTGTCCGGCGGGTGGCTTCTCATACCAGAGGCCGTAGGTTCTATTCCTAGCTCTGGCTGTTAAAACACTCGTCTACTCGGCAATGGCGAAACCCCCCAAATGTGAAAAGAAATTGAAAAAAAAAATAAAAACTGCCGTTTAGATTCGGGGTAAACCGGTAGGACCTCTCTCTCCCTTCCTCCATTCGAAATGTGTGTTCTAACACATGTTGAAAAAACAGTGTTGGATACACATTTCAAACGGGTGAAATTTGTGGTATCACAACGGGCTCATGTAGAGGCCTAATTGTGTCGCATACAGAGGCAGCCACTACGACAGTTTACTGCAATCGAACCGCTCAGCTACCGAGACATGTTCTGTATTTTTCCCCCCTTGTCGAAACAGTCTAGCAGGCGTAGCACTCAGACATTACATACGTCCACTTTACTTTAACTTGATGTTCCCTATTAATGTGTATTGAATTTACCAGACCTCCGGAGAAATCTGGATAAATCCTGGGGTGCCAAGGAGCTAAGGTGTCGGACTGGTGACTGTCAGATATGCTTTGCTCATAGAATATTGCTCGTCATCAACCCGACCTACAGACCCTTCTGCATAGTGACAGAAGAAACTGTGAGCATTTGCCAAAGATGACAGGAAGCATAAGTTTCATACACCTGCAGCCACCCTCAGCCTGCCATGCTCGCTCCTGGGTCACAGTGACCCAGTGATTTATTGACAGTGGCTTCGATGGGCGCAGATTGCAGAGGCAGAACATGCTCAGGGCAGATAAACGCAGCCTCAGAGCCCATTCTATCTAAGGAGTCAGCGGGCTCGTTACCCGCAATTCCTGGGTGTCCCCGGACCCAAGTAAGCGTCAGGCTAGTAAATCTGACGACATAATTAAGTCTGCATTTGGGGGACTTGACTATCGTAGAAGTGGTAAGAGGGCTGTCTAAGGCCATGAGCGCAGCCCGGTTGTCACTACAGACCCAAATAGATCTGTCTCTCCACCTGCTTTCTACTGCAAAGTTCATTGCCTCAAGTATGGCATGCACCAGGGAATTTCCTCCAGAAGCTGAAAAGGAAAGACCTCCGTCGAATGGTCGGGTTAATCACAGGACACAATCCATGGTAGCGACATATGGCCAACATAGGCATAATCGAAGATCCGACTTGCACGTCGTGCCTGGAGGAAGTAGATAGTACAGAGCACTTTGTCTGTGTATGTCCTGCCTTCTCTAGAACGAGATTGCGCACGCTGGGTTCAGATGTTATGAGAATGGACGAAGTTCATTGTCTCACCCTGTGTGATCTCCTGAGATTCATTAATGAGTCCGGGAAATTTGCACAGGAGATCTCATAACCCTTTCTCCCCTTCCTCCCTTTCTCTTTTCTTTTCCCATTCCCATCTTCTCTATCAACCTTTTTCCTGAGCCTTAAGTACAATGGGCTACAAAGCCTGAGTGCTTGAGGTAATGACCTCCCTTAGGTTATTTACTCGGCTCCCCCTCACATCCATCCATCCATCCATGGCAGGCACCTCTACCTGAAACATAGATGCGTGCGAGCTTAGGTTGAAGAACTTCCTCGCCCCAGTTGATTCGACGAAGATATCAGAGTCCGAACCCTGTTCTGTTCTGGAGCCATTCGTGAATATACGGAAGCAGTGTCTGCCGGGCTCATTCTCTGGACCTGACCATGAGTGAGTCTCACTCAGCAACACTGTATACCGGTTTTTAAGTATGACGGTTCTAGTATGATGTTCCGTATCGATAAAATATCTTCGTAGCGTTTCCCAGCTAACGGGGTACTGTCTGAGGAGGAGACACGCTGAAAAACTGGGGTTATCACACAATGACTTTTCTTTCTTAGTTGTCGTTGCAAACAAGAAGAGGAAACAGTCCTGCACTTTATGTGCCACTGTCCTTCCCTGGCCAAGAAAAGACTAAAATTGCTAAGGTCTTTGTTTAACACCAGTTTAACTGTGCTGTTTTCTGCTTTTCATATCTATCTCTCTCTCTCTATCGAGGTTCATATTGGAATCAATGTGGTTCATATCGCCGTAAATGGAAAGTTCCATCATTCTAACTTTAGTATCAGAACGGACCATCTCTTTGTGATTCAGTGAGCCTTTTCGGAAGAAGGCTACCACTCCAACCTAACTTAACCTAATTGCAGGGACTGCAGGCAATTAATTGGCTTATGAGCAAGAAACAAGGAAACGACAGACATTTCAGACAGCGCGTTGTGTTCAACCTATGTGGAGGATGGTGAGACGACGAAGCACTTCCTTTGTGTCTGCATGAGCCCGAGTCAGGTTTGATAAATTTGAAAAGCGACCACCTGGGCACTGGCTGCTTGAAAGTCTGTTAGATTGAAAATGCAGTAAAACTGAAGCTCAAGATTCATTAGAATGGACATTTCTCTCTATGATTGCTTGATTGTTTCGACAAAATCAAACCTCTGTTTGCTTACACCGTGTGGCAAAAATCAAAAAAATTCAAGACACACGAAAAAATCGGTATACTCGAAAAACTAGGGGCCAAATGTAGTAAAACTGCGTTTTTAGTTTTTCTCTCTGACGTCAGAATTTTTTTAAAGGACTTTGAAATTTCAAGGACATGTTTATTTCAAAAACTGAGCGCATTGTAGAATAACAATATGGGTATCGAATGAAGGAGAAAAACCCTTAGAATCTTAGAAAATTTAATGTTTTGGTGCAAAAGGACGAAGAGGTATTGAAAATGTCCTTTTAAAACTTTATCCTTGAATATCCTTGGAAATTTCCAATAGTAGTTTTTGAAAGTAATATATCTTAAGGACTAATATGTACACTACCACATTCTTGAATTTCGTCCTTCTAACTTTATTAGTTTAGGATATAAAAACTTGGAATGATCGATCTGAACTATGAACCATCTAACGCTCAAAGTATTCCTTCCTCTCGGCTGTGATAGCCCAACACCAACAGCTCGCAGTCAAATGGTGATGTCTGCAGAGGGCACATTCGATTCGGGGAGGCGCAAAAAAAAAACCACGATGACAGCACACAAAGCGGGCAAATCAACGGCAGCCATTTGCCTCCGCGATTTCTCGCAAATTCAATTTGAATTATGACAAACGCCGCGTACGTTGCCCGGGGAGAGTGTCAGGCGGCGCTGCATTTGATAAGCCAGGAAATCAGTTTTTCCACTGCGCTGCTGCAACTGCTGCCAAAAGCACTGATAACAACAGCAATAACAAAAAACAAACAACAACAACAAAAAGGCAGTAGTAACAGTAGGAAAACATCACCGCAAAACATGCGGCGAAATTTTGCCAAACATTTTAATTTTGGCTGACGCGGCGTGTGCTTGGCGGACGAATGAAGAGCAGCATTGAAAAGAGGAGTGAAGAGCAAACAACGAGCAGTGCAGAAAATGAAATGAATTGGTTTCCCCCACACACAAACACACACACACATACAAACACAGTTACAGAACAAAACGCACAGACACAGATTCAAAAGCGATAAACAGCGCCAACAACAACAACAACAACAATTCATAAACACACCCACACACACACACACATATAATTTGATTGCGGCTGCATGAATGTGAATGGATATCACAACAAAACCGAAAAACACGGTGAAAATTTCTTATCTGCAAATGTCAGCTGACATTTTCGCGTGGAAATTTTCGTTGGAAATTGAAGCGAATAAACGCTGCAACAACAACTACAAACAGGAAAAACACAAGAGTGAGGCTAAAAACGCACGAAAGAAAACACCAAATATTTTCAAACAAAATACAAAGCTGCAAGCGGGAAATTTGGCGTTGTGGAAGCGCGGAGCAGGGGGATGGGGTGCCAAATCCACGCCAAGTCAAAAATGCCAAAACCACAAACACACACACACACACAGCCAGACACAGCGCCAACGGAAAACGAAATCATGCTTCAGAGGGTAAAAAACAACAACAACAGCGCACAGTGGAACGAGTCAGTACTACATAGCTGTGGCCAAAAGTAGAAGAAGTAGTAGTAGTAGTAGATGGTTAATGAAATTTGGCACACATAATTTTTTAATGAAAATATCTGGGGAAAAAATTAACAAAATCGGTTAACGGACACGCCCACTCCTCACATAAAAGTAATATTCAAATTTCAACATCTGTGCCACATAAGAATATATTTTCGAAATATTGAATATAAATTAATCAGCTGGGCGAAGAAAAGACATAGTTCAAAAATTAGTTAGATATGCCACGCCCATTGTGTATAGTACCTATAAACAGTGGGCAACATAGAAAGAAATCTCATATTACGCAAATGTTCTAATTATTCAAAAGTTTTTTGTTTAAATTGAATTAATAAAAGTTATATAAAATATATTTTTTTATTAAAATTAACAATATTAAAAATTTTCTTTGGATTTTTCACACCACACAACGTAATTGAATGAATAAATTTTGATCGTAGGTGCTACAACAAAAGTAAAAAAAACAAAAAAGTGCTAAATAGTAGCAATAAACTTTTTACATTTTCATTTTAGATACTTGGAGTGTGTAAAATATTCAAAATATTCGATGCAGGATTTTGCGGGAATTTTTAGTTGCCCACTTTGAAACTTTTTTATTTACTCTTACTTTGTACTCTTTATCAACAGCAGAAGTAAACAAAACAAAAAAGTGGCAAGTAAACTTTTTAAAATATTAAAATAAAATAAATATTATTTTAAAATAAAATAAATATTATTATATATTTATATATTTTAAATATTATTATAAATATTTATTGTTTTTCAAAAAATATTCAAAAATATAAAAAAATCGATGCAGTATTTTGCAGAATTTTTTAGTTGTTCATTTTGAAACTTTTTTATTTACTCTTACTTCGTACTCTTTATAAGCTATTATTCAACAAATAACGGTTACATCAAAATGTAGATGATGTAAAAAATTTATGGCATTGCCAGACAGAAATAATTACACACTTTAATTTCATACTAAAACTAAAAAAAATCGTACTTAAATTACGCCTCTCAGACTACTTCAAAATTGGAAGTCTAAAACTAAATTATTACGCTTTTTCCATTTTAACACTTCAACTCTAATTTTTTTAAAACTGTTTTCTCTGAAGTATTAACTATCATAAAATAAAACCCAATACAATTCGAAATCACTTTTTCATACTTTTAGCCACTCGTCCCATTGTGCAGCGTTGAGTGGATGAAAAAGTGTGTCGATGGCGCGAAGTAAAACGGAATAATTGCACAAAAGCGCAAAAATTGCACCAAGGGAAATGGAAATTTCTCACTGATTTTTCAGCATTTTTTGGCATCTTTTTTGTTGTTGTTGCCAATTCAAAATTTTTCCATAAAGAATTTGTTTTTTCACCATTTTATATTTGAATTTTTCAACCATTATTTCATATTCTTTGGCGTTGCTATGAGAACATTTTTGTTTAGAAAAATGCCTAACTGCTGCTGACACCTTCTCCAAAAAAAAAAAAAATCATTACTTACGTCAACTAACAATGCAGACAATAAATTCGAAAAAGAAGCGCAAAACAGTGGACAATATTTTACCAATATTCAGTAAAAGTGCAAAGAAAAAAATTTGTATTCTCGAAAACAATTCGCAGTTAACCTGTGAAAACTACATTAAAAGAGCGCAAAACTTAAATCTTTAGGGGGGTGTGGGGCACATTGGCGCTGCGACTGAAGTGTAGGTTGGTTTGTTTCGGTGTGTGCGGACGTTTTGGCCAGGTTTTCAGCTTTCGCACGCAAATCGTAGAACGCTGCGCAACACGCTGAGAGCAAAAAAAACCAAAACATAATCACAACAAAACAAAACACGTCAGCAACACTGGCCGTGGGAAATATGGCAAAAGCCGCCACGCCGCGCCATTGTGCTGCAGATTGAACTATGAACCATGGCTGCCGCGGCGGCGCCAACACGAACAGCCAATGTTGAGGTTATGTGCGTTTCGCTTGCCAGTCCCATTAAAAGGGTTGTGGATAATTCGGTTAGAGGCAAAAATTCATTTGTGTGCGCGTGTTTATGACATTTTTAGTTATTAAAAGGTTCAAAGTGTACGAGAAAGAAAGTGCTGCGCAGGGGATGCGGGGGCCGAATGGATGTCAAAAGGGGCAGCTGGGGAAGTCTGCGTCTGTATGGAAAGTGGATTTTTAGTGCGTTTCAGGAAAGTTTTGGAGTTTGAGGGAATTTTTTAATGCTTCCCTGGTACTTGGAGACTAAAATTCATTTGAAAGTAGTGGGAGTTAAACATTTTTATTAATTTGTGTACATGTTTAGGAATCAGTATTGAGTGTTACTGGTATGAATTATAGTTCAATTGCAGCTAACTCATTAACTTCAGATAGAATGAAATAGAGTGACGCACTCCTTTTTGTATGACAAAAGTAGAGAAATTTAAAAACTAAATTGTCATGTTGTCAAGAAGGGATTTGGAAGTTCAAACCTTCTTCAAATAACTGTTTGTCACAAAAATGTTGGATGACAAATATGGTTCAAAATGGTATTTTTATCAAAAGTTGTGTATAAACTACCCTAACAAAATTGTGCCAATGAATGTCACCATGCTTTGAAATCATTACAAACTTGCAAGGAAATCAGTGCTGTATTTACAGAAGCACAACAACAACAAAAATTATTATGACAATTTTTGTAGTGTCCAGTGGAACCTGAAATTTTGAGGTGTCAAAAATTGGCCGAGTGTGTAGGCTGTTCTTCAATTAATCAGAATACAATTTAAGAGGTTTAAAACCTCTGTTTTGAGAAAAATTTTTTGTGAGAAAATATCTGTAATGTTTTGTATGAATGAAGCGATATGAAGCTTGGAATTATATGACAAAATAGGGGTAGTATTTTTTTATATTTTTATATTTTGCATTTATGTAATTTGACCTGAGAAAATAGTAATAATCGCGGAAGATTTTCTTTCAGAAAACTATGCAGTAAAAGACCTCAAAGGGATCAATTCGACTCCCATACTAACATTGCGGAGTTAGTCTTCTTATTTGGCAATTGGATGGACTCATAGGAAGTGCTCACAATGCTTGAAATTTTAGCATGTTTTTTCAGACTTGTAGCTCTTCTACTAATAACGTCATCCCATAATTTATGTAAGGAACGCTATACACTGATCAGGCAGACGTGCTGTTCCAAACAGTGTTGCCAGATACCTGAAATGACTTTCTCGTAATTCTTAAAATAAACTTACATATGCTTCCAAAAGTTGAAAAACAATACAATTTTTCAATCATAAAATTTTTTTTCATAATTTTTGTCACTAAAAACTAAAGATTTAAACTTTTCATAAAAAAATAAACATTTAGTATTTAGTATTTTTTATTGCAGCCTTTTTATTCATTCAGCTTAACAAGAATTTAGCACAAACAAAACATATAAAAAAAATTAGATCGGTCTGTGATTTGCTTTTGTAAACTTCCTTCATTCATTGCATAAATTAAACATTTTGAAGCATAACATTATACTTACTTAAATTAAACACTTAAGCTTTCAATATTCAGGGCTTCAGTGCCACTAATGATGTCAAATGTGTTACCATCAAAATATCCTAAACAATTCTTCCTCCTAAAAATCCTCCTAAAAGGCCAAGAATCTTCTAAATCTAGGAGGAAATCTCCTGATCTGGCAACACTGGTTCCAAAGCTGCTAAAACGGTCAACAGCCACATTATCGTCTACTCTATGCCTCAAGAAGCCTCTAACAACTGTTTTAAAATGTATATCCTTTGCAAAGGAGATGTGGAAAAGATTCTTTCTACATATTTTTGGTTCTTATTCATATACGAATTATGGATATATGGAGAGATAGGTGTATGGAAAATCGATTACTTTGAGTACTCGTTATAGAACAGTTTCTCAGAATATTTATGAACCCTTAAGGAATTTGTAGAACGTAGTTTTATAAACCAAAAATAGTCGCACCTTGATTGATTGATTGATTTGGGATAGTGGGGACATGAAGCATAACGAATAATATCAATTAACAGATAAATCTTATTTTTAGACACTGGAAGAGAAATCTCCCAAGATTTTGAAAAACCCTTTGGCTCAGACAATATTCGAAGTATGGGTACGTTACGTACATACCACATTTTGGTGAAACGAACATAAAAAGCGAGAAAGGGGGAAAACTTCTGGACAATCAACAATCAATCAGTCAATGATCAGGTCGAAAGTAAATGACTTAGAAATCATTCACCTTCTACTGTAAAGATTTCAAATCCAATAGAAGGCAGTGTGACCCATGCGTAGGAAGTGGGTCAGCAAAGTATTTTTGAATACGTTCTAAATGATTAAAGTGAGACAAGCGGAAAGATTTCCAAATTAAGATAATGGAGATAATTACAGAAAATTAAAATAAATTCCCGTTAATTCAAATTTGACTATAGATAAGACGATGATAATATTTCTTAGAAGACTTTTAAACCCTTTCGACCCCAAAGTTGCCTGAGACCAACTTCACCTATTTGGCATCTTATAGCAAAAGCTACGATTAATTTATGGGTTTAATTTAAGTAGGCACCAACAAATTAATATTTTAAAAAGTGAATTCAAAGTAAATTACAAAAATTTTACCGTTATCCCCAAAATAATTTCCAATAATTTGCAGCAATATCAGGGAAAGTTTGTGTTCTAATTGAAGTCTACGAATGGGGCGCGTTTGATCAAAGCCCTGTTTCATTAACAATGGTTAAATAAAATCAAAAATTGATAATTTTGTATTTTTCCATAAATATTAAATAATTTTTCTGTAATTAAAAAAAATTGATACAAAATGTATTTAACCCGTTTTAAGCTAAAATTGTTCAAATGTAAACTATTTCTTGAACTCAAACAAAGAGGCGTTGCGACTTCAAATATCGTGGGCACACTTCTTAGGCAAATGTTTCATGATTTAAATACCAAAAAGTAATATCGAGACACAGGGTGAAATTCGAGGTCGAAAGGGTTAATTAAAAAAATATTACAAATAATCAATAAGAATCTGTCTAGTTGCCCTCATCCTTGTTTATAACTTAAGTTTGCTCTAATATGGCTTCAGTTTAAGCAATGACCTTGACGAGATATAGACAGATGACAGATAGACCATTGGTTCAGGAGTGCTGGGTTCAAATCTCAACTTTTGAACTATTTTAATGTTTTCGACACTCTTTTTTCACAGGATCTACTGAAAAGTTTTACGTGAAAACTCCTCAGTCCTTAGAACATCTAAATTTTATGTAATTTTTTTTTATATTATCTATTTATTTTTTATTTATTTTTTTATATTATTTTTATAATTTTCCAAAAATTCTTTCAAAACACTTCTTACAATTCCATATGTAAATTGCACAAAACTATTTTTCATAAATATTTACAATGTTATTTTACGACGAACAACAAATGTGGCCACATGTGTTCCATGCCAGCAAGTGTCACGTCAGCCAAATGGCCAAGATTTGGAATGGCTATGGCGAAAAATGTGCCAAAAATAAATTTGTTAAAATGCCAAAACAAAGAAGATTAGAGAAATTTTTAATTGCTGCACAGCAACAGGAAATATGACATGCCACAGCAATTCAGCACGAACGCGTGCCATGCATCACACTCGGCTCAACTTGAGTTGCGTTCGAGTGCAACAGTCGAGTTGGCCGCGTCCACTCGACGTCAGCAGCTGCTGCCACGCGCCATGCATTAAAACCGAATGGCCGGGGGCCGCTCTGATGATTTGCTGCCAGTTGCGGAGGCGAAGCAGACGAGAAAACGAGCAAATCGCTGCAAATTCCATAATTTCCGACGCCACAGCAGCAGCTCACCGAAAATAAATTGCCAACGCGTATTTTTGCCTACAAAAAACTTCAACTCGCACATAAATTCCAAACGGCAAACGGGCGCAAGAAAAAGCCGTGTAGCTGTGCGGGAAAAACTAGCAGCGGCCACGGCACAAATGCCGCCAAGACCTTCGCAGCGGCCGCGCACACAAATGCGCAAATACGCTGGCAATGCTCCCAAAATGTCTGGCAGTGATTTTGCGCCAAGCTGCCAGAAGCAACAACAACAACAACAACTAGAAGAACAACGCGCACCAAGGGACGGTAGCAACAGCTGCCGCTGCCACAATAATTCACAATTTTGGAATGCCAGATGAAGCGCAGATGCTTGAAAATCACAAGAAGCGAAAACGAAGAAGACCAACTAAAATAATATATATATGTATGTATATAAATACAACAACAACAAGAACAAGAAATTGTTGTCAAAGAATGGCAGCAGCAGCAATTGCTGCAAGTGAAGAATGGTTTCGAGTTGAGCTTAGACGAAGGGCGTCGCATTGGGTGGAGCAGCGGGGGAGGAGGGCAAGGCAAATGTGGTGAGTGAAATGGCGACGAAGTAAAGTGACGCATGGAGTGTGGTACCAGTCACAAATGAAGTGACCATGAAGTGAAGTAAAGTGATGTGTCGGCAGCAGAGGCCGAAAGAAACAATTGATCAAATATTTTTCAACAACAACAAGAAATGAGTGGAAGTAGTTAAGAGGAAGTGAATGAAATGTGATGAAGAACGGCAACGCGACTTTAATTAGAGACTGAAAGAAGAGAGTAGAAGAAGTAAAATTTTTTTTATTTTAAGATTGTTGAAAACTTCGTTTTTAGATTCAGTTTAAAGACTGATTACGCAACTAATATTTGACTAATCTGATTTAATATTTTTTAAGCTGTTATGAAGAACAGCATTGCCAAACTTCTGAGAAATGTTGCACAGAGACCGACTTTTCAGGCCGAACTCGAAATTAGCGTCCAAATGGAAGCCGAAACTTTTTAACTAATTTATTGATATCCTCGAAAATATCGAATTTGTTGTATTATTCAACAACAAACACACCAGTTTCTAGATATATGTATTTAGATTTATTAGGTGTTAAAGAATCGAAATATCTAAATGATTTTCCAATAGAGATGGATTGATTTTGACAGGCTGTGGCAGCCATTTTGTTTTGGTGTCATCTATCAAAGCTTTTGCTTGTTATTCCAGTGTTGCCAGATCAGGAGATTTCCTCCTAGATTTAGGAGATTCTTGGCCTTTTAGGAATTTAAAATTTTTAGGAGGAAGAATTGTTTAGGAGAAAGTTTAGGAGATCTATATTTTATATTAGGGAATTTTTCGGGTCCTTACTGGATTTTTGGGAGATTTTTGGATAATGAAGTATGATGTTTTCGGAACACTGACAACAAAATATTTTATTTTGGCAACTATTTTAGTAGTCAAAGCTTCCTATTGTGTTAAAAATTGCTAAGTTTACAAAATGTAAGCTCGTTCTATCTCGTTCTCACTTATTGCTGTCACAATGAAAATTTTGTTTTTGTTAAGTTTTTGTTGTTAAGCTGAAGATGAATAAAAAGGGCTACAATAAATAAGTAAATATAGGTATATATTTGTATTTTTTATTAAAAGTTTAATTCCATTGAAATTACGCAAATTATAAAAAAAATTTTTAGGAAGGAAATTTCAGTATTTTTTAAGATTTATGAGAAAGTCATTTCAGATATCTGGCAACACTGTATTATTCAGTCACATATGTCAAGTAACCATGACAAGTTTTATTTTTGAGTAGCACTCCAAAATTATAAAACTTTACTATCAAAATTATTGTTCGAGAGACTTCAAAGACGAATCTCCAACGATTGGTGGCCAAATTCGAGTTCGTGAAAGAACGACCAGATCGGCTGAAAATTCGAAAGAAGAACCCGAGATAGTCAGATCCCTGCCATGTGCAAGAACTCGACCTATCGTAGACTTTAACTCGGTAAATTTTGCGTCGGCAGTTTGGTCTCATAAAAGATCTAACTGACCCAGTTGCTCAAAACTAATGACCAATGTTTGTTGACCGCTCAATAGTTCCATATAAAAATATTTTGAGGAAAATTTGTCCACAATATACAAAATTTTTAAGACTTGTCCAACAGGCACCAAAAACTTGGGTTCGATTTTTCAGTGACATTTTTGTTTTTGCTAAATCGAAATGCAATAGCAGAGGCTCGTAGCTTGCCAGGCTTTTGGCATCAACTTGCAACATGTGACGTCTTTGGTTTTCTTTCATTCAAACACTTTGCCCAAGAATGAAACTTACAGCAGTGGCAAGTTGAAGTGTCGCAGATGTTGCTGCCCTTTCCTACAATTCCTGCCGCAAAGCAACTGCAGGCAGCGCGCTCACTGTTCGGCTGCCTTATTTGCGGCCGTCATTGGAAGCGCTGCGCCGCAAATGTTGCAAGTCGGGCAACATGGCTGCCAGTGCCAAATGCGACAGCCACTGCCTGCTGTTGCCGTTGGCGCTTCTGTTGCTGTTGCTGCCATTTCAACTTGAACTGCTGCACATTTTTTCCTCTGCCCTTGTGGCACTTAAGCGTTCAGCTCCCACTTGGCTGCATGTTGTCAATATGGCGCGACTGCTTTTGTTTTCGTTGTTGTTGTTGTTATTGTTTTTGGTTGACTGGCAACACATTGCAGTCAAACTACAGTAAAAAAAAAACAATTTTGAATTGAACAACGAAGCGAAATAAGCAAAAAATAAATTGGAAAAAAGCAAACAAATTAAAAACACAAGTGAAAAAAATTTCAAAATCATATGGCAGCAGGCAGAGAAGTTGAATGTTCTACAAAAATCTGCTAAAATAGTAGAAAGAATGAAGGGATTGTGGTGGGGGAAGGAGTATGGAAACGCGTATATTGGCGCCCAAATGGCGATGGCGTCAGTTGTGGAATTTAAAAATATAAAATTATAACTGAATAAAAAATATTAAATTTAAGAATACATAGCGCGCTGACTCATTGGTTTGTTTAATTCGTTGTTCTGATTTGGGAGTTGCGACACAACAACAGCGACGGCAACGAACAAACCGATGCGCTGACACGGAGATGATCTGCCAACGAGATGGTTTACGGCTTCACTAAGCTCAACCAAGAGCGAAGTTTTTGAGAACTTCAATGCTAAAGCAAACAATAGATGGTTGGGGATGGAATCCTGCAGAATCAGCAGATATATGAAATGTAAATTTTTAACGTGGCTTAACCCCGTAGCGCTCAAAAGCACAGCGTATCAAAATAAAGCGTTGATAAGCGCCCCAAGAGACTGGCTCTCAGTACCAATTGAGAAAAAGTAAATGGGACATTACCCCTTCTTGGTAGAGATCGAGGCCTCTCTAAACTTCTGCCGTGCTATGAGTCCGGTACCCGCCGACCCAGATACAGTAAGACCCCTTAAAAACTCCAGTGGCCCCTAAAAACTTAAAGCCGTTTTTAAGGCTCACTGGGCCATTGGACAACACGCAGCCAAAATAGGCATCACATACAAACCCCTACTGTCGAATTTGAGAAAACCCGAACGAAAAAGAAACCAACTTCCACTCAGTGGCTGCTCTACTCTATCGAGGAGAAGATGGAAAATGTTTGGAAAGCCATTGTTCACCGTTTTCAAAGGTATAGTCTTTGCTGGTTAGTGTTCTTGCTTCCTATGGCCCTCTTTTCATCTTATTCCCATCTCTTTTGCGTTCCTTCTTTTAATTTCTAGCTAATTTTCATTCTTTCTAGCAATTTATCCCCATTTCTATTGCATCTTTTTGCGTTCTATTCTCTCTTTAGGCTCTCTAGGCTCTCCCTCGTCTCCTTAGGTACTTTTTCCTCTTTCTAGGCTCTCTCTCTCTCTCGTCTCTCTCTCATTTTCTATGCTGTCCTTCTCTCTCACACTTTTTGGTCCCTATTTCTTCTCTCTCACTCTCTAGGCTATCTTTCTCTCTCACACACTCTGGGCTCTGTTTCTTCTCTCTCACTCTCTAGGCTCTCCCTCTTTTCTCTCTCTCATTTTCTAGGCTCTCCCTCTTTTCTCTCTCTCACTCTTCCTCTTCTGTCTCTCTCACTCTCTAGACACCCCTTTCTTCTCTCTCCCATTCTCTAAGCTCTCCCTCTTCTGTCTCTAGGCCATCGTTTAGCCTTAGTCTTTAGGCTCTCCTTCTCTCTCACACACTCTCTCTTTCTTCTCTCTCACTCTCTAGGCTCTCCCTCTTTTCTTTCTCTCTAATTTTCTAGGCTCTCCCTCTTTTCTCTCTCTCACTCTTCCTCTTCTGTCGCTCTCACTCTCTAGACACCCCCCTCTACTCTCCCCCATTCTCTAAGCTCTCCCTCTTCTCTCTTTCTCTCTAATCTCTCCCTCTTCTCTCTTTCTCTCTAATCTCCCCCTCTTCTGTCTCTAGGCCATCGTTTAGCCTTGCTTTCCTCTTTCTCTTTTCTAAACTATTTCTTTCTCTTTCTACTTCCCTCCCTCACCCACTCCCTATCTCTTTCTCTTTGTCTTCCTTTCTCTCTCGCACTCACCACGCATCTCTTTTTCTATCTTACTCCCTCTGTGCCTCTCTTGTCCTCCATCATCGCTTTGTCGCCAATTATTTCAGCGATATCGTCGACTTTTATGAGTTCTTAAGTTTTTGCAACGACTCACTGACACAAAATATTTTTGGGTATTTTTATTTTTGTCAATTGTTTAAAATATTTATTGAAAATAACATAAAATTCATAAGACCCTAAAAATGCTGTCAATATCTACCGATAACGTTGCCATTTTCCCCTCACACTTTATGTTTTTATATCCTTTATCGCATTTTTTTGGTTTGTTTTTCCTTTACTGCTTCGAAGCTCTCGTACAATATTGTCTGATGTTGTTGTTGTTTTTATTGATTAGTTTTTATTCAATTCATTTCACGCTTCTTGCTTTCATGAATTTTTTTTTTTTAAAACAACCAACCAATCTAATTCTTAAACTGGCTTTGATGGTATTTATTCGTTTCGTTTGAGATTCAAATCCAGAAAAAACTTTGGGTATGAAATAATTTTCTAGATGCTGTTTGTCTGTACGTCTTTTGGAGGTTTTAATTTTCATCATTTAGATGTGGCGCTTTAGTCACTTAGGGCTCTCTTCTTCTGGGGTCCCCAAATAGGAGATTAAGTCACTGTTGACAGTGACAGCAACACTAAAGAGCTCTAACTGGTACTGTTAGGGACCCAATATGATCTAACCTAACCTAATTTTCATCTTTTGAAAAGCTATGTATGCAACTCAGTGTGTGTCTTCTAAATATTCGATACTTTATATTTTGGGAAAATATTCAACAATTTAAGTAATTTGTTGTGAAGAGCAATAAAAGTATATAAATTGTGTACCCAGTCGAGGGCCAAAGTCGCTAGTGCTGCTATTGTGATATTAGTATAATAATTTATTGTTGTAAAAATAAAATAAAAATAAAATAAAATATAAAATAAATAAAATATAAAATAAATAAAATATATAAATTGTTCTAGCAGCCAAAAATAGTTCAAAGATTACATAAAAAAATAAATTCAATAAATGCTGACACGCGTAGAAACACTGAAAACTCAAATTTTTTAAATTAAATTTTAATTCAAACTCTACGAGTTTATCGGTTTCTTTGATTACTTTATTTAGTCAAAGTGTTACATCGAATTTTACATTTCACTTTTCACAGCTGACCTTTACTGCAATTGTCCACCCATTCAAATGACTTTTTCTTAACAAATAATCACGCAATAATTACAAGTGACAAACAGTTATATAATAAAAAAAAATCATAACTTCAGCAACCCATAAAGTTTTTGTTTGTCACTCACACAATTAAGTTATTAATTTTTTTTCCTTATACTTTAAACTTTCACTAACTTTCCTATCCCCAAAAACAACAAATAAGCGACGCACTAATTATCACTTTTACAGGCATTGACAATATGTACGAAATGTTACATTCCAATCAAGTGAACATATGTGCACATATTACGCAATCAATTATTTATATAGCACGAAATTATATGACAAGACTTAACCCGCTCGACTCGTTGTCACAGAATGACAACCTGTAAACTGGCGACAGCCACAATTTCACGCTGTCATTAAAAATGCATTCATGAATTGTTGACCCTTAACCCAACGCCTCCGCCCACCTGAAACTCTTCACCCATCAAGCTGTCATTCCGAATTGTCTTCAACTGTTTATGTCTTCGTTCAACTTAAGTATTGAGTCTCAATACTTTCCCTTAACTTGTTTCCTTCGCAACGTTTTTCTGTTACGCCTTTCAACTTTCTTAATTATTGTTTTTATGGTACTTTCACTTTTTCTACTTTGATTACGTCATGTGCCTTAAATATGTGTACCTTTCCTTGCCACGTGCCTAATTGCCCACCAAATCGTCTTTGGTGCTTTGAAAGTGATTCTTCAGCTGCACACATAACCTCAATTTTAACCGCAGTTTTCTGCTTGTAATCAAGTCATTACAGTCACATTTTACAACGTCTGTCAGTCGCACTGGCTGTCAATGTTCACCTGGGCATTATTCATTTCATGTTGTTTGGTGTTGTTGTTATAAGTATTTTGGGTTATTTGTTTGTCTAAATTATGTGAGAAATGTGTTGAAAAGACAACAGCTGACAGCCAGCGGCAAGTGTCACAATAGTCACAAAAATGTCAAAAGCGTCTTGTGGTGGTTTCTTTTGTGAGTAGAGGGGAGCTTATGGAATTTTTCCTCAACAGTTGAGCGTGCAGAAACGCGCAATCTGTGCCTCACTTCCGCTTGCCTGGGAATTCATGAGTGCTTGCTGGCACAGAAGTGTTGAGGTCAGGGAAAGGTTGAAGGAACTGTTTCCGAGGAAAAGTGATAAGTATAGATATGGAACGCTAAATATTTATGATTCGGTATGCTTGAGAGCAAAACGAAAGTAATGGAAAAGGTGCTTTAATATGTCAGGGAAAGGAAGTAAAAAAAAAACAGTAGTGAGCGTCAAAGCGTTTTTGTTATGAAATATTAATTTGTAAGTTTAGCGATTGGAAACTTATAGAACAAATTGTAAGACACGCCAAATTTCGACGCTATAAGTTTTTAAAGCACATTGACAATCCAAAAGTTCTTATTTACTAATTGAACGTGAGAGAATCAAACAGTGGTTTAATTTATTTCAAATAATTTATGCCAAATGTTATGTACAAAATTTCAGCCTAAAAACTCTTAAAGTTACAGTAACATATCACAATGAAAAAGATGATGTAAGGGGTAGACAGGAAGGCTCCAAGACTTCATTGTTTCAGCCCATTGAGACCACTGTACTTTGCCCAAAAAGGGTAGAAGGGATAGGAGGCGAGTAGCAGAGAGAGCTTGAAAGGATGGAAGGAAGGGAAGGTAGTAGAAAGGAAAGGAATATAGGATAGGAGTCTTGGAAGGCATTAAGGATCCTCACTACCCTGAACTTCCAAGCCTATTTTAAGAACCGGAGGAGATCAGCGAGAGGCAAATTGCGCCTCATGCCTTTTGAGATCAGAGGACAGTGTCAGATAAAGTGCTCCGTTGTGTCCAAGTCCCTAAAACAGGATTTGCATGTATGATTTACATTTATGATGGCCACATGCCTTCTGTCCTGTGATTGCTCTGGTCATGAGTTGCAGTTCCTTTCTCTCCATTCGAAGAAGAAAGACCGCTTCTCTCTTTACTAGGTGCCCTCACAAAACACTTTGCAATTCTGCAGGATTCCACTCAAGGCCATTTTTTCATGTGAGCAATTTTTGCATGATTTTTAATCCATTGTAACATATTACAAACACATTTAAATCTTTCTAACTTGGAACCAGGCAAAAAGTTAAACACAGTGAACTTGTATTTCAATATTTTTTACTTTCAATTAACTCTAGTTCGACTAACTCTAATTCTCGACTCCAAATGAGGACACATGAAATAGAGTCGAGTCGAGTTGAGTATCGATACTTCTCATCTCGCCGTTTCGTAGGAGCATTTCCAGAGTTGGATTGTTGAGTTTGATCGTTGTTGTTGGATTGAGGTTTTAGTTCTTACACTAAATTTCTATAATTTGATTTATTTTAATTCGTTTGTGAACTTTTTTGCATACAATTCCAGTGTGATAACTTCAAAAGTTTCAATAACAAGTAGCAAACACAATTAATCGCTTTCATAGATGAGACCAGATCATAGATTTGCAAAAAATATTATTAAGGTATCATGGCACGTTAGAAAGGGGAATTTTTAATGATTTATTTTTTTCTACGCGACTTCAGCTCCACCTATATAAGAGACAATATACTAAAAAAAATGTTTGTTTGTGTTCCTTAAGACTTCAATATATTGTAAACAAATTTTCAAAAAGATTGATAATAAAGGAGCTGAAAAATAAATAATTTTGTAAATCATTAAAAATTCCCCTTTCTAACGTGCCATGATACCTTAAACGTTTCTAATTTTTATCGGACCAGACTCGAAGATTCGAAATAAAAAAAATATAAAAAAAAAATTAGGTATCGAAAAATATTACAAAATAACGAATTAGATCAAAAGTAGAAGTGCACTCGTAAAACAATATTTTTTTTAATAAATAAATTGAACTAAAACCATAAGATTACTGTTTTCACAATCCCGAAGAAAGGTTTGCCAAACGCGAAAAAAATCTTCAAAGCAGTGGCGCACACAGGGGAGGGTTTTTAGGGTTTAAACCTCTCCCCCGAAATATCTATAAGTAAGGACAGAAATTTAATTTATAACCGTTGCATATATATTCAATCATCAATAACACTACTCGACACCAAAAATGTACCTAAAGTGTTTTCTAGACTAACTTTGGGCCGCTGAACAGGAAACTAAAGATCAAAAAATTTTTGTAAGAAGCGTTTTCGAAAAATCTTTAAAAATTTCCAGAGATACATATACAGATTGTCCGAATCAGATGAGATTTGGAGAAATTACTGACTTTGAAAGTTGTAAAAAAGTGAATTTTTCGACCATTTTAAAAAATCATAAATTTTCTAATATTTTTTTATATTATAGATAAAATAAATTATCTCCTTTGGTATCAAATGAAAGAGAAAAATTGTCTCGTTTTAACTAAATTTACTATTTTGAACTTTCATGACCAAAATATGTCAGGTAGGGAAAACGTAGGGGAATTCTTTGTAAGGTGCCAGCCCATAGCTTTTTTGCGCATTACTCGTTAGAAAATTTACGTATCGCCAATGTTAATATACCGTTGGACGACCGATACCGATATCGGATACCGTAAATACGAATTTTACAGCCAATTTCCCAAAGTGTTCAAAATCAACACCCTAAAATTTTTTTAATGTAAAATGCCACCCCCTAAAAAAACCGCAAAAAACGTCAAAATCTCAAGTAAAAATGCATGATTTAGAAAATGTATGAAAGATTATTGAATTTCATTTGAATTAAATATAAAATGACCGAAAGCAAAATGAAAATTGAATGGTAACGAATAAAACGGTAATTATGTATATGGAAATTAATAAACAAAACTGAACTGAACTTCATTCCTCATGATAGGATTAGAGAAAAATTTACAAAGAACACTTTAAATTCATTTTATTGACGGTCCCGAACAACAAAAAGGCATTTTACCGATATAGGATCACAAAACAATGAAAAAAGGGTGGTGACACCTTACAAAGAAAAAAAGGTAGCTCTTTACATTGTTATACCATTTTGGAAATCATTGTATAAATTTTTTCCTTTGACGATATGCGCGAATATCATTTCGGATTATGAAAAACCATTAATATTAACCCTTAAATGCATGGGGCAATTATTTTCGAATCAATCTAGAGCAAGCACAAACATGATTAAAATTGATTCAATAGATGTACGAAGGATTTAGGATTGTACCATATATGGTACGCCATGCATTTAAGGGTTAAGTCCAACACTGATATTTACCTTAGTTTTTTTTTATAAGTTTTTGGTTACTTTTTCACTGCAAGAAAAACCTTCAGTTCCCACATTAAAATTGATGTTGTTATGTATACCTTAAATGACGGTAGGAATTTTTTTGCTTGGATTGCTGGAACGTCGAAATCGAGCAGGGGTGGCACCTTACAAAGAGTGGCACCTTACAAAAAACTCCCCCACATGTTTTGGATCTCAGTCTGCAGATTCATACATTTAAATTTGATTCTATTTCAAAGTACTCAACAAAGTTACACAAACTGCCGCCCTGAAACAAAATTCTGCGGGCGCCACTGCATCAAAGCAAAAGTTGATAGAAATACTAAAGAAAATACAGATATTTAAAAATGAAAAAGCTTCACAATGACCGCAATGGTATTTCTAGTGTTATATAGCCGATCTGGCAACCTTATCAATGTTCCAATTGGATTAACATAAATTCTCGATGACAAGTGAGAACGGCTCAAGTACAAGAACGAGTCAGTATCGGTTCTTAATATCAGGAACCATTAAAATCTATCCCCTTCATGGAAGCATCCCCAAAGTTCAAAAGTTCAAGATAAATCAAATTAGGTAAATATAAAAAATTGCTTAATTCAATAGACTTCGTAGGCAAGAAACTTTGTCACTGGCCGAATGGGAACTGGGTGAAAACTTCAGCTTTAATGGCATTCGAGAATCCAATAGGCAGTCAGCTACACCTGCTGTCATTCACATTTTTAATTGAATTGAGGCAAAAACAACAACAGCGAAAACACTGAAATCAAATTAAAGCTAAAGCAACAACAACCGCCAGTAACAACAGCAACAGCCGTCGAGTCTGACGACACGTGCCGACATGTGTTGCCAGCAGCAGACATCGTGAAGCCATCAAGCATTCGGCAGCAGCAACAATTGCAAAGTCATCAACAGCAGCCGCGCACAGCCGCCGGCAATGCAATGCTGCACATTTGCTATAACAAAAAATTAAAATAAAATAAAAAAAATAAAATAAAATGTTTGTAACTTCTTTTACCACACTTTGCACATTTTACAAAGAGTAAAATAAAAATAATAATAATATTCCACTGTAAAAGGTGGGCGGTAAAGTCTGGCTGCAAGTGTGGCATTGCGCATACTAAATGTATGCGGCAAAAAGTGGCAACATTGGCAGCAAACGTGCCGCACACACACACACACACACAGACAGAGAGACGTGCACACGCAAAATGCGCCTTGCCGTCGTGTCATTAAAAGCGATTTACAACAAAATGTGTGCAGCGTCGTCGAGCACGTGCTGCATGCAACACTGCTGTCGGCAGCCGTACAAGTGGCAACACCGAATGCAATTAGGCAACTCGTCGCCGGTTTTGCGGCATTGTCTGTGGCGCCATATGTGCGCTTTTTCGGAGTGTGACCAAGGGGAACCATTGCCCCTTTTATCGCTTGCTTTAACGCCCTTTTCAGTCGTTGGCATTGGTTGTGCGCCTGTGTGTGTGTGTGTGTGTGTTGGCCATCTTTTGCTTTTGTTCGGCACAAGTGTTGCTCGTCTGCTACTTTAGCGCGCGACCACTTAAAGCGTCATTTGTGCGTTCGGCGCGTTGGCCCATTGCACTGCAATCTCCTCAGCCCCGCCCCGCCCCCTTCACTGTTGCACGTTGTGTGCCACATATGTTTTTGTGGCATTTCATTTGTTTTGCGCCTTGTTTGTCTCGGTGTGTTTGCGTTGCACATACGTGACTCGGATTTGTTTGCAACGTTCGGAAACTTCAGCAACTGCAATATTGTTGCGTTGCAAATGTGTGTGTGTGTGTGGCGAATTTTTCAGCGCATATCTTTGGGTCACTTCTGAAAAGCGGATTTCGAATAATTTTAATAAAAATTGTGATTTGTCATAAATGATGAGGCAAACAATTGAAGGAATTTTTTTCATAAATGATGTGACAAACAATCAGAGTTGCCGCTTTTGGTCTTTTCGGACCAAAATTGGTCAAAATTTTTTACAAAATTAAATTGTAATTTAAAAATGAATTCGAAGATAACGCAAATTTTTATTTTGGTAGGTTGGGGTCGGATTGGGTTGGAAGTTTGGTCGGAAAAAAATTTTTCAAGTGGCAACACTGCAAACAATTGAAGGACTTTTTTTCATAAATGATGTGACAAACAATCAGAGTTGCCGCTTTTGGTCTTTTCGGACCAAAATTGGTCAAATGTTTTTACTGTGGTCCGCTGGTCTGCTTAAACGAATTTCGGTCCGTTTTGTGATTTATCTTTTCATTAGATACAAAAAATTTATTAAAAAAAAAATTAAATTGTAATTTAAAAATGAATTCAAAGATAACTCAAATTTTTATTTTGGTCGGTTGGGGTCGGATTGGGTTGGAAGTTTTTTCGGAAAAAAATTTTTCAGGTGGCAACACTGCAAACAATTGAAGGACTCTTCTTTAAACCGCTCAAAACACTCTCCTTGTCTCACTTAGTGTGAGACTCTAACTTTCTAGTGTTTAGTAGTAAGTAGTAATATCTTTTCATTAGATACAAAAAATTTATTTAAAAAAAATTAAATTGTAATTTAAAAATGAATTTGAAGATAATGCAAATTTTTAATTTGGGCGGCTGGGGTCGGATTTGATCGGAAGTTTGGTCGGAAAAAAATTTTTCAAGTGGCAACACTGCAAACAATTGAAGGACTCTTCTTCAAACCGCTCAAAACACTCTCTTTGTCTCACTTAGTGTGAGACTCTAACTTTCAAGAGTTTAGTTAGCAGTTGTAGCATTATTAATAAATTCAGATAACAACATAAACCTACTAAAAGTAAGGTTATATTATATGTTATAGTGAGGTTAGGTTGTAGTACCAAATTGCTAGAGATGATAAGTTCATGTTTATCATTTACAATCTCTTTATGATTGTAAGTATCACTGAAAACATTTTCCATAATGAATACAAAGCAGAATTTTTCTTATTTTTTTTTTAATTTTTGAATAAATTTTTTGGCAAAAAGGGCTCACTATGTGGTCTGCTTTGGCAAATCTCCGAACAGGTTTTGGATTTTAATCAGAAATATTCCAGCAAGCTGCTAAATTCGGGTTTCACTCATAAGTAAGGAATTTTATAGTTTGCAATGTCAGTTCAATTGACACTCTAATGGTGGCTAAAAATTTGCCAGAAACTCACTAAAAAGCCGAAAATCCATCAATAAAAAATCAGAAACTTCAATTATCTCCTAGAAAGCCCATTACGGTCATTTTGACGGGTTTTCATTTTTAAATATTTGTATTTTCTTTAGTCTTTCTATAAACTTTTGCTTTGATGACTTTGATTTTTTTATGGGGTTCTAAAATTAGTTCTACAATTAGGGTTTTACAAATACAATAAGCCAAATCCGATGTGTACTTTTTGAGATATCAGCGGATATAATATATATATATAATATGTCTTTGTTGGTATGTAAAACCTGCGGTCTTTCTAGTGTTAACAATAATTGTAATTGTAATAATAATTATAATTGAAATAAAAGCTAAAGTAAATCGACTATTTTTTACTTTTATAATAAAAGCTAAAAGCTAAAATTTATGTTAGTTTTCAATAACATAAATTTTATCACTGGCATAAATGGCTTATCTTTAGATAAGTTTGCAGGAAAAAAATTTCATATGGAATAACAGCCAAAGTCGAGTTGAGATTCAAAACTTTTAAACAAGAAATAAGAAAAAAAAGCTAAACTGTTTATTTTGTTTATATCTCTTAAGAAAAAACAGTTTACCTTGAAAATCGAACTATAAATTAAAAGACTACTTATTTGCTTACATTAAGTGTGAAATAATTAATCTAATCTTAGATCCCTGATTTCAGGCAATGATTAAAAAATTAAAAGTGCTCTTCTGAAAACTTCGTAAAATCGACTTTGGCTTTTATTCCTTACGGCCACAGAATTCTTCCTCTAAAAACTTCTCCAAAGAGGCTGAGATTCTCTCAAATTTTAGAATGAAATCTCTTCATCTGGCAACACTGATTTATGACATTGCTAAGAGCTCTATTGACATTTTTGCTCCCCTAATACAATTTACTTAAATTGTCCATAAAAATGTCTTCGCGATTGGATAATTTTCTATGCCCGTCAATTGAGCTCAAATTATGTTTTTGATATCAGCCAAGATTCAACAGACTCCACTTCAAATTAACTCATATTCTGAATCATATTCAAATCATTTCGAGTTAAATCAATTTGTGCAGTTCTACCCCATTGCCATACAACAAAATTGCCGTTCCAACCGAAAGCCAATGAATCACTTGAAACCGTCGGTGTGTTTGTCTGTGTTTTTTGCAGTTGTGCGCCTTTGAACAATTTTCACATTTAGCGCATCGAACACGTGTCCCGCGCTCAATTCACACTCATCCAGCGCGCCGCACGAAAACTCTTTCAGCCGCTTTGGCTGGCAATCGCGCAACCGGCGGCATCTGTTTCGCATCAGCTGTGCGTCTGCTATTCGCCACTATTGTTGTGGTTATTATGGCTGCTACTGTGGTGGTTGTTTTTGCTGTTGTTGTTGTAGCTGTAGCTGTGCATGTTGTTCGTACGCTTACAATTCCAATAATAACACCGGCAGCGCAATTACAGCTGCAACATTTCGCAGCGGCCGCGTGTTGCCGAAACGTTTAACGTTGCCAGCAGACCAAAGCACATAACAACAACAAAAACAACAACAATAAATGGAATGCCAAAATGACAACACATGGAAGTGAAACAGACTACCCAGCAGCCCCCAGTAACAACAATAACACAAAGCAGCAACTGCAGCCAGGGGTTGGAGGCCGCAACGGCGAACGAAATGGGGGAAGCAGTAAAAACAAAAGCCATGCAGATGAGGCAACCGGCATTCGAAACAATGTGGCCGCAGCTGTGCAGCATCGGCAGCTGTCAAATATTGAAGACACATGTGGCGCGCAATGAAGTGTTGCAATTTGTTGTTGGCGCTAGCAATGACGATGGAGCTGGAAGTGGTGGCAAATTGAGCTAAAAATGTGCCACAGTTGAATGGCTCAGCAACGAGGGATTTGTAGGATGTGTGCCTAAGGAATACTTGTGGAGACAGATTGTCTAAGTGGTCATTGAATTGTGTATTCAAATATGTATGTAAATAGTTCGGTAGTGTTTGTCTATCAAAGAACGATGACTGATTGGAAGGGAAACTAAGTACCGAATATAGCTAAATCGAGTAAATACTTTAATGGTGCATCTAACAGATAAATAATTAGGAGAAAGTTGGTTGAACAATTAAATATTAAACCAAAGATTTCCAAGGTTAATTCATGTACAAAACTTTCATCTCCAGTGTTTTGTTTTTTTTTGTAATTAAGAACAATAAATTCCGGGAACGCAAACTTTAATGTAAAAATGTAAGAATTTCTGGGCTTGAAAATCTAAAGAATCTTCTATGGTAAATGCATTTCAAGCTAAACATTTTTCAGTTTGAGCTCTCAAAGTCACAACATGTTTGGATCCTTTTTGGGTCAATAAAATTATCTATAAAAAAGAGAACCAATTTCTGCTCTTAACTCTGCAATCATTGTATTAGTTCAAACATTACTTCATAGTTTTGAAATAAATATGTAAGGAATGGATATACATTTGAAGGAAGAACTTTAAGTATGTTACGATTGGGAAACGAGACGATTTGATTTGATCAAATATGATTTCAGAGTTTCAATCGGTTAAGTTAGGGAGACATTTGTATAAGACACACTTAGGTCTATATGGCCCATTGTGACATAATAACTCCACCCATTTTAAATGTGTATATAACACCGTTTTCAACATCTGTTATAACACACATTTCAATGGAGACCTACAATCACGGTTGCCAACTTTTTTTTTTAGAAAGCGCTAAAAACTCCATTTTTCCACTCAGAAAGCACTGATGAGCAAAAAAAAAAGAGCAATTGGTGGTACTTGTCCCAATGTTTATATATATAGTTTTGTATAATACTGCAGTTTAAAAAAACAACCTAAATTTGTTTAAGCTAGAATTAGTTTTGGTGTCTTTTAAATAAAGCAAAATAAAATAAAATAAAATAAAATAAAATAAAATAAAATAAAATAAAATAAAATAAAATAAAATAAAATAAAATAAAATAAAATAAAATAAAATAAAATAAAATAAAATAAAATAAAATAAAATAAAATAAAATGAAATAAAATAAAATGAAATAAAATAAAATAAAATAAAATAAAATGAAATACAATAAAATAAAATCCAATCAAATCAAATCAAATCAAATAAAATAAAATAAAATAAAATAAAGTAAAATCAAATAGAATAGAATAGAATAGAATAGAATAGAATAGAATAGAATAGAATAGAATAGAATAGAATAGAATAGAATAGAATAGAATAGAATAGAATAGAATAGAATAGAATAGAATAGAATAGAATAGAATAGAATAGAATAGAATAGAATAGAATAGAATAGAATAGAATAGAATAGAATAGAATAGAATAGAATAGAATAGAATAGAATAGAATAGAATAGAATAGAATAGAATAGAATAGAATAGAATAGAATAGAATAGAATAGAATAGAATAGAATAGAATAGAATAGAATAGAATAGAATAGAATAGAATAGAATAGAATAGAATAGAATAGAATAGAATAGAATAGAATAGAATAGAATAAAATAGAATAAAATAGCATAAAATAGAATAAAATAAAATAAAAAACTTTAGTACTTCACTTTGGCTTCTAGAATGCCGGGTATTTTATTCTTCCAAATTCTTTATATTTCTTCCAAAGAAATATTTGTTGCCATGTCTGATCCAATAACAAAACTATTATTTCACAATATTCACCCTCAAAGTTGAATAACAAAGAAGCAAATTTTCAATATCAGGACATCAGTTTTAATTAGTTTATGAAAAAAGTTACAAAAAATGGTATACAGTCGTGTCTGGGTATAGTGAACACCCTATATAGTGAATACCTCGATATAGTGAACACCCAAATTTTGACATGGAGTCTCTAAATATTGAACAAAATTTTGAAAGCCATGTCAAGCAAAAAGCAAAAAGTGTATTTTGAGCAAATAAAGAGAATTCTGAACAAAAATGTTAACCTTGATATAGTGAACAACCTCAATACTGTGAACAATAATTACTTCACTATATCCAGACACGACTGTAATACAATTTGTGACAATTGTCACATATTTTATGATGTAGAAAATTATCACACATTGCGCAACATAAAAATGTTGCACATTTTCCGTAAAACTAAAACATTCTTACATATTGTGTCACATGGTGTGTGACATTTGTCACATACTGTTTTAAACATGTCACATAAAGTCACATAATGCGTGCCATTTGCTACATAAAGTCACACAATGTGTGACAATTGTCACATAAAGTGTAACAGTTATTACAAAAAGTATAACAGTTGTCGCATAAAGTGTAAATGTTGTCACATTTTCTTTGAGTTACAATTGTCACATAAAAATGTATGATGTGTGCATAAATAATTATTTATAAAATTGCTATTGAGAAGGAAAAATATAAAACAACCCACATGCGAGAAAAGCCAACTGCAAACAAGCATAAATTTGTGGCAGCCATAAATTACAGTCAAATACCGGAAAAAATTGCATCTAATCCAACAGAAAAATACAATAAATAGAAGCAAACAAATATATGTATAAATAAAAATTAAAACAACACCAAATAGGCACAGAGAAACAAAAGAAAGGAAGGAAACGTCGCACGAGCTGAGCTCAGCTGCTGCCACACTTGCAGGACATTAAAGCGCACATCTTTATCCTATTATATCCTTAAACGCCCAGTGGCAATAAGCACAACAAGAACAACAACAAAAATAGCAAAAATAAGGCACAATGCGCAAGAGGGGAAAACATTTAGGAGGGAATCGTTTGGGCGCTGCGACTGAGCGACAGCAACCACCGCAGCATGGACCCATTAGGCGTTGCGCGCATGGCAGACACAAAGTCGCAGTGACAGTGGCGCACACAAACAATTGTGCACTCGTTCTATTGGCGCTGTCGTTGCCATCGTTGTTGTTGTGAGTCATTTCGCACAAGTGTTGCCACAGCCAGAGCCGTCACCGACACCTGTGACCATTCCCTGCTGCTGCGAACGCTGCAGCCGCATTCGAAAAGGGACGGACGAGGCAAAACAGCAAAGGAACACAAACGAAAGAACAACAAAGAGTGTAGAAAACAACAGCAACTGCTGCTGCTGCTGCTGTTGGTGCCCACGACGGTCAGCATGTTGCGCACTTTTGGTGGCAGCGGGGGCGTGCGTTGCGCCGACGGCGTGCAAGGGTTAAATTTGCGACAACGGTTGACAGCTGCAGCGCAAACATAAAACAAACAGCAATGTGGCCAGCACAACTCTGAAACAGCAAATTCAAATGAGGCCGAGGTAGCAGACGGATGCGCGTAGATAAACGAATATTTTGTGCGGCGGCAGCAAAAAGTTGCACGAAAATTCCATAACTGGACAAGACGTGGAGACTCGGTGGCCGACGCGAGCCAAATCAAAGCCAAAGTCGAGTGTTTTTTTTTTTGGTGGGTTATTGCCGCAGCACATTCGTGCCACATGCCACCACTGAGACTGAACTGGCCTCTAGTTGCTGCGCAGTCCAAAAGTGTCGGCCGTGTACCCACTTCGAGGGGTGTGTGCGTGTGCGTGTGTGTGTGTGTGTGTCAAAAGGATAAAAATATGGAAAATGTGCGGTTGACATTCTCAAAAGGATTACAACACCAGACGGCAAGTGGCCGCACATTGGCGCACAGCTGCAGCTGAGAGATACCAAACGCGGCCTAAGTGCGCTCCACGTGTGTGTGAGTGTGTTTGTTGCTGGTTTGTGTGAGTGCTTGTGTGTGCCAGTAGGCCTGACTGCGCGTTTTCCACTGTCTGTTGGGATTATTGTGGTGTGGCGTGTGCCGCAGCAAAGTTTTCTGCTGCTCACATAGCAGAAAGAATATGATTGAAACTCAAGGTTTTTTTGTATTTGTTTAAATTAATTGTATAGTATTTTGGTATTTTTTTTTTATTAATCTGTTCTATGAATATTTAAGTTAAATAAATTAAACATTTTAAAATTAACTATTAAAATCAAGTTAAATGTTTTAGTGTTAAGCCTAGCAACATTACATTTTATATAAATACTATAATTTTACAGAAAAAAACAAAATTTCAGTTTTTGTTTTTGTTTTGAAAATATTAATTTTTTAGCATTGACTAATTTTGTTTTTGGTTTTTTGTTTTGTTTTGTTTTCTTTTTTGTTTTGTTTCTTTTTTAAAAAACTTATTCGTTCCTTAAACAAAAAAAAAATTTACCAACTAAAGATCAAACATCTTTCTTTTGGTTTTTTACAATTTTCAATTTTTATTTTTCACTTCTTCCTTCCCTCAAAAATTAAAAATCTTCTCTAAGGTTTAAAAATCTTAAGTTAGCAGAGATTTTTGATTTTTCACAATTTTAAAATTTTTATTTTTCACTTTTTCCTTCCTTCAAAAATCGAACATTTTTATAAAGGTCCAAAAATCCTTAGTAAAGATTTTTGAAATCTTTACTAATGTCCAAAAATCTTAAGTTAGTAAGGATTTTTCATTTTTTACAATTTTCGAATGTTTATTTTTCACTTTTTCCTTCCTTCAACAATCAAAAATCTTTACTAACTAAAGTTCAAAAATCTTAAGTTAGTAAAAGTTTCAGTTTTTTAGTTTTTGTTTTCTTTTCTTTTTTTGTTTTGTTTCTATTTTAAAAAACTTATTGGTTTCTTAAAAATTAAAAAATGTTTACTCACTAAAGATCAAACATCTTTCTTTTGATTTTTTACAATTTTCAAATTTTTATTTTTCACTTCTTCCTTCCCTCAAAAATTAAAAATCGTCACTAACTTATGTTCAAAAATCGTAGGTTAGTAGAGATTTTTAATTTTTCACAATTTAAAAATTTTTATTTTTCCTTCCTTCAAAAATCAAAAATTTTTACTAAGGTCCAAAAATCTTAAGTTAGTAAAAATTTTTTTATTTTTCACAATTTTAAAAGTTTTATTTTTTTTTTGAAGGAAGGAATAAGTAAAAAATAAAAATTTTTAAATTATGAAAAATCAAAAATCTTTACTAAGGTTCAAAACTGACAATTTAGTAAATATTTTAGATTTTTTACAATTGTGAAATTTTTATTTTTCACTTATTCCTTCCTTCAAAAATAAAAAATCTTCATTAACTAAGGTTAACTAAGGCTAATCTTACGTTAGCAAAGATTTTATATTTTTTAAAATTTTCTAATTTTTATATTTCAGTTATTCCTTCCTTCAAAAATCAAAAATCGTTACGAAGATTCAAAGATAATAATTTAGTAAAGACTTTAGATTTTTTGCAATTGTGAAATTTTTATTTTTCACTTATTCCTTCTTTCAAAACCGAAAAATCTTTACTAAGGTTCAAAAATTTTCGATATTTCATAATTTACAAATTTTAATTTTTTGCTTATTCATTCCTTCAAACACCAAAAATCGTTACTAAGGTTCAAAAATCTTAAGTAAGTAAAGATTTTTGATTTTTTATAATTTTCAAATTTTTATTTTTCAGTTATTCCTTCCTTCAAAACCGAAAAATCTTTACTAAGGTTCAAAAAGCATAATTTAGTAAAGATTTTAGATTTTTTGCAATTGTGAAGTTTTTATTTTTCACTTATTCCTTCCTTCAAAACCGATGAATCTTTATAACTAAGGTTCAAAAATCTTAAGTTAATAAAGATTTTTGAATTTTCACAATTTTGAAGTTTTTATTTTTCGCTTATTCCTTCTTTCAAAAATCAAAAATCCAAGTAAGGTTAAAAAAACGTAAGTTAGTAAAGATTTTAGATTTTTTACAATTGTGACATTTTTATTTTTCACTTTCCGTTTTTTCCTTTCTTCAAAAATCAAAAATCTTTACTAAGGTTAAAAATCATAATTTAGTATAGATGTTTGATTTTTCACAATTTTGAAAGTTTTATTTATTATATTATTTATTTCGCTTATTCCTTCTTTCAAAAATCAAAATCTAACTAAGGTTAAAAAATCATAAGTTGGTAAAAATTTTTGATTTTTTACAATTTTCAAATTTTTATTTTTTACTTATTCCTTCCTTCAAAAATCAAAATTCTTTACTAAGGTTCAAAAATCTTAATTTAGTTAAGATTTTTTAGATTTTTTTTTAGATTGTTTACAGTTGTGAAAATTTTTCAATTTTTTTTACTCTCAAAATAACGAATATTTTTTTTAATGTTCCCCCTTTTTGTTTGTTGTTTTTGATGTGTTTCTTGGACATTGTAAAAATGTACATGCAATATTTTTCAAATACGCAAATATTGAACACATTTTTTCGCACTGTGCATAGATTTTTTCCATTTTCTCAACTAGATTGAAAAATAATTACAAACACAGCAGTGCTGCTGCATGTCAAGAACAGATGAAACGTAGAACAAATGTCGTTGTATTGGGTTGTTGTTGTTGTTGTTGTTATGCCTGCTGAAATTTTAAGGAAACGTATGTGGGGTGGCAAAGTCAAGAAAATTGGAAAATCTGCGCCTTTTCATAAGCCAACTCATGAGCGAGAGGGTGTGCGTGCGTGCGTGCGTCCCAGTGTGTGTGTGTGTGTGTGTGTGTGTGTGTGTGTGTGATGTACTCACCTTTGTGTGTGTGTCAGAAACAGGCGAAAATTTGCGGTAGCAAAAACAGAAACAACAACAATAAAACCATCAAGAGTGGTAAGAATATTGTTAACGATAACAAAAACAACAACAACAATTACCAGCAGCAATTTATGAAGTGAAATTAAAGCGACATGGGATGAAGGCGCAGGAGCGAGCGAGCGCGAGAGCGCGTGAGTGAAAAAAATCATTTTTCGCCTGTCGCCAGCACACAAGCCGAGAGTAAAATTACAAAAATCACTGCCTGCTGACTGCTGCCAACAATGCAGCAGCAGCGGCAATAACAAAAACAACTAAGGCGTCAACGCAAGTTCGCACAGCGGCGGCAGCAGCTCGTGACTGCTAGTGGCAGCCAGCAGCAGTCAGCAAGCAGTTGGTGGCAAATTGTGCACGCTTAATAGTTGGCAACACTTGTGCGAAACAACAACAACACGAACAACATGTACACAGCAGCAGCATTGTGGCAGTGGCTGCCGCGTACTTGCCACGCAATTATTTTCACAGCAATTGCCAACTGTTGTTGCTGCTGTTGGTGCTGTTGGTGTTTTTGCTGTTGCCAGCAACGTTTGTGGCTGCGGCAAGCTGTGTCGCTGACATTTTCCATTTTCTCTGCGCAAGCGGCGAATGCTTTTTTCACTATTTTGTTGTAGTTGTTGTTTTTGTTGAAGGGCACAAGTGTTGCCGCAACAATGCTGGCCATGTTGCCGACTGCCGCTGCGCCTGACTGTCGCCCCCTGCCATCGTCGCTCCGTTCGCTTCGCACACTCCGTCCAGCTGTGCGGCAATTTTTCTACATTTTCTTGCAGTGTTGCCGCATTTTTTCATTTGTTTTTTTTGTTTTTTCCTTTCAATGTGAAAACTCACATTTTTCATGTGCCGTGTGTGCAGCTGTGTGTGTGTGTTGATGTGAGCGCATGCCGCATGTGCGGCTGACATTTCGTTTCATTCGTCATCTTTGTGGCGCAGCGGGCCGAAAGCTCGAGCGCCATGCGCCCAACTGCCGCGTGCAGGGCAGGCAGCAGCAACAACATGTGCTGCTGCTTGCAACACACTTTATGCTGCCGCTGCTTTCATATTTTTCTTTATGGAATTGCCAGTGCTGTTGCAGTTGTTGTTGTTGTTGTAGCTGTTATTCTACCGCTTACACCCTGAGGGGAAAATTATATGTACCACTGCCACTGTCAGCAACAACTGTTCCGGCTGCCACTGCAGCATGTTGTCAACAGCAGCTGACACCAGACAAACACACACACACACACACACACAATCACCACCCTGTGCCGCACGCTGTGGCACAATGTGCTCCACGCACTCCTGCCGCCACATTGAGGTGGAACTGCATTGTTGTTGGCTTTGACTTTGACTTTGTTTGCGATTTCTGAAGTATGTCACAATTTGTTTGCTTCAGCATTCGATTTATGCTCTT
Source organism: Melieria picta (assembly GCA_964056695.1). Classification (NCBI taxonomy): domain Eukaryota; kingdom Metazoa; phylum Arthropoda; class Insecta; order Diptera; family Ulidiidae; genus Melieria; species Melieria picta. The sequence continues at coordinate 104,772,476 of OZ057400.1, read as the reverse complement.
CCCTGTGTTGATTTTTCTTTCTGGTTTGTTTTTGAAACGAACAACTTTTTTTGAAGGGTCCCAAAGCAAAACCAATACTAACAAAATGCGCAGTTAATTTTTGTCCCAAATGTGGTTAACCATAAAATTTATTCACCGTTTGGTGGGTTTGTATTGTGTGATTAATATTTGGATGGGAAAATGTAATTATTTTGTGACAATAACTAAAAATCAAAGCTGCTTTTCTAACTGCGGTAACTGATTGATTCCTTAGAATTATGTCCCAAAAATTTTTTTCAGTGCAATTTGTTATTTCATATTGAATGTTTACTGTGTCACAGCATTTTGGTGCAAATACTACATATTTTATATTTGTGTGCCATTATAAAAGTGCATAACTAAAATTTGGTTGCAAAATTATAAATATTTTGTGACAATATCAAATATACAAAGGTTTTTTTCCAACTTTGGTATCTTTCGTTGAATGGTAGTGTGTCCTAAATAAGCAAAATAACAACAACAAAAGAAAAATTTTCAATTAATGTCTGTCCCAAATATAGTAAACGTTGAAATTGACACCGTTTGACAAATTTATATTGTGTGGGAGCACTTAAGGAGCATTTTATGACAATTTTTAAAATAAACTGTCCAAAAACGCAAAGCAACAACAATACTTACTAATAAAATGTCCAGTTGATGTTTGTCTCAAATTTGTTTAACGATAAAATTGTTTCAGGGTTTGTTGTTTTGAATTGTGTGACAACTCTTTGAGTGGGAAAATAGAATTATTTTGTAACAATAAGTTAAATTTAATTTGTCAAATTGTGGTAACTTTGATTGCTTTGAAAAATGTCCCAAAAATTGTTTTCGGTGCCATCTGGAATTTAATATTGAATGTGTATTGTGTCACAAAATTTTTATGCGAATATTGCAATTTTGTGACATTAGTAGTGGGCATAACTGGCTCCATAACGCTAAGAGGAACAATTCAACGTAACTTTTGTGACAGTATAAAATTGAATTAACTATATCTGTAATTGATTTAAAATTGAAGATACTTTAACTAAATGTGGTGGTAACTTTTTGTCATTTTATCGGTTAGTATTGTTCATTGGTATTGGTAGCTTTTGTTTATTTAAAACTTGTGTGAGTTATTTAAACTCTGTGACATAGCTGCTTGCATCATGGTTTACAAAACGAAATTTGTAGGTACAAATTTCACAAAACCCTGTATCAACCTTTTCAAAAAGCAATTTTTAGTTATTAGTCTTTGAATTTCTACGTTCATGACTTGTGAGGTTTTTTATTTTGTGACAATCTGAAATGAAACTTAAGATTTATAATTTCCGATGAATAATTGATCACAAATTTTACAGTTTTGTATGACAAAGTGTTAAAAAATGTGTCAAAGTCTCATAAAACATTATGGTTACTCTATTGCATCCTCACCTACTTCTAAATTAATTAATTATTTAAAACAATCTTAAAAATTTAGTGTGACAGTATCGTAAAATTTAAGATACATAATTTCTGAAAAAAAATGTTTCGCAATGAAATGACTAAGTGTTATAAAATGTTATATTTTCTGGGTCACAGGTCTATTTTAATTACTTATTCTAAATTTATGAAGTTTTTATCCATAAAATTTGAAAATTTTGAGTGACAAAGTGTCACAAAATGTTACAGTTTTTCCGTTTTATCGTTTATTTTAACCACGCGGTTTCATCTACTTCTAAGGTAATGAATTATTTGCCACAAATTTGAAAATGTGTGACAGGTCATAAAATTTAAAATATATAATTTCTGTTGAATAATTAATCATACCTTTTTGTAATTTTGTATGACAAAGTGTCACCAAAAAAATATATTTTCTTTGTCAAAAGATTTGTTTTAACAAATAATTCTAAATTGATGTACTTTTATTCACAAATTTTACAATTTTGTACGACAAAGTGTCATAAAATGTTACAGTTTCTCCGCGCGGTTTCTCCTTCTTCTTAAATTAATTAATTATTTCCCACATATTTGAAAATACTATGTGACAGGTTATACATTTTAAAATATATAATTTCTGATGAATAATTTATTAAAAATTTTTTTACAAAATTTTGCTCTGCTTCATCGTTTATTTTAACTACATATCTTCACATACTTCTAAATTAATAAATTAACTGCCAAAAATTTTAAAATGTGTCAAAAAATATATAATTTGTAATGAATACTTTATAACACATTTTATATTTTGGTGTGACAAAGTGCCACAAAAAGTTTTATTTTCTTGTCACAAAATCTGTTTTAACTGCTTATTCTAAATTGATGAAATTTTCTTACATATATAAAGTTATATTTACTCTATTAAAAAATTTTTTTTAACCACACATCTTCACCTACTCCTAAATTAATAAATTAACTGCCACAAATTTAAATATGTTGTGTAACAGGTCATCAGACTTAAAATATATAATTTTTGATGAAAAATTTATCACAAATTTTACAGTTTTGTATGACAAAACGCTTTGTTCCATCATTTATTTTAACCACGCATCCTCACGTACTTCTAATTTAATGACCTATTTTACACAAATTTGAAAATTTGGTGTGATAGTGTCATAAAATTTAAAATATACAATTTTTGATGAATAATTTATCAGACATTTTACATTTCAGTGTGACAAAGTGTCACAAAAAGTTATATATGCTTTGTCACAAGGTCTGCTTTAACTACTAATTTTAAAATGAGAAAGTTTTTATCCATAAATTTCCATATTTTGTGTGACATAGTGTCACAAAAGCTATGGTTGCTCTGTTCCGTCGTTTATTTTAACCACGCATCCTCACCTACTTCTAAATTAAGGAAATATTTGCCAAAAATTTGAATATTTGGTATGGCAGTGTCACAAAATTTAAAATATATAATTTCTGATAAATAATTTATCACAAATTCTACATTTTGGTGCGTTAAAGTGCCACAAAAAGCTATATTTTCTTTGTCACAAAATCTGTTTTAGCTGCTAATTCGAAATTTCTTCACAAATTTCAAACATTTGTGTGACAAAGTGTCATAAAACGATACAATTACTCCGTTTTATTGTTTATTTTTACCACATTCTTACCTACCTATAAATTAATGAAATATTTGCCACAAATTTGAATTGTTGGTGTAGCAGTGTCACAAGATTGAAAATATATCATTTCTGATAAATTATTTATTACAAATTTTACATTTTGGTGTCACAAAGTGTCACAAAAAGTTGTAATTGTCACAAGATATTGTTTTAACTACTAATTCTAAATTGACGATTGAGTTTTTTCACAAATTTCTAAGTTTTGTGTGACAAAGTGTCACAAAATTTTACAGTCACTGCGATTTATTGTTTATTTTAACCACGCAATTTCAGGTACTTCAAAGTTATTGAATTATTTGCCACAAATTTGAAAATATTGTGTGACACATTGTGTCACAAAAATTACCTTACTATAGGGTCTGTTTTAACTACTAATTTTAAATTGATGAAATTGTTTCTGCTAATTTCCTTCAATTTCAATTTGTTTATATTTTGAAAATATGTGAAAAATTTGTTTATATTTTGAAAATAAAATAACTAATTAAAAATATCTGGAATTTCTTAACAATTTGAGCATTTATGCCTTTTTACGCATCATATCTGTTTAGCTTAACTCATGCGGCGCGTAAAAAACGCAAACTTATCGTTTTGAAAAATTGTACAACACAAGTCATGTGTCTTTCAAATGGTTGTCTGTCGACCGCAGCGCCCTGCGTCGTCCGCCACTGCATTGCATCAATGTGAGAATATTTACTCCACGCTGCGGAGCGCCAAGTACATCACGGCGGCGCCGCTGCAGGCGCAACGCTGTTCAATATCAGGCGTCAGTTTATGTTCAGATCGGTTGCCAATTGTGAACGGAGTACGGCAAACCGCCACCCTTCCTGTACAGCACTGCGAGGACGCGCACCAACTAACAAAAAGCAAATAAATAAAAAACACAAATCGAAAAAATGTTAATGGACTTCGAAAAGTCGAAAGTGGCGCACGCGAAACTTGAAAGTGTTGCGTAGAAAATCAGCAGCGCCAGCGTTGCTATAAACAATAACAAACGTTGGGGAAAAATAAATCAAAGAACCGTAAAAAATTCCAAACGAAGAAAATTTTTAGTAATGACGACAGCAGTGCGCTTCGCTGTCAGCCTTCAAACAGCGCGCAGTGGGAGAAGCGTCATGGAAGGGTAAACGGTGTGTAGTGAGGGGGAGGCAGCAGCAGCTGCTGCTGGCAGCAAGTGGTGGCAATTGAAATCCCATTGAAACAAAACAGCTGCGCTGTTATTCAAATAGCCAAAACAAAAACAAAAACAATGCTACAGCGAAAATTTTCATTCATGCATTGTCGGCAAGTCGAGGGCAACAAAGGCGGCAGCGTCATTGCGGCCAAACCGCAAAACGCAACCAGGCGCACACATGGCTTCTCATTATTGAGGTTTTTGTTTTTGCTGGCTGGTGTTGTTGTTGTTGTTGCGTGTGTCAGCCCGTTTGCAAGTGTGCGGCCATGAGGCAGCAGTGTCAAAATTTGACGAAGACGAAAACCACCGCGCGAACACTTGGCGCTGATTCATTTCCTTTCCTGCGCGCACCTGCAGCGCGCCCTTCAAACGCTGCTCGATAATTTGTTGCTTTGGCTTTGAGAAGCAACGAGAGGAAGGGTTAGTTGCAGCTGCTTTGCAACCCCCAATGCGTTTCATACGTTTTTTGTATGTTTTATTCATATGATTCACATAGTTTCCGGCCTCATTCGACTATTTCGGTATATTTTCGACATTATTTACGCAATTAATTATTTACTTATACACTTGTAATGCAAACATTTCTACATTCAATATTTGAGTTTATTTCAAAAAATTTTTAGAATTTCTGCAATTGAAATCATTTCATTTACATTATCTACTGGAAGTTACATAATTTTTGGTTAAGTTTAAATTATCCACATGAATATCTTCACTTCAGCTGAAGTCTTAATTGGTCGTCGGTAAAATGGTTTTCTTAATTGATTTAATGATTTTTAAAGCTTTTGTAAACTTTCTCTGAGATATATGCTATTATCTACATGAATATATCCACTTCATATTAAGTCGTAGTCTTCATTTAAAGGGCCTTTAACATTGCTTTACTTTTTTTTTTATTTATAGAAGCGAAGTTTTTAGTTTTTAAAACTTTCTTCGACATATATTCTTTTATCTACATTATCTACATGAATACTTTACCTTGACTTGAAGTATGCATCGTAGTCTTAAGGGTGTTAAACTTTGATTTACTGATTTTTTATTTTATCTAATTAAATTTTAGTTACTTCCTTTGATGTATATGCTTTTATCTACATTATCTACATAAGTATTTTAGTTTTATTTCTAATCTCGGACATCATTTGAAAGGTTTTCTACATTAATTTAATAATCTATGAAACTTTTATTACTTTCTCTGTGATATATGCTATTATCTACATTGTCTACATGAATATATCCACTTTATGTAAAGTCTTAGTCTTCATTTAAAGGGTCTTTTACATTGGTTTACTGTTTGCTTGATTTATCGAAGCTAATTTTTAGTTTATACAACTTTTTAGGTGTATCTACTTTTATCTGCGTTGTCTACATGAATATTTTACCTTTAACTGAAGTCTTCGTCGAAGTTTTAAGGGTTTTAATTATCAATTTTCAGTTTTCTTATTTTATCTAAAAGAATATCTGGACTTTAGCTGCTTCTTTAAATGTATATGCTTTTATCTGCGTTATCTACATGCGTATTTTACCTTTACCTGAAGTCTTCGTCGAAGTTTTAAGAGTTTTAATTATTAATTTTCAGTTTTCTTATTTTATCTAAAAGAATATCTGAACTTAAGTTATTTCTTTAAATGTATATGCTCTTATCTACGTTATCTACATGAATATCTTAACTTTACCTAAAGTCTTGGTCATAGTTTAAGGCTTTTCAACTTGATTTACTGATTTTTTATTTTATCTGACAGAATATTTGGATTTTAATTACTCCTTTAGACTTATATGCTCTTATCTATATTATCTACATGAGTATTTCAACTTTATCTAAAGTTTTAGACATTTTTTAAAAGGCTCTCTACATAGATTTAATGATTTTTGAAGCTTTTAATTAATTTTTCCAAATGTATGCTATTATCTACATAAATATTTTAACTTGATGTAAGGTCCTACTCTTAATTTGAAGGGTCTTTTACATTACTTTACTGTTTTTTTATTTATTGGAGAACATGGTTTTAGTTTAAAAAACCTTCCTTGGGGTTATACTTTTATCTACATTATCTACATGATTATCTTTACTTTTTTTTCTAGTCCTCATTTGAAGATTTTCTATTTTTGAATTTGTCGACGAATATCTGAAATTTAAGTGAAGTCTTAGTCATAATTTCAATGTGTTGTCTGCAATTGACGAAGAAAGTTTTTTAAATTTTAAAATTTTTCATGTAGACAACAACATTTTATATACCGATTTTGAAATTGACGTAAGAAAGTTTTTTAAATTTTTTAAATACTTAAATACTCGTAAATTTATTCGAGGCACAAACATATTTTTTACCTATTTTAAATTAATACATTTATCTGAGAGAATTTTTAAATTTCAATAACCTTCTTTGGCGTATAAGTTTTTATCTGCATAAGCCACATGAATATTTTAATTTTATGTAGAGTCCATATGACGTCTTGATCGTTTTCTACTTTGATTTTATGGTTTTTCAATTTATCTAAGAGGATTTTGTATTAAAAAAAAACATTATCTACAGTTATCTACATTACCTACCCGAATGTTTTAAAGTTATGTGAAGTTCCACTCGTCATGCAATTGTCTTTTTACACTGATTTACTGATTTGTAAATTTATCTGAGCATAGTTTTGGTTTTTAATAGTTCTCTTTCGCATCTATGCTTTTATCTGCATTATCTACATAATATCTTGATTTTTTGCAAGGTATTTCTAGTCATTTGAATGGTTTTCCACATTGATTTACTGACGTTTTAGTTCACCTAAGTGATTTGTTAAGTTTTCAACACGTTCTTCGACTTTTATGATTTTATCTGAAATATCTACATTAATATCTGATCTCTGTGTGATCTATCTATATGAATATTTCACCCTTAAATGACCTTGCAGTCATTCTTAATAGGAAATTTTGGCTTTTTTTATTATTTCCACATCATCTAAGCAGTTTTTTGTATACAAAGTTTGCTCTTAATGTTCAAAATCTCGCTTAACTCTGGCCACCCTAAAGTAGGCCTTGCCAATGCCAAAACCCATACATGCCCATCGATTTGTTTACATTTCGACAGAGCTGCCCCATTAAGGAAAACTGTGTTTGCGCTTTTCCACTACACTTGTTTGTTGTTGCTTTTGGCGCGCTGTAGCCATTGCAGGTGAACACAGTGAACGGTGTTTTTTGTTTTCCGCGTCGTTATTTTCGGTCACGTCATCTCGCTGCTGGCGCGCCATTTCCCCCACCGTAGCATAGAAAAGTTTTCCTCAACTTGGGCGGCACAGCTGCCGCCGCCACTGGCCGCAAAGCATTCCCACCTCCGGCACGGCTGTCTGTCAGCGTCGCCATCAGCAGCACCTGCTCGCCAGGCAGCCAAACCAGCCGAGGTAATTTTTAAGCAATTTATGAGTGCAGGTGTTACATTTCCAATCAGCAACAGCAACAACAACAACCACATCAGCAGCAACAAGAAAGCGAGATAGCAGCAGCGCTGAATGGCAGATCGAAGAGGAAATAGGTGGAGAATGTTTTTCTCACATTTGTGATTTTTTGTCGGTCTGCCAGCAACGCCACCCAACTTCAACACGCCCCCCCCTTCGGCCGCCTTCATACAATTTTCAGTCACTGCTGCTATTGCAGCTGCTTTGGAGCTGCTTGTTGTTGTTGTTGCCAGCACTTGTTTTGATATTTTGCGCCACGCAGTGTTGGCAGCAGCTGTTGTTACTCGGCTCGCTGTTGTTGTTGTTGTTGATTTTGCCATAGTTGCTGGCTGGCGTTTTTTCTCTCGTTTTTCGCGCAGCAATCATCTGCCGCCGACTGTTGCTGCTGCTCAGGCTCGGCGCGGCCCGACAACCAACCAACCATCCATCTAACTCACACTGATTGAATGCTGATTTCATCGCCAACATCATTTATTGCAATCAGTCAACAACAGTTGGCAGCCAAGCAGGCAGACAACAGCTGCCGCCAACAACGCTTACACACAGAGGGAACAATGACTGTGTGTGTGTGTGTGTGTAAGTGTGAGTGACTCTCCTGTATTTTGCAACAACTGCGACGTTCTTCCTGTTGCTGTTGTTTTTGTTGTGGGGAAACATGCAAAATTGGAAAAATTTCCCAAGCTCCCAACTTCAAACGCCATCAGCGCTCGATTCGCCACCGCTTCTGTAAACTTTGGTTTTAGTGACTTGCGTTTGTTGTTGTTGTTATTATTTTTTTTCTATCATCAATTTTGGTTCATTAAAATGTCTATGGCGCTTAGTTTGCATGTCAGACGGCAATTTTATCTTGAAAGCACACACACACACCCACACACACACACACACACACACAAACCCGCAATGCCCAAACAGCCGCAAGGACCCGCTGCCAGTCGCTTAGGCGCATAATGTGAGAAATTCATCACTTGCTGTTTTGATATTTTATCATTGCAGCTAACACGAATTTTTTGTGTGCTTTCGTTGTTGTTGATAATTTAAAATTACAAAGCAGTAAATAGTCGTTAAAAGTTGGCTGTGTTTCCGGTTGAGCGTTAAATTATAGGGTTTTGCATGAAAACAAAATTTATTTTTTCTATCTTTGTTGTCAATCACAGCACTTGGTAGATTACATTAAACAATCGGTGTTGGAACCCATTTGCCGCCTTGTAAACAAAAATCAATTTCATAGTCAGAAAAGTGCAAAAATTGTATCAGGAGTTAAGAATATTTCAGGGATTAGAATTGTTGTGGAAAGAAATTAAAATTCCATAAATATTTTCTAACAAAACTGGTCTGAAAAGTTTTCGTCCTCAACATGAAGATAGCAAAAAAGGTCGAAAAAAAGGTAGACAATTTGTTTGCGCCTCTTTTTAAAGGTACTCACCAAAATTTGATCCATTTTGGATGGGCAGTTGTTGTTTGACAATGGTTGCAGTCGATCAATGTGAGTGAAACTGGTCTGAAAAGTTTCCGACCTGAGCATGAAGATAGCAATATTTGTTAACAAAAGGTAGAAAATCTGTTTGCGCCTCTTTTTAAAGATACTCACCAAAATTTGATCCATTTTGGATGAGCAGCTGTTGTTTGAAATGATTGGAGTCGATCAATGTGAGTGAAACTGGTCGGAAAAGTTTCCGACCTGAACATGAAGATAGCAATATTCGTTAACAAAAGTTAGAAAATCTGTTTGCGGCTCTTTTCAAAGGTACTCATCAAAATTGGATGCATTTTGGATGGGCAGTTGTTGTTTGACAATGATTGGAGTCGATCAATGTGAGTGAAACTGTTCTGAAAAGTTTTCGACCTCAAATTTAAGATAACTGCACTCGTCAACAAAAGGTAGAAAATCTGTTTGCGCCTCTTTTTAAAGGTACTCACCAAAATTTGATACATTTTGGATGGGCAGCTGTTGTTTGACAATGGTTGTAGTGTCGATCAATGTGAGTGAAACTGGTCTGAAAAGTTTCCGACCTGAACATGAAGATAGCAATATTCGTTAACAAAAGGTAGAAAATCTGTTTGCGCCTCTTTTCAAAGGTACTCATTAAAATTTGATGCATTTTGGATGGGCAGTTGTTGTTTGACAATGGTTGGAGTTGATCAATGTGAGTGAAACTAGTCTGAAAAGTTTCCGACCTGAACATGAAGATAGCAATATTCGTTAACAAAAGGTAGAAAATCTGTTTGCGCCTCTTTTCAAAGGTACTCATCAAAACTTGATGCATTTTGGATGGGCAGTTGTTGTTTGACAATGGTTGTAGTCGATCAATGTGAGTGAAACTGGTCTGAAAAGTTTCCGACCTGAACATGAAGATAGCAATATTCGTTAACAAAAGGTAGAAAATCTGTTTGCGCCTCTTTTCAAAGGTACTCATTAAAATTTGATGCATTTTGGATGGGCAGTTGTTGTTTGACAATGGTTGGAGTTGATCAATGTGAGTGAAACTGGTCTGAAAAGTTTCCGACCTCAAATTTAAGATAACAGCACTCGTCAACAAAAGTTAGAAAATCTGTTTGCGTCTCTTTTCAAAGACACTCACCAAAATTTGATCCATTCTGGATGGGCAGCTGTTGTTTGACAATGATTGGAGTCGATCAATGTGAGTGAAACTGGTCTGAAAAGTTTCCGACCTCAACATGAAGATAGAAGCACTTGTAAAAAAAATGTATAAAATCTGTTTGCGTCTCTTTTCAAAGGTATTCACCAAAATTTGAATCAATCACTGACAATAACATCACTCAAGTTCACCAGTTAATGCTGGACAATTGTCGAATTAAATTGAGGTTATGATTATGTCCAAAGAATGTATTTGTTGCATATTGAATCAAGATTTAGTCATAAAAAAGCTGTTCGTGCGTTGGATGCCGTTTGCTCACATTAGATCAAAAACGTATTCAAATGAATATTTCCAATGTATTATTTAGAAGAGTTAAAGAAATGGAATCATAGCTGGGAGCAATGTGTAGACTTACAAGGAGACCATGTTGAAAAATAAAAACAAATTTTAAGAAAAAATTTATTGTTTCTTTGTTAGGTTGGAAACTTTTCAGACACTTAAAATACTCGTATGTGGTCTAGTGGTAGGCTAAGTATGTCATGTATCGGAGTCTCTGTTAATCATTCAGAACATTGCAGAAGTATTTTTCAGATGAATTGGACAGAAAATGTTTGAATGTTGCTGGTTCTTCATTGTCTCGTTTCTTCCTCGTCTCTGCAGTTTTCTTGCACATCTACCAATAACTCAGTGTGCCGAAAGAACCCTAAAAACAAACTCAATTTGATCTCTATACATTTTTTTTATAACTGAACAACAATTAATCCATTAGTGCCTGAAGGGATTTTTTAACAGGAAAGAAAAACAATCAAACGAAACTATTCATTATTAAATTAATTACAATTTCCAATGCTAAAACATTTATAAAAATTAAGCAAAAATTTTAAGTAAATATGCTCACAAATCAACTAACAAATTTGCTTTTCATATTTATTGTTACAGATGGCTCTCGACGGAAAAACAATAATCAAGGAAGAAATTACGGATAAGGACGCCTATGAGGCCACAGCTTCAAATAATTCCAGTCGACGTAATAAAGGTGGGTGAACTAATATTTATTGTCAACACTTTAGTGAATTATTTTCATATTTAAATAATGCTGCATTTATGGAAAAATGTTATTAAGGAAAAAACTCAGAAAATCTATTTTTGAATACTCTAAATAAGATTACGATGGCGTTTTAAACGAATTGTACTAAATTTTTTTCGACGATGTACAACGATACATGACTGACTGACTGACTGATTTATAAAATTCAAAATTAAATTTGACTTATAGGTCAACCTTAAAAACGGAACCTCCGCTAAGACAGTTTTTATGAAATTCGGGGTCTAAAGGGGCAAAACATGGATTAAATTGTTGTATGAAGAAACGATATTTTATGTTCCCATTCATTCTAAACTTGGTGAAAATACTCCAAAACAAAAATAGTTTGACACGTTTTTTTTTAAGTTTTTCGCAAACTAAAATTTAACGGCGTCAACAATGGGTTAAGGTTTGTATACGGGAAAACTATGAAAAAATATGAACCAATGGGCTGATTGACCTCAAAATTGATTGAAACACTTGAAATGAAAAATAATTTGACTCGTGTCTTTTATTTTTTTGAAAATTAAAATCTAACGAGATAAATCGAGGGTTAAAAGTTTGTATGGAGAAACTGTAGAAAAACATTAATTAATGGGCCTATTGATTTTAAACTTAGTGGAAGTACTCTTAATGAGAAAAAATTAGAAACTTGTTTTTCAAATCTTGTTTGAAAATCCTTGTCCCACTTGTTTTGAAAATCAAAACCTAACGAAGTCAACAATGGGTTAACAGTTTGTATAGGAAAACATGATTTAATGACTCTATTGACTTCAAATATGGTGAAATTATTTCAAATGAGAAATATATAGTCAAGTATTTTTCATCAAAATCTGACGGGTCAACAAAGGCTTTAGAGAAACTTATTTTTTTGGGTCTATTGACTTCAGACTTGCCGGAAGTACTCAAAATCATGAATAAGTCAACACATGTTTGTCAGTGTTCGAAAATCAACATCAGACGCAGTGTTGCCAAATACTTGAAATGACTTTCTCCTAAATCTTAAGAAAAATCTGAATTTCCCCCAAAAATTGAAAAAAATCTCCTAAATTTTTGTGTTATATTTTTTGTCATTACAAACTAAGAATATAAACTTCTCACAAAAAAATGTAAATAGTTTTTTATTGCAGTCTTTTTATTCATTCAGATTTAGCTTAACAACAACTCAAAGAAAACATATAAAAAATGAGATGAAATTCGTTTTTGGAAACTTGCTTCATTCATTTATTAAATTATACACTTTGAAGCATAAAATTTAATTAAATTAAATGAGACATTTCCGCTTTCAATATTCAAGGCGTCAGTGTCACTAATGATGTCAAAGGTATACCCATTAAAATCTCCTAAACTATCTCCTAAACAATTCTCCGTCCTAAAAATTCCCCTAAAAGGCGAAGAATCTCCTAGATCTAGAAAGAAATCTCCTGATTTGACAGCACTGATCCGATGAGGTAAAGGTTTATTAGAAGATTAAATAAACACAACTTTGATAGTATCTATCAAATAGTGAGTAAAGATTATTTCAATGAAATCATAAAATTCACGAGTGCAAAACCACTGGTAGTTTGTCATAAAATCATGGAACATTTTATTTTGATTTTTTTGTGCTTTATTTTAGACATCTTTTTAAATTTGGTATCCTCTTTGGTATTTGAAAATAATTAAAAATAATAATCCAATTGAGATCTAATAAAATAAACATCCGCTTGGAACCAAAGACAAGAATTTCATTAAATATTTCTTCTCCATGTGATTGCATAATATTTACAATAACATTTTCAATTCAATTGTTTTTGTTTCAATAAGAAATCCAACTCCAACAAATTCAACAAATTCAATTCAACAAACACATTCACTTTCAAATTCCGCAACATTTCACTAACCGAACCATAAAAATCCGTCATAGTTGAAAATCCTCATCACTCCCTAACTTTCACATTTCTCATATGCAAATATATCACATGCAATAAAACTAACATTTCACAAGGAAAAACAACAACTTTGTCAAGCTCCATTTGAGTTATACAATGTTCCCGCTCGAACGATAATTTCCATAGCGAAATTTTCATTTTGCATTGTGTGAAAATATTTATCCTTCTCACACTGTCCCATTACTATGATCGACCAAGCAATAAAACATCACACGATGAGAAATGTTTTAAAGCGAATTTGCAACCGAAAATCTCCGACAAGCAGGCGGCAATAATAAATAGATTGTACAACAACAAAATGCAATAAGAAAAACACAAAGGAATTTGCTACAATACAACATTATGAACAACAATAACACAAGAGAGAGAAAAACGCAACCGTAGTAAAGATTTTACATTGTGGGCCAGCGCAGACACACACACACAGTTGTTGTTGCTGTTGCTGTCACACAATACCGAAAAGTGCGCGATTATTGTAATGCGACGATGGGAAAGCAAACAGGTGTCCGTTGAGCAAAATGCAAATTCTAAGAAAATTCATGAACCAGAAAAGTATTCCCCTCACTCCACTACCCACACACACACTCGCACTCACACAGAGCACTGGCAGAGAAGGACCCAAAATGTAATGGCTCAAAAAATGAATGAATAAAACAAAAACATGACAAGAGACAAGGTAAATATTAACAAAAAAGTGTGCAAGATTAAGGATAGCAACAAATAATAGAGACTTGTACCAAAGAATATGTATAATTATTACTTCGTTTTCGTTGCTTCTACGCAATGAGTTGAATACATAAGTGTGTGGGAGGTGGGGCGAGGGCAATTCAATAAATAAGACAATTGTTTGGGAACTTAACGGTGACCACAAGTCTGGGCGGCTTAACGCTGGGATTAGCAAATTTCGATATGTAAATTTTCTAGCAAGAAAGCTGGGCTTTAGTCTGTCTTACGACTGTGGTAGAAGTAGTAAAGCTTCAATGGGTTTAAGGGAGTGCAGAGAAAAGAGAATTTATTGGTTGGATTGGTTGGTTGTGTTGGTTTTTATATAAAAAAAACGATAAAACAGATGGAATTTGTATAGTTACAATTTTCCAAAATTTAAAATTTTCTTTAAGGTTAATAAAAAATAAAAACTCAAATTAAAGTAGCATAAAAAAATTAAAAGCAACAACTCCAACCACTTCAGAATAAAAATAATAATAAATATAAAAATGTATATTTTTTATATATATTTTATATATAAAATAATAATAAATATAAAAATGTATAGGTATTTGTTATTTATTTATTTTTTTTTTAATTAAAAAAATAAATATAAAAATCTATATTAATCAGGGACCGTAACAGTTATAAGTTTTATTATAAAAATCAATCTTTAAGAGTTATTTTTTTACTTTTATTTAATGACAACAAATAACAGTTATGTTTTATTTATATTTTAAAAATTCTATACTAACAATTATTTTTGATTTTTTTCATATTAGTCCACAAAAAAAAACATTTTTTTTGACTTAGTCCACAAAAAAAACAGTTTTTTTCGACTTAGCTGTCCTATGATAACAGTTATTGCTGACTTTTTTAAAAAAAGTCATCAATAAAAATCATTCAGTAATTTTTATTTATAAAAGTTATCAATAAAAACAGTGACTTTTATGTTTTAAGTCATCAATAAAAATTCTTCAGTAAGTTGTATTTATAAAAGTCATCAATAAAAATCATTCAATGACTTTTATTTATAAAAATCATTCACTTTTTTAAATAAAAGTCACTAATAATTGTTATCATAGGACAACTAAAATAAAAATCGAAAAAAATTGTTATTTGTGATCTAATATAAAAAAACACAAAATAATTGTTAGTAAAGGATTTTTTAAATATAAATAAAAAATAATTCTTATTTTTTAATGTTTCTATAATTACAAAAAAAAGTTTATTGTTAAAGAAGTTTGATTCTCCGTGCGAAAAGAAATGTATTGGTATATTTCATTTATTTGAATGACCTTTCGTTTATAGTAATTTTTTCAAATATAGTTTTCATAAATAACTGATATTTCCGGTCCCTGATATTAATTGTTTTAATTTAATTTTTTTTTTAATATTTTTTATAAACTACTAAAATATAAAAGTAGTCTTTAATGTGTAGTATAAAGAAATCCTTTATTTTTGCCTGAAATTGAAGACTTTAGTACAGTTAGAATGACCCAATTTAGGCCAAATATGTACCGTCTTGTTCGGTAATTTGTTGCCATTTTGAGAGTAATTCTATAATGTCTCTCCTATAGAAATCACCGTCCCTATTGGTAAAAAACTGGGTCAGTCAATTTTCACACGCTTCGCTTGAGGCAAATTTTTTCCCACCAAAATCAATCGCCATACACAAGATTATGGCGAGTAACTATTGAAGTATGTGGCCTGGAGTTGTCTTATTAGCCAAACCTGACCACTTCTGGCCGGTTACTTCCTTCAGATGGTCCAATATATGATCATGAATTTTAATTGTACAGGTCAAAATAAGATTAAGCAGGTCAAATTAAGATAAGCAGCTCATAACAGATGATGCCTTGTCAATTCCACCAAACACACAGCAAATTTTTCCTGATTATCAATCCTGGCTTGGCCAACGTTTGCGCTGCCTTACCGCGATTCGACCACATCCGTCTTTGCTTGACTTTGTTGTAAGTGATCCTTTTCTCATTACCATTCACTATCCGTTTCAGAAATGGGTTGATTTTTTTTTTGTGTTTCAGCATCGATTTGCAGGTGGAAGTTTGGTCCATGAGGGTTTTTGTTTTAACTCATAAGGCACCTATACATCGAGGTTCTTTTAGTACCGAGTCTTATTCAAGTGGTTCCAAACAGTTCTTTGTTCAATATTTAGTTACTGAGCAATCGAAACAATGCTTGTAATACTTAGTCGGACTCGAGGATTGCAATAATTTCTTAGCCTTCCTTAGCGTCATTGCTCTCAAAATTACTGGAGCTGAGTCCACAAAACTAAAATTGCGAGTGATTGGCTCTTACAGTATCAGGAACATAAACACTATTCACGTTTACAGAGTCCTGGCCTGTGCTTTCGCCTTTAAAAAAAAACTGTAAAATATGACGAATTTTCTCTCTGCTGATGTCTATTTTTGACGCGCGCTCAAACGAAACTGTGTCAAGCAATCGTAAAACTGTCTGAGCAGTTTTTTGGTACCAAATTTTATCTTTTTTTTTTAACGAGGAGGGAAGCATCGAAAGCTTCAGGTACTTTAAACCGCTAAACCCTCCTCTCGTCCGGACGGAGGAGGGTTCCTGGGACCAATGCTAGGAGGCCGTCGTGAGCGTTGCCGCTCAATCGTCTGTTAGATCTGTTATATCTGTTTCTCTATCGCTGCAGCTAATGCCGCTTAAATAAAATAATTTCTGAAACCACAGAAGGCTCAGGCTTTGAAGAGTCACACATTGCTTTTTAGCAACAAACTAGAGAAAAGGTGTCTAAAAATATTCACTTCTCACTTATGAAATTTTTTACTATTTTCAGAAATTGTAAATTGCTCAATGGTTTTTTTTTAAGTTAAACAAATTATTTAATATGATTTTAAAGTCCAAAATGAAAGATAAATAATTTGCCTAACGTTACCAGAATGCGATACAAATAAAAATATTATTAAGTACCAAATGCAAACAAATTGAAATCTTTGAAATTGTTGGATCGTCCTTTCATCAAAATTTTGATTTAATGTTTTAAAATAATTCATTTTTTACTTTTAATTTATCTGTTTTTAGAAATAATGAATTGCTCAATTGTTTTTTTTTTAAGATAAACAAATTATTTAATATGATTTTAAAATCTAAAATGAAAGATAAATTACACTGCACAACAGCATGTCTGTTGCATAAAGTTTTTTACATGAATCTGAATCGTTTTTCCAAGCTGTTTTCAAAACCATACTGCGTTTTTATGTAGCAGCTCTAGTTTTCGCCAAAAATGGGCGTGTCACTTTTTCGAATTTTCCTCGACTTTTTTCACGTTTTCGACTGTAATTTCCGAAAGAATAATTCTATCGAAATGATTTTTATATCGTTGCATTTACAACATCTTTTCTGACATGAATCAATTTTATGCGTTCTAAATTGGCGTTGTAATAAGGTTTCAAAGTAGGAAAATATTGAATTTCAAGGGGTTTTTTCTGATGGCGCAAATTGTGCAGATGTTTCATAAATCAAGTTACGAAGTATAGGGTGTTTTTTTTAGAGGTTTGTTTGTTGTTTATGGGGTTTGTTGCGACACAAATACAAAAATTATTAAGTACCAAATGAAAACAAATTTAAATCTTTAAAGTTGTTGAATTCACCTTTTATCTAAAACTTTTAAAAGAATTTTCACTATCACCAATACCCATTTTTGTCATTGTCATTGTTGTCAGTGGCTTAGTGCATGGGATTTCTAGTCAAAGAGTCAAAGGTTCGAATCTCATACATAGCCAGTCTTTCATAGTGTTTTTCCATCTATAACAAAAATACTTATAAATAGGACTCTTTGTTTTCCTGTTTCCACGTGCTTTGCCCAGCCTATGTGCAACTTTTCTCTCGGTATTTTCGCAGCTGTGCTTTAATGTTACGCTTATCTATCGCATTTTCCTTATGTCATGTTAAGCCCTGACAATGCACTCTTCGCACCAAACAGCAGATCGATTCTTTATCACTTTAAGTGTCATCTACCGAAATTGCTCATCATTCATCATTTCATGTCAGTTGGTCAGTTGTTCCGACGCGCTTTCCAAATGATGTGCAAATACTCAGCGGGTCACATTTTCTTATCAACGCGCACATCGACGCAATCGTCAGCGTCGCCAGCCACCAGCAGCAGCAAAAATCGTTGCTTCTTTTATGTGGAATTTTTGCGTCGCTTATTTGCCAGCAGGAATCACAACAGCAAAACCCCAAAACAACAACTCACGCAACATTTCAGTTTTCCCACCCACTCCACAAACTTCTCTTACTGGCTGCTATCTCACACCTCACACAACGCCACCAATTACTGTAATTCCTGCTTTTACCATTCGTCTGGCTGCATGTCTGTCTGTCTGTCTGTCTGACAGTCGGTCTATCTGTCTGTCAGTCGGTTTGTGTGTATGTCTGCCACCAGGCACCATGATTCTTATCAATTTAACTTGATTCGTTTGCTGCCACACAACACAATCCAAAGTATGTGTGTGTGTGTGGGTGCGTGTGTGTGGGTGCGTGTGTGCGCCCGAGAATAAATGCTTGAATGGCTGAGTGAATGGATGCATAAATGTTGGTGTCAACCCTTAAAACACACACACACAGAGACCAACTAGCCGACGCATCACCAACCCACCCACCTTTGAACCGAAATAAACTCGAAAATCCTGCAGCAGCAGCAACACCGAGTTGTTGCAAGTTGGCGTGCGGCGTGCGGCGCCGTGAGACAGACGAAAACGTGTTGCTGCTGATGTTCAAATTCCCATGCAATAATGTCGGCGTTGATGGCTTGAATGTTGATGTCCTTGTGTGTGTGTGTGTGTGTGTGTGTAGTTGTTGGTTTTTCTGTTTTTGTTCGTTGGCAACGTTTTGTTGTTGTCGCTTGGTCTGTTGTTGATTATGCTAAAAATGCCAAGCAAAAGTATATTATTCCACTTTATTCAATGTCTACGAAAATGATTTCGGTTTGCTTTCTTAGAGGTTTTTTTGTTTTGTTTTTTTCTCATTGTTGTTGTTGGTATATTTGGCATCCTTAGCAAAAATTTGTGTGTTCCTAAAGCATTTCTTTGCCACAATAGCAACTTGCCATACTTTTTCGTTTTCATTGCCACAACAACACAAAAAACGCCTTTTACGTTCTTTGATAAACTTTTCTGTTGCTTTATTCTTGCTTTCAAGAGGATGTTTTTATTTTTATAAATTTTGTGTGCGCTCTATTTTTGCTGTTTGTCTGTCGTGTCCTTTTTCTTATTTATTTTTCTTATTTATTTTTCTCTTGTCTTTTGTTGTTGAATTTTTGCGCTTTGTTGAGTTTTGTATTCATTGCGCGTAGCACCTTTAACAAATTTTAGCGATTTTGCTTTGTTGATTTCGTTGCCACAACAATTGCTGCCACAAATGTGGCAAGTGGCATGTTGCTCATCGCATGTAGCGCAATGATAAGGCAAATTAATTTCGTCGCCCATGCTGTCAGTTCTATTTACGTCAATGGCTCTACACGTAATTTTGACAGTCGTTTCAATTTTGAATTAAATTAAATTAATTGAAATAAATAAATTAATTAATTCATAAATTTATAAATAAATTTAAATTTAATGAAATAAATTGAATTAATTTAATTTAATTTAATTACAATTAAATTTAAATTTAATCAAAATAAATATTTATAAAAATTATTTTTAATTTAATTAAATGAAAATAATGAATTTAAATTCTTAATATAATTAAATTTTTTTATATAAATAAATATATAAATTAATTAACTTATTAATAAATAAATTTAAATGGAATTAAATAAATAAATTTAATTAATTTAATTTAATTAAATCTAATTTAATTAATTTAATTAAATTTAATTAATTAATTAATTAATTAATTAATTAATTTATAAATACATTTAAATTACATTTATTTACATTTAATAATTAATTAATTAATTAATTAATTAATTTATAAAGACATTTAAATTTAATTAAATAAATTGAATTTATTTAATTTAATTAAAATTAAATTTTAATTTAATTAAAATAAAAATTCATAAAAATTATTTTTAATTTAATTAAATTAAATTAATGCATTTCAATTCTTAATTAAATTAAAGTATTTATATAAATAAAGAAATATTTATTTATTTCTTTATTATTTTTAATTACAATTAAAATTATAATGTAAAAAAAGTACTAGCTGCCAGGCTATCGGCAGCCCTGAATTTAAAATGAAATTTAATGAAATTTAATTATTTTAATTAAATTAAATTAAAATAAATATAAAATTAATTTAACTAAAATTAAATTCATTAAATTGATTTATTTAATTAAATTAAAATTTATTTATTAATTAATAAATAAACTAATTTATTTATTTATATAAAATAATTTAATTTAATTAAGAATTGAAATGCATTAATTTAAATAAATTAAATTTAATTAATTTAATTTAAATAAATTTAATTAATTAAATTATTAATTTATAAATCAATTTAAATTGAAATAATAATGAAAGAAATTGAAGTAATTCAATTTAATTAAAAGTAAATTTAAATTTAATTTAAATAAAAATTTATAAAAATTATTTTTAATTTAATTAAATTCAATTAATGCATTTCAATTCTTAATTAAATTAAATTATTTTATATAAATAAATAAATAAATTATTTAATTCATTAATAAATAAATTTTATTAAATAAATAATTATAAATAATAATAATAAATAATTTATTAATAATAATTTAATTTAATTAAATATAATTAATTTAATTAAATTAAATTAAAATGAATTTAAAATTAAATTTAATTAAATTTAATTATTTTAATTCAATTAAATTTAAGTAAATATAAAATTAATTTAATTAAAATTGAATTAAACTAATTAAATTGGTTTATTTAATTAAATTTAAATTTATTTATTAATTAATTAATTAATTTATTTATTTATTTAAATTAATTTAGTTAAAAATTGAAATTTTTCGCCGGATCAGACTTTGATTTTCAAAAATCTTTGCTTAGAACATAAAATTCGGCATTAGTTAATATTAGCAAAATTCAGACCATATGGCAACCTTATGCTCAGCACTCATTTTGCATTCATGACACTGTCAAATATTGTCGACAAACAAACGTATGTAAAATATTTTGCAAAATATTTTTGGTTAAACATGAACGCTTTACAAATATTATTATTACAACCATTACCAATAAAATGACAACAGCAACAACAAGAATACAACAAATAACAAGAATATCTGAACGCCTACTTGAGCATCATTCAGCCGTGCTCGCATTTCCAACCAAGAAACAAACACACCCAAACACACACACATGCACACTTATACGCCCACAAATAGCAGCGCACCGAACACGGTGACAGTGACCGAGCGATGCTCGTTATTATGTTCAACGGCGTCATTATCGGCAGCAAAAAGGACAACAACGATGACGACGCAGCCACCAGCACCACAACCGACACTATCACCGCTCGACACCACTTCACTGTGCCCCGAATGGGCTGATGAATATTTGCCAAAGTGATTGTTTCCCTCTTCCCCTGTCGTCACACCTTCTGTCCTCGGCGCTTGCCTGTCGTCGCTGTCCCACTGCAACATTGTGCCAAGTGTGCAGTGCTGCTGGCGCTCGGGTGTTGGTGGCTGCCTTAACAACAACAATAGCAATATCGAGCAGCAAACATTGCTGGCAACAGCGGGCCAACACTAGTGGACACAGCTGTGCAAATTTTCGCCGCACAGTACAATGCGTTGTAACCCCATATCGATAAATATATGGCCGACAGTATGACATAAGCTTTTTGCGTCCGCTCCCGGCGGACGCATCCCTCTTGCGCCAATGTGGTCGGCGGGCAGGATTTTATGTTCAAACAAAAGTGCCCCGCCGGCATTAGCCGAAAGTGTCCAGTCGAATTTAGTGGAGTTTTCCGGTTGCTGTGCGTACAGTTCGTGCGAAAAGTGCCGGCACAGTAGTACAGCGCGAGGAGGGAAGCGGTGTGTGGCTAAAAAATATGTGAATTGTCAACAAAATTTTTGCAAATACTTTACACAACACACATACATACAAACGTTGTGGCAGTGCCACAGAAGGACCAACACAGCCAGACAAAAATGACAGTTCGACAGAAGCAAAGAAGGAGCAACAAATTTGCACCGACTGGGCGCACACAAGTGGCAGACATTCTAAACAGTTTGTAGTGAAAGCAAGTTGTTTGTTGTTATTTGTAGTTGTTGTTGTAGCTTAGAGCGGCCGCAAATGTAGCAGCTGCGGCTGCAACGACCAACCAGCATTGTGGCTGCCACCTAAAAGTTGCACACTAAACTTTTTCGCCCACAGTGTGTTTTTCTGTTATTGTTGTTGTTGTTGTTGTTTGTTTCTTTTTAGCATTTTTCTGTAGAATTAGCAGCGGGCAGCTGTTGTCGCCGCTTGTTGCAGCAAAACGTATAAAAATGTGCAAATTTATGTTTGCCTAATAACAAACAGGAACGAGTTGAGCGTGTGGCAGCCACACACTCCACATTTCGCAGCTCGCAGCTCACAATTCGCATTGGCATTGGCACTGCCAATGCTAATGGCATCGGCGCCCAGCCAGCCAGTGTGGCCAATTTTGAGCGCAGCTGGCACCCGCACCCGCACACCCACACATGGCCGCCCGCAAAATTTATGTCAGTTCCGTGAACTGCTGCTAGCTCGGCCAAAAAGTACTGTAAATGCCGAAAAAGTCTACCGAAAAAGGAAATAGCAAAGTTGCTTTCGGTTTTTCGGCAGCGGCGGGCTTGGAGAATTTAAATTATATGCCCGCTGCTGTTTCAGTTTGCAGTTTTGCAGTGTGGTAATAGTTATGAAAACTTTGCAGTTTTTCTCTTTCACAAATAAACATTGTGCGTATTAGAACATTTTGTAAAACCAAACAAAAAAAAACAAAGTTATTGCAGCACATGTTTCGTTAAAGGGTTAAAAACTGAATGTTCTAAATTTTTTAGAAATGTAAAGAAAATATTTGCTAATTCATTGGTACACGCTTACAAATTGTTGACGGTGAAATTTCAGCATTTTGGCGATAGTGATTTGCATTATTGCATTCGAATACCCATTACAAAAGAAATAGCATAACCAAAAGCCAATGCTCAGCCAAGAGCAGCACTGAGACGGACCCCATGGGGTCTGGTTTTGGCCTTAATCTCAACCTCAGTCAAGTTCGTGCCCTCTGATCTTAGTTTTGATGACTTTTTTAAAATCTATTTTGGTCTATGCCCTGGTTTCTGTGTTCCATGTCTGCCTTGGCATCGGTCTTGACTTTAGTCACGATCTATATTTTGGCCTCTGTTCTACAGTGCCGGTCTTATTCTCATTTGTAATCTCACTCTCGAAATGGTTTATTTTGCTAGGTTTCGGTCTTTATCTCAAACTTGGTCATAACCGTGGTGTCTTGATTTTAGTCTTTGTCTCTCTTTTGGTTTCTGTTTTTGTCTATGTTATGGGCTCTGTGCTGATATTTGCCTTGATTTCGGTCTTGGTTTCAGTCACTATGTCTGTTTTGGCTTTGGTCTCGCAATCTCGGTCATGTTTTCATTCTCAATTCAGGATCATGACTCAGGCCAAGACTAGGACGAAGATTAAAATCGGAGGCAAGTTTCAAAACAAGACTAACATGGAGACTACAACCAACAACGAGACCAATAGAGAGAAAAATCAAAAGCAAGACCAAGACTAAGATCGAGACTGGGGCCAAGACGTAAACTAAACAGGAACCAAGGTAGTGGCGTACACAGGGGGTTTTGGGGTTTCAAATCCCCAAACACAAAAGTTGCTGGTATTAAATGTGGTTTGGTATTCGGCTCAAAAGTTGTACGCAAAACCCCCAAAATGAAATCCGTTGTGCGCCTCTGAACAAAGGCCAAGATAAGAGATAAGACCAAGATCAGACCAAGAGCGAGTTTGAGGCCGAGATCAAAACCAAAACCTTAATGGAGACCCAACAATAGATCACCGCTTATAGAATATCTAGCAGTATTGGCACTGAAACAGGAATAAAAAACTGGATCTTTTTTTCTGTCGGAGGTGGAAAATCCGCAGAATGTACTGAGCTCCAGCCTAGCATGTCGGATTTTTACCGGCTAAAAACCAACCCCCAATCGTCGACCGTTATCCCCGCGGGACCCCCTCCCGGCATTACGTCGCGGGGCCGGTTTAGTCTCAGATAGACTTCAGTCTGGTAGTCGCACTTTCGCGCGCCGCTTCCATTCGTATCGCCGTTGTAACGACATCACTTTCGATGCGAAATGGTCAACTGCTGTCCAATTCGTTTCCATTTCCAACATCTTGTGGATTAGCGTCTGTGTTGTGGTATCGGTAACAGTGGAAAACTGCATGTTCCGCATCTTCGTTTGCGTTAAAGCAATAGTCACAGTAAGAGCACAGATAACTCAACAAGTAACAAGTAATCAAGGAACATAACTTGACCTGTGGTAAGGGTCTTCCTCGTAACCGAATCGATGCAGATAGGCCTTAAAGCATCCATGGCCTGTGAGGATCTGTGAAAGTTGGTGTCACCGTGCTTACTTTTCAGCCAAGTATCGATGTCTGGAATGAGCGTGTGCGTCCAACGTCCTTTTGCGGAAGAGACCCACCGTTCTTGCCACTTCCCTCGCTTTGTTTGCCTTGATGGTCTCCTGTCTCTCTTTGTTTCCTGCATCCCGAAGTTCTACTGCCTCGATAGGCATTCTGCCCGCAATTACGTTGGCAGCGTCATACGACAGCATCCGGAAGGACCCTAAGTGATGCCCACCGGTGTACTCTTGCCACATCCTTCAGATATGAAAGTGTCTCCCAGATCGGCGCCGCGTACTGGATAATAGATGTGCTGATGGTTGCTAGCAATCTCCTCGTTTGCTGCCTAGAGCCCCCTACGTCCGGCATTAGTCGTGTTAGTGAAACTACAGCTATGTTCGCTTTTTTGGCCGCATGTTTCAAGTGCTCCTTGAAGTTTAGCCGATTGTCCAACAAGTACCATTGTAGAGTAGAGCAATATGGAATTAGTACAGTGTTGCCAGAACCTGAAATGACTTTCCCCTAAATCTTAAAAAAAATACTGAAATTTCCTCCCAAAAGTTAAAAAATCTCCTAAATTTTTGTTTTATAATTTGCGTCATTTTAAAGGAATTAAACTTCTCATAAAAATACAAATTCGTACATACATATACCTACATATTTTTTTTATTCATCTTCAGCTTGACAACAAAAACTTAACAAAAACAAAACATATAACAAATGAATTACAGTCGTGTCGGGGTATAGTGAACACCCTATATAGTGAAAACCTCGATATAGTGAACACACAAATTTTGACATGGAGCCTCTAAATATTGAATAAAATTTTGAAAACAATTTCAAGCAAAAAGCAAAAAGTGTATATTGAGCGAATAAAACGAGTTTTTGAACAAAAATGTTAACCTTGATATAGTGAACAACCTCAATACTGTGAACAGGCCTTGTAATAATTAGTTCACTATATCCAGACACGCAGCAGCCGCCGTAGCTCAGCTGGCTAGTGCGTTGGGTCGCGAGTCAAGACTCCGCGAGTTCAATACTCCGTTGCGTTAACACCGAAAAAAAAGAAAAAAGAAAAATGTTTCTTTCGGCGGCTGTCCTCTCAGCAGGAAATGGCAAACCTCTGAGAGTAAAATTGCCTATGAAAAAGCTCCCAACTCGCCGTTCGGAATCGGCATAAAACTGTAGGTCCCTTCCAACCTTGTAAAAAACATTCGCACGCACAACACGGTTGGTTGCGGGTAGCTAGGCCTTAGTCTCGTAATCGGGCTGTCGTGCCAGTCAAGAAGAAGAAGATATCCAGACACGACTGTAAATAAAAAGTGCCGTCTTTTGGCGGGATTTCATTGTGACAGCAATAAGTGGGAACGAGATAGAAAGAGCTTATATTTTGTAACCTTAAAAATTTTTAACACAATAGGGCGCTTTGACTATTAAAATAGTTGCCAAAATATGTTTTGTTGCCAATTGGGACCTTTGGCAACAAACAAAATCTCCCAAAAATCCGCTAAGAATCCGAAAAATCCCCTAACATAAAATATAAATCTCCTAAACATTCTCCTGAACAATTCTTCCTCCTAAAAATTCTCCTTAAAGTCCAAGAATATCCAAAATCTAGGAGGAAATCTCCTGATCTGGCAAGACTGAACTAGTAAAACTGTCAGCGCTAGCTCCTGTAACCAGAACTGGCAATGCAATCGTGTCTTCAGTTAAAATGTATCAGTTGGCACCGCTTTCCTTTGAATTTTAAACAACCGACAATCGACAATAATTCAACTTTGAATGAATTGGAATTCTTTTTTTTCGTGCCAAACTCACAGCTACAACGCTGCACGATGCCGCAGCTGCGTTGTTATTATATGTATTTTTCATCATCAATAACACAACAACAACAACAACGACAACAAACAGCTACCACCTGCAACGATTCCATTATCAACAGCAACAGCACACATACACACCACCAACCACCACAGGAACAACAACAACAAAATTGTCAACAACAGCACCAACAACCGCAACAACAGAATAGCAACGGCAGCCTTTGCATCTTGCCACATTGTTTGGACAAGCTAATGGAAATTTCCTCGCTCGTTCCTTCCGTCCGAAATGCGCTGTCAAGTGTTGTGTGGGTGTGCGTGTGTGTGTGTGGGGGGGCGGGAGCACGCCTGTGGCTGTATGTGTGCGATAACATTTCAGCCAATGTTGACGATTTTGATGATAATGATGTTGGCGTTGCTGCCAAAGGGTAAGCAACATGGAACCGCCACCGTCAACAGCAGCGAACCGACGACAACGACATCAGCATTGCCTTTGCAATTTACATAACCTGCCCCTTCCAATACCCCCCAGCACATGCTGTCCATTCTCAAGTTTGCTTTTGCGATAATAATTTGTGGATTCAGCTGCACACACAGACACATCAAATATCTGAAAGTGTGTGTGTGTGTGTGTGTTGTTGCAGCAATTCAGCCATAAGCAGCCACCGCACAACCTGTCAAAACCCCACCTGCCCCATTCGGCTGCTTGCTGACTGCCTGCCTGCCTGACTGGCTGGTTGGCCTAACTGGCAGCCTCCGCTGGCCAAGGTTGCGATATGCCATCGCTCAATGTTTTGTCGTGTGCCGCCTGCATTCCTCGCTCTAAAGTTCCTGTTGTTGTTGCGATCGTTTATTGTTGTTATAGTGTTTGTTGCTGTTGTTGGCGGTGCTGTCATGCGTTTATCTGGGTTTGTTTTGTTTGCACAGCAGATTGTCTTCTGCCAAATATGTGGGGACCCATATGGCAAAGACAACAACAGCACCGCAGCTGACGTGCTAACCCACACATACACACACGTACACACACACATTCACAGTTACATAAACATCAAACCGCCCGCTCTCACCCAATAACGAAAAGTCTACAATCTAACCCAATTTCAGTTGTATTGGTTGAGATGAATGCGAATTGGGTGGCGACAAATTTATGCTGCTTGAAAAAGTTACAGCGATGCTGAAATGTAGAAAAAGAGATTTCAAGTCGATATAAAAATATTCTCAGAACATTATATAATTCTTGGAGTATTACATTAATGTTATTATTTGTTTGTAGTAACGAATATTTAAAAACAGATAAATAACATGCAAATAAGTAGTAACTGAAGTAAGTAATTGATGTGACATAACCAACAATTTACATTTACATTTCTTTTTTAAATTTTTTTCTATAGAATGTTGTCTTTATAAAGCAAAACTTGCATTCGGAGAAATGGTTTTTGATATAATTTATCTTTTGGGTTATATAAAAAATATTCACGGCTTATTATTACAAGAAGAAGTTGGTAGCCACAAATCTGGCAACACTATTTCGATTCAGCGTTGCCGTTTTGGTTTTTTTTAACCAAAAATGGTTATTTTTATTTTTGAAAATAGGTTTTGGTTATTTGGTGATTTTTGATCCTATTTGGTTATTTTTTAGAATATTGAACACTGATACAAAATGTATCTTAAATATCAACGAGCACAATATTTTTGGGAGTGGCAATAATATTGATATTATTCTTGTAAAAAAGTAAGCAACATTGTTTAAATCGATAACTACGTTTCAAAAGAGTCAACAACACGTTCTCGGTCGTTCGCAACTAATTAAAAAAAGTATATCTATTTTTGCAGCTCACTGAAATTTTTACTGTGCTCACGCACGTGTTAATTATAATTATTTATTTTATGTCACACATACATACATATGTGTTAAAAGCCTTTTAAATGCTCCTTAAATCTTGAAATTTATGTATAAGTTATTTATTTTGCTTATTCGAATAAGCATTTTGGTTATTTTTGTTACATTTTGGTTATATTTATTTTTGTTCCTGGTTATAAATGTGTTTTTCTTGTGGCAACACTATTCCGATTATGTCAAACGAACACATGTTTGAAAGGTGGCATTTCAGGTTCGATTTTGTTCTTTTGAAGACAGTTGTGTAATTCGTTGCTAATGTAAAAAGTTACATTGATTTGAAAATTAGTGAAAACATGGCGACAAATTTGCGCAGTTTACAGCAGTGTTGCCAGATCAGGAGATTTCCTCCTACATTTAAGAGATTCTTGGCTTTTTAGGAGAATTTTTAGGAGGAAGAATTGTAGGAGAAAGTTTAGGAGATTTATATTTTATGTTAGGGGATTTTTCGGATTCTTAGCGGATTTTTGGGAGATTTTTTGATAACCAAGTATGATGTATTGGGAACACTGGCAAAAAACATATTTTGGCAACTACTTTAATAGTCACTCACCCGATTGTGTTGAAACTTTGTAAGCTTATAAAATGTAAGCTCGTTCTATCTCGTTCCCACTTATTGCTGTCACAATGAAATCCCGCCAAAAGACGGCACTTTTTGTTTAATTCATTTGTTATATGTTTTGTTTCTGTTAAGTTTTTGTTGTTAAGCGGAAGATGAATAAAAAAGGCTGCATTCAAAAAAATTATATGTACATACATATTTTTATTGTTTTATAAGAAGGTTAATTCCTTTAAAATTTAGGAGATTTTTTCAACTTTCGGGATGAAAATTCCGTCTTTTTTTAAGATTTAGGAGAAAGTCATTTCAGGTATCTGGCAACACTGGTTTACGGTGAAGTTGCTGTGAGTGAATGCCGGACCCAGAGGTGGTTTGCTCGATTCTGTCAAAGATGTACCTCACTCTGATCGGTCAGTGACTGAAAAAGCCAATGAAATTTTGCAACTGATGGAGCCAGATTGACTCGCAAGCTGTCAGGAGATAGTGGAGCCACTAAACATTTAATCATTTAAAGTAAGCACGCATGATGAATTAACAGGAAGAAATATGACTGTCTGAATTATTATCAGTGAAACTCTGCTGAACCCCAACGAAATCGAACAATTTTTGAAGCAAATCATTACGGGTGATGGAAAGTAGATTCGATACGAGAGTATCCAACGTAAGCGCAGTGACTTTTTACAAACGTCTTTTTACAGCCTGGATTGACGGCAAACAAGGTTATGTTGAGTATTTGGTGGGCTTGAAAGGGAATTGTTTATTACGATTCGGTTCTCTACTGCTCTCATTTAGACCGCCTGAACGAATCAGTCAAGGAAAAGCAACGAGAATTGGTTACCAGGAAAGGAGTTCTGTTCTATCATCACAATGCCAGGCCACATATTTCTTTGATGGTTTATAATATAGTAAATTCACGAAACTAGGTTGGGAACTTTTAATGCACCCGTATGCACCGTGGACCCCAGATCTTGCACCATCTGACTGTCATTTGTTTCGATTTGTGCAAAACTCTCTTAATGGTAAAAAATTGACCGACCGAGGAACCGCTGAAAATCACTTGGTCAAGTTTTTCAATAAGCAATTGAAATTAAAAATTTATGGAAAAATGTCATAAATAATAAGAATAGCCAATATATAACTTGATTTTCAGTAAAGACTATTTTTATTCAAAAATGTATCAAAAACCCTGGATACGAAAGGCGGTTGGTAGTTTTTCTTTCACACTTAGAGGATTGACCATTACCTGCCAAGACCGCACTTATGCGATTCTTGTAATTCTCATCTGCTTCATGTGGATAGCGATAGAAGTAGATGAGCGTTTTTTCCAGCCCGAGCCAGGAATCGAACCTTGCGTCTCTGGTATATTTAAGTTAGCCAATTTGGAAAAATTCTTGAAATCAATGTATTCACATCTTTTTGTTTTAAAAGTGAAAAATAAAAACATTATTCGAAAAGCGACAAATTTTCTATTCCATTTGATATCCATATTTACATCATCGTATTAGTGAATATATTTAAATAATTTTTTGAAATTGGCGTGTTCGTAAAACTTTGGAGTTCTTTTAACCCTTTCGACCCCAAAGTCTGCCTGAGAGCAACTTTATCTATTTGTCATCTTATAGCAAAAGCTACGATTGATTTATGGGTTTAATTTATGTAGGCACCAAAAAATTAATACTTTTAGAAGTAAATTCAAAGCAAATTACAAAAATTTCACTGTTATCAACAAAATAATTTCCAATAATTTTCAGCGATATCGGGGAAAGTTTGTGTTCTAATTGAAGTCTACGAATTGGGCGCGTTTGATCAAAACCCTGTTTCTTTAATAATGGTTGAATAAAATCAAAAAGTGATAATTTTGTATTTTTCCATAAATATTAAGTAATATTTCTGTAATTGAAAAATATTGATACAAAATTTATTTAACCCATTTTAAGCTCTAGAACACGTGTGCACACTTCTTAGGCAAATGTTTCATGATTTAAATACCAAAAAGTAATATCGAGACACAGGGTAAAATTCGGGGTCAAAAGGGTTAAAAGGACAACGGGTACTTTTTTTAAATTTCTTATATTTTCTGGTGTCACTCTAAAATTTCACTCCACTATTTTCTATATCACTCCGAAACACTCCACTTTTTCAGAATTTTCACTCCGGTTGAAAACTTCGAAACGACAGCACTGCGCTGGACTATCGAATAAATGAATAAAATTAATAAATGAATAAAAATAGTTAAAATTAAAATTAAATTAGTAAATGAATAAAATTAAAATGATGAAATAAAAGAAGAAAACGCAAAGCTAAGAATTATTTTCTCTCTTCTCATTTCCTTCTTTCTTACCTTTCTAAATAGTTTTTTATAAACAATTTTTCCTCTAAATAAACACAGAGAAATCGCAATAATTCTTGCCTCCGTAATTCGAGAATAATAATATCAATAATTCGTAACAATCCGTTGGTCCCTAGAAAAAATCGCCTGATTTCGCAAAAATGTCATATATTTTGAATCTTTGGAATTGTTTCCTGTTAAATCGAATTACATGATTTCGATGTTTTCTGCAAATTAAACACTATCTACAT
This sequence comes from Melieria picta, assembly GCA_964056695.1. Classification (NCBI taxonomy): domain Eukaryota; kingdom Metazoa; phylum Arthropoda; class Insecta; order Diptera; family Ulidiidae; genus Melieria; species Melieria picta. The sequence continues at coordinate 104,741,036 of OZ057400.1, read as the reverse complement.
TAAACATTATCGTAGTTTGCACCTCTTATTATCTACGCCAACATGTAAACAATTGCATTATTTTAAAGTTTTGTAGCACAAAACGTAGCAAGCCACGTTGGCTGTTGGCGTTCGCGTTTGCGGTGCAGTAAAATATGATGGATCGTGTTGGCGCAGGTTTCCACAGTGTCATCGCCGCATCGTCATCAGTTGCTGCTCCACTCGTCCTTGCGCGCACAATCGCATCGCACCAACCCCACCGCCACTCCCACCTCCCCACCACATAGCGCCGCCCATTTTCTATGGTCGTCTCAGCTGTTCGTAGTTTAATTTCAAATTGCTTTACAACAATGTTTAAAATCGACATTGGGTGCTCGCATTTCTTCGCCTTCGCTCCCATCATCGACGAATGCATTTGTCTGCAAAATCTTTGCATTTATTCTTGCACGTTTTTTGGTTCGTTTTCGTTGGCTTTTTTCGGTTGGTTTTCCTTCTGTTCACATTTGTTTCTGTTGTTATTACTTATTGTGTGCATGTTGTTGTATAATATTGAAACCTTTACGCGGCACACATAACCGACAGGAGACCATATGGAAACATGCACGAAGAAGGCAGGCTGTGAATTTCTTGGTTCTGACATATTTTGCAATTGCACAACATTTGTGTGCTGCCTCATAGTGCGGCCGCCAATAAAAGTTGATTGTTTCCGAATTGCCGACAATCAACGAAACACAATTGCGTTGTCAGTTTGTCAGCGTTTAAATGACAAACGCAGCATTTTAAAATGCCCGAAGCTGAGCGACACGTAATCGTTGTTACATGTGCCCACCGCTGTTTTAGGCGAACAAGTGGCCTACCTGCACACGCCATAACGTTTTGTCAATTTGACAATTTGACGCAACATAATTTTAAGGAGGCATCCGATAAACGAGGCTCACAAAAACACGTAAGCATTGTGGGCCATATAAGCTCTGGTTCTGGGTATAAAATGGACATTGGAACTGATTTTAAAGTGGTTCTGAAACTGCTTCTTGCAAGCTTTAAAATCACAACAACTCACAACTCGATGCTTGGTAAACCCAAAAAGTTTGCAAATCAGCGAAATTTATGATCTCTGCCAGGATAATTCAAACGGTTTCAGGTAGTAAGTTATATGGCGTTCAAACTGACGACTTAAACCTGTTTAAAGTGATTAAACAAGTTAAATGAACAAAACCAGTTCGAAAACCTGTTTATTCACATGCAATTGTTGTTGGAAATTAAACGTGTTAAACCATTTAACATGTTTTGAAACGAGTTTAGCGCAGGGTTGCATCCGAAAGCTTTCTATGAAAAAGCTTTTTTGTCAACTGAACACACCGCACACACTCTGAACACATACTAGAAAAACATCCCTTAAATTTCAGCTGTCATTTCATCAAAACAAAACAACAAAAATTGAAAATTTGAAAAATTTGAAATGAATGAAAATTATCGTTTTGCTTGCACTGCTTTCATTCCATTCATCACCTTTTTATGGCATCTAATATTTGGACGAAGTTGAGAATGTTGCCGCGGATTGTGAAATATGCACCAATATTTCGCTCGAATCATGCTCCCAGCACATTTTCACGCACAGTTCACAAAAATATTTATTTGATTATTTGTAAACAAACACCTGTCAAATTGAACCTCATTGAGCAGTCTGGACGGTTGTGTTCAACAAAAAGCTCTTTTCACTTAAACTAGTTTAAATGAGTCAGTTTGAACGCCATATTAGTCGTTAACTTACTATGCGCTGAGCTCATTCACATCGTTGGTAATGCACCAGTGTTGCCAGATGAATGTTTTTTCCACTAAATATGGTAGATTTTTCGGAACTATTAAAAATTTTAAAAATTTTGTGTCTTCCAGTTGGAGCGTTTTTCTTTGGCTTAGTCAAAGACATTTGTAAAAATAATTGCAAAAAAGTTAGACGCTTAGCAAAAATCTGAAGGACAGTTGGTTAGTGCGTAGTTTTGAATTTACTGAACACTTGACAGACATTCGTAATCATCAATTTCCAGACATTAAAGCTTAACATTTTGCAATGGAAATTTTATAGTTGAACATATTTGTAGCTAAGGTCGGCGCAACGGAATCAAAACGCAATGGGGTTTTCAAGTTTACGTAGAAATAACTATTATTTTATTTATTTTTGATTATTTTAATTATTATTTTTGATTAACAAATGTAAATTTTCATGAAAGGTAAAGTTTGAACAATACATGCGACTGAAACCGTACAGAAAGAGAAGGGATTGGTGGGATTAGAGACAGGATCGTCAGAATCAGTCTTTGTTGTATATGCAGAAATTTATTTGGGGGTTGGATGTGATGTGTGTCTGTCCCGAACAGGTGGATCTGTAAAGATATAAAATCTTCAAATTCAAGTTTGGTCGACTGTGACATCTACCTGACACTGTGGACCAGTTTGACCATGAAGAAAAGCCGTTTTAGGCTGTCCTTGAGTTGATCCTTTATACGACAACTCGTTCATCATCAACTCGATTCATCAGTGTACACTGTGCTGCTTCTCGTCTCGTGATATTTGCAGAAACTGTGGAAATGAAGGAGAAGTAGAAGTCATAAGACAATTCTTAACCTAAGTAACGCAGCAAAAATTGAAATTTCAGATCTTCTCTTCTTCATCAAGAGGTTTTATTCGTTTGCTTCGGTTTGAGGCCGATTGTTTTCTCCATAATAAAACAGCACAGTGTTGCCAGATCAGGAGATTTCCTTCTAGATTTAGAACATTCTTGGCCTTTTTTGAGAATTTTTAGGAGGAAGAATTGCTGAGGAGAAAGTTTAGGAGATTTTAATGGTGACACATTGGACATCATTAGTGGCACTGAAGCCTTGAACATTGAAAGCTAAAGTGTTTAATTTCATTAATTAAATTTTATGCTTCAAAGTGTTTAATTTATGCAATGAATGAAGGAAGTTTTCAAAAGCAAATTTCATACCGATCTCATTTTTTTATATGTTTTGTTTGTGTTGTTGTTGTTTGTTGTTAAGCTGAAGCTGAATGAATAAAAAGGCTGCAATAAAAAAATATAAATATATATTTTTTTTAATAGAAGTTCAATTCCTCAGTTCATAGTTAAAAAATTTATAAAAAAAATTATTTATTATAATTTATTTAAAATTTATATTTTTAAATTAAAAATAAATTTTAATTTATAATATATTTATTTTTAAATTTTTGGCAGGAAATTTCATTTTTTTTAAGATTTAGGAGAAAGTCATTTCAGGTATCTGGCAACACTGCAAGGGCAAAGGACTCATAATGGAGTATTTTGGCATCCGAATGGAAGTGCGGCTTAAGTCCGCTACAGACCTTAGACTTACTTTCAAAAGCGGTTGCAAACGTGTCATGTCTGAGTTAAAAAAAAACGATGGTCTGTAGGCATGTTGACGACCGAATTTGAGGTCTAACGAACAGTCTGAGTTAATTCAAAAGATTTGAATTTTATTATACTTTGACCGAAGCCAAAGTGGTCAAACCTGTTTGTGTGTGTGTGTGTGTGTGTCCGTCTGCAACTGAAGTACTAAATCTTAGTTCGCAACCAACCAACCACGTCTGTAGCGGGCTTAATGCCGTACATAGACCTTCCTTACCTTAGCTAACCTGACAGTGATGTCTAAGCTGTTCGTCAGTTCGACAACAAAACATAGATTTTGGTTTGAATTCCGTTGGCAGGGCACAACTGGCGAATAAAGGGCACATTTTATTATTATATAATAATATAGAGAATTATTAACCCATTGCTGCCTAATGGGTAAAAATTTACCCATGAAAATTGACTTTTTAAAAAAATCACAGAAAAGTTCGTGGTAGAGATATCTCAAAATAGATAGGGATGGTTGGGGTAAAGATGGAACTACCTTAGTCTAGTGGAGGTCACCCAAAAATTCCGCCATCTAGCTAGAGTTACCAGACTCCAAAAATTGTTAATTTTCCGGAGGTTCACAAAAATCTGCCTCCTAACTCACCTGTTAAAAAGTATGGAAAAAAGCTGGCATTGCTGCGTAATGGGTACAAAATACCCAATGAATATCTTAGCAACTTGCAGAGATAGAAAGTTGAAATTTTGTTTCTGATCATTTTGGGTCAATTCCAGGTCGTGTATGAAATTTTATCAAAATCGTATGGGCGGAACTGGTACCGGACTTTAATGGGTTAATCCCAAGAACCCAAGATTCTCTGATTTGTGGTCCAAATCATGAAAAACTAAATCACAATTAATAACAAATCAAAATTTTTGCAAAATTGTATTAGTATTGTAGACAAGTGTTCAGTGTAAGGAAAGTCGGAGAAAGAAGCTGAAGGGTGAGTTTTTGTGTCGAAAAATTCCTAACGCGTCAAATATTGCTCAATGAAATGCTTTCTGATGTTCACTACAAAACATTGGACAACAAATTGTGTTGTCTTTAGAAATTAGGCCGGTAATGGATGTTTTTTTAATTCTTTTTATATTCCTGAAGAGCTGAAATATGGCCGAATGAAATGTTTTGTGGTGTTAAAAACAGATGGTCTCAATTATTATTGCCTTTAATCGATGTGTTTAAACACTTTGTAAATCCCTACAAAATTCATTCATTGCTAACTCTGACTTTAGTTCAGAAGGTTTCATAATCAGCACAGATGGTTTGTGAATCCTTGAAGAGCTCAGGAAAATGGCCTCTTCTGACATTTTGTTTTAGTAATGTTCTGGCTTTTAACTTTCGGTCTTCCCGCTCATTTAACTCTTTATGCTACAAGTTTGTACTGGGGAAAGTTAAAATTTAAAATTTTACGTTTTAGGCTTCTATGTGGTTATATTAGCAACATTCCATAAGAAATTTTTTCATTTTTATACTCGGACCCTGTATTTTAGAGTGTTTTTCTATGAGAGCAACCACATCGTTGTGAATGTAATAATTACTTAAACATAAAACTTTTTACGCATAATGAAAATTTGAATATTACTTCATTTACTTCAGCCAAAATTAAAAAAAAAAAGTATCTAAATTGAAAGAAAACGTCAAATTAAAAAGTTCTATAATTTTTCTGCTTCTTCTTCCTTTACTATGTCAAGATATACCATGAAAAAAACGTGTATACTTCTCTTCTTTAAACTTAAATATTCAGTTTATTAATTTCGTATTTTTCCTAAAACTTCAAACTATTATAAAGACCAACACAAAATGTATTCTTGAAACCACAGAGGGTTCAGACGTCCACAAGGTAGCATGTTGCCATATGGCAACAAAATAGCGAAATGGTTAACTGAAAAAACAAGCAAGTCATATTTTTAAACATTTTTAAAACCCTCCTTTGGGAAAATACTGACCGTGTCACTGGTTCAATGTACTTAAAAATTTTTACAAATTTTTGTTTTTTTATTTGGCTGAGAGCAAAGAATTTTCTGCAGCTGTCCAGCTGATTGTTTTCGCTCAAATTTTGCCTAATGCAATGGACGAAACTTTGCAGACAGCTGGACAGACATAGCAGACAAATCTGCGCTTACATTGGTCGGCGTCTTCCTTATCCCCCCTTAAGTTGTTGTTGCCATATGTGCTGGCAGCGCCTTTAACAGCGGTTTGCTTAAAGTTTTCATGTCCGAACATTTGCGCCAACAAAACGCAATCATGTCCGTGCAACAAATGTTGAAACACGTGTTTGCTCTCTCAACAACACACCAACACCAACACAACCAACCAACAACGGGTCTGCAATGGCAAAAAATTCGTGCACAAGTGCAATTTGTACCAAATGCTGCTAATTTATTTGCCATGTTCGCAAACGCCAGCGACAGCCGCCGCACCAGCAGCGCACCGCAGCCGAGTGCCAATGTTGCTCCGGCTGGCGCTGTTCAGCAGTTCTGGTCGCATTGGTCAGTTGTTGTTGTTGAGTGCGAGGGCGGCGTGCGCGGAGCGAATCGAATGCGAGGCAAAGCAACCGACCGAAATGCCTTCTTCGTGTTGCAACTAATGCATTTATGATGTGTCAGCTGCTGGCATGTCCTTTCGCATGCACCACCAGACAGCAGAAGCAGCAACAACAGCAGCATTTGTCCTTCGGGTCAGCAACGGCAGCAGCGGTGCCAACAACACAAATCTCACAAATCTCGGCATTTGCGGTTGCACGAACCAACGAGCGCAACGAATGGACAAATGCACCCACGGACGGACAGATGGACGAACCAACGGCAGGTTGGTTGGCATGGAAGGGGCGAGGTGATAGCTGGACGAGTGGTTGTTGGTGTGTGTGTGTGCTGCACATTTTGGACATTACAAGTTAGCAACAAGGAGCAACAACATTGCAATGTAACAACAACGACAGCTGGAATATGAAAGCAAAATAAAAAACAATAACAATACAACAGTAGTTGCACCAACAACGCCTTTGGCCAACAAACCATTTGCTGCAAGTTTTTCTGATTGCATTTTCGTGCATTTCCTCTTCGGCTGCAGGCAAATTGGGCGCTGCAGCCTGCGGCATTTTCCTAATTACACACAACATTTCTCATTGCAACATTTGTCGCTTCATTTGCATTGCATTCATATTTATAATTCCCCTCTGTCTTTTCCCACTGTTCAATTGCAGCCAACTCCTCCTCGAACTCGGCCAGCGGCAAGGACTGCAGCAGCAATTCGCATTCGAACGGCGCCAGCAGCAACAACAGCGTCGGCGGCAGCGGCAGCAATTGCAGCAGCAACAACTCCTCGGCCAACGGCAACGGTGCGCGCAGCTGCCGCACACCGGACTCGCCGGAGAGCGCACGCGCCATTGCGCCCCGCTCGCCCATGTCGCCACAAATCCACCACTCCAGCTTGGCGCCGCCGCCGCCACGTCCCAATCGCAATGCGAGCGCCTCGCCGGTGGTAAACGGTGCCACCACCACCACCACGCCGCCACCGCTGCCCACGCCGCCCACGCAAGCGGCACTGGCTGCGGCAGCTGCTGCCGCCACAGCGGCCGCCGTGCACGCCGAGCAGGCGCGTCTGCTGGGCAAAATACGCAAGTTTCTCGGCTCGCTGGTGCAGCTGGCGCAGGAGGTGCATCCCGAGGTGAGCGATCGCGTGCGCGCGCTGGTGCTGTCGCTGGTCAGCGGCGGCATCAGTATCGACGAGTTCCGGCTCACGCTGCAGGAGGCCATCAATCTGCCGCTGCGTCCCTACGTCATTCCACTGCTCAAGAATCACATCTCGCTGCTGCAGCGCGAAATTGTCGAACTGGCGCGCGCCTCCAATCAGGTAAGTCGACACGCATTGCGTCCACCGCTGTGCTTTCTACCACTTTAGTGTTGCTTTTGTCTCTTTGTGCGCAGACGCCGCTGCAGTACGTGACCACAAACGAGAATGCGGTCATGGAGTTTGCAGCACACGGACCGCCGGCCGAGTACAGCGACATCTTTGTGCATGTGGATGCCGCACAGGCGGCGGCAGCAGCGGCGGCCGCGGCTGCTGCCTCCAACGGCGCCGGCGCCACGAGTCTGGTCTTCAAGCGGCGCGCCTCGGACACGCTCATGGAGCATCACAACGGAGTACAAGACTGGAGCGACTACATGGCCGCCTATCCGCCTACGAAGCGCGCGCTGCACGCACACAACGCGCAACTCAGCGCCGCGCAGTCGGACGCGCGCATTGCATTCGCCGGCCAGCAGGCGCTGTTCGACTACTCGATGGCCAGCGGTGCCGCAGCAGCGGCGCAGTCGGAGAGCAGCAACTTCAGCAGTCTCATGGAGAAGGTGAGTGATGGCTGTGGAGTAGAAGATGAGGGACGCAGTTAGCATTTTTGCGCTCTTCTTGCAGGCGAATCACCGAGGCGAGGAGCGCGAGCTGCGCGTCAATGCCAACAACGAGTCGACTGGACAGCGACATGGCGCACGCCCCAACGTGCCCGCCACAAGTGGCGGCAGTGGCGGCGGCGCTGGTGGTCCGCTCGGCGGCGAGGAAGAGTGGAAGAACATACACACCATGCTGAACTGCATTTCGGCCATGGTGGACAAGACCAAGCGCGCCATAACGATTCTGCAGCAGCGCGGCGTCGAGCCGCAGCAGCCCAGCTACGGCGAACTGACGCCGGCCACACTGGTGGAGATACGCCGTCAGACCGAAGAGAAGGTGGCCGAGTTCAAACGCAACGCGGAGGAGGCAGTGAATCAGGTGTGTAGGACTCGAGACTCGGTTGTGACATTTTTAAATTTCTTGTGTGCATTTCGTTTCCAGGTCAAGCGACAGGCTGTCATTGAGATTCAGCGCGCCGTGGTGGCTGCCGAGACACGCGCTGCCGAGGTCATGGCGCAGGAGCGGCTGCGCATGGAGAAATTCTTTGTGGAGATGAGTCGACACGGCGTGGGCGGTGGAGGTGGAGCCGAGCGTGAGCTGGACAACAAATCGCCCTCCATCACTGCCGGCCAGAACGTGAGTGCTTGTGCCGTGTGTGGCCGAGTGTTGCATGTAAAAAGCGCCAAGACTAACTTTTGATCTTTCAGGCTTGCTGGAACTGTGGCCGCAAAGCCACCGAGACCTGCTCGGGCTGCAATCTGGCGCGCTACTGCGGCGCATTCTGTCAGCACAAGGACTGGGAGCATCATCATCAGGTAGGCCCGCAGCTGAACTGTGCATAAAATGTTTGCATTGCTAACTTTTGCTTTTGTTTTCTCGGTTTAGATTTGCGGCACCACACGCTCCACCGATCTCTCAACCAAACATGCTGCCGTCGCCGCCGCGGCCGCCTCCCAGGTGATACCGCTGTCCGCGAGCATACGCGGCTCGTTGGCTCGCTCGCCGCCCACGCCCGCGCAGGCAGTGCAGTCGAGCGCGCAAAGCGCACAGCCGCAGTCCTCGAATAGCGCCGTCGCGCAGCCCAGTTCGCTGGTGCCGAACGGCGTTGGCTCCAAATGACGCATTCGCATGATGAAGCCGAAGAAGAAATACTTGTGCTAGTCAAATTAAACTAAAAAAAACCTAAACATACAAACATCTAAATTAACTAACAATTTTTAATTAAAACCACAAAAACCAAAATCAAATAAGAACGCAGCATGCAAAACTGGCAACGGAGAAGAGCTCAAATGAATTTTTAATTAAATCGCATAACACACACACACACATACAACTACATTCATACGTACAAACATACGTACCGCAGTAGAGAGTCACCACAAATTCAATGAACTTCAATTCAATACAATTAATTGATTAATTAATTAATTGCCGCAAAACTTAAGCAAACACCATAACTAAATGTAGCAGCAAACGAGAGATGGCCACTGGCATTAGATGTGTTAACCACAACTTCACCAACTCCTAACGAATAGCAAATCCAACTCGATGTCAGTCACGCGCACATTGGGCAAAAATCACAAATCAACCACAAATAATCGCAGCGATCACGTTCAATGGGCTGCCAGTCTCAGTTTCTTTTGTCTCACACAGATTAAGCAATTATGGAAAGTTCGAACGGCACAAAGCCGTTTCGAATATTGAAACCGAAAGTTGAAAGCGATGGCATTTCATGACAGTCTCTCGACGCAGAGTCACAACTAAGCGACGGAACGTATACATAGTAGTCTTTAATAATTTATTTATTACAGTTTATTAATATTACCTAATATTAATGTATTAATTTATGTTATCACCTAATTAATATTGAGATATTAAAATAAATAAAAATACAAAAAAGGAAAAAGCGTAAGAATGTTTCAAACTAAAATTTAAAACGTTGTGTTTTACTGAACGGTTGGCTGGGTGGAAGTTGTATGTGAGATATCTCCATTCAAATCGTTATCATTTGAAAGATGACATTAAGTGTGGAATACAACGTCTTTCAAATGCCTGTCGGGGCTTTGCTTGTTGACGCGTAAAGGTCGAAAGGTCCAATTTTCAATGACTAGGTCTCAAAAATTTGGCTGAATGTGCTGGATGGTGCTTGTTGTTGTTGACTTTGAGGGTGTCAATTGTTTGTAGTTTATTCTTATAGACCGGAGATTAAAGATAGCCCCAAAGGAAGGAGTCAACGACGATTTCGGTGGTCAGTTGAAGCCATGCAAGGTCACCATGCTTTCAAATCGCTTGTCAGGTTCCCCAAAATCTCCTTGATCACGTGTCAAAATTTCATTATTCTCGCTTCATTAATTTTGTAACTTTTTATTATTTAAAATAATGATACTCAAATAAATTATAATTTTTTTACTTCATTAAAATTGCAGCTTCCGCCTTTCTTTTTAATAACTATCGAACCAATAAAGTTAGAATAATGGAATTTGTCCACGTGATCAAGGAGATTTTGGGTTTTAACATACTTACTTTTCAAGAAAATTCTATATAAATTTTCAACGATATAAAGGATTAAAATTTTCAACGAACCTTTTTCATATCTTTTTTTTACATATAGATAAAAAATCAATTTTATTTAAATTCTTGAGCCTTTCTTCTTTTATTTGATATACATATCGCCATATTCTAACAAGGTTAAGTATTTTTTTTATTTTTTTTATTTTTTATCCCTTTCCAAATTTTGAAGTCCTTTTAAAACAAAGGACAAAGGATGTAGAAATAAAAAACTGAGTACGCAGTATTACTATATTTCGTCTCTAGTTTCACGCACATATGGATTTTTCCCGGTGTGATAAATGCTGTCGCACGGTGTAATCGATTTGTAACACTCGCAGTTAAGGGTTAAGGCGACGAAAAATGCAAGAAAGACTCTAATGAACAGCAGCGTTGTTTTCAACTGATCCTGCGTTCAAATGATGTATTGTTGTTGGCTAATTGCTCAGGGCAACAAATTTGGAATTTACAATCTAAAAATTTCTATCGAAAATGTGGAAAAAAAAATCAAGGAACAGTACTGAACAACTGACAAACAGTTGGACAGATGTCACTTAAAACACATACACTACCACTACAACCTAACAAATTTCGAGGGTCAATATTGAAAAACTCTATGTAGGACATGAATCAAAGGCATTTACACTTTAATGACGTTTAATGACACCTTGATTCCATTCCTATTCGGGATATTAAAAACTAAATGAACTAAACTACTGACAACCAATTTGACAGATGTCACTTAAACCAACCCCTAACAAGTGACAGTTTGGTTTTTTTTACTGACCTAGACTAGATTCCGAGAAGCCCAGAGCAAGAAATTGCAAACTAAAAAAATTTTCTCAAATTATCTGGGTTTACAAAAATCTTTTCTGAACAAATAAAAACAATCAATCAATAAAATCAATCAAATCATGTTGACTAAAATATTTCTTTGGTTGATCATTGTGACTGTTCATTTTTTCACTGAGCTATTGATGTAAACAACGAACAACCATTCGACTTTTTTTAAGATAATACCTACAGCAATACTCCAGTAATGACTTAAGCAAGTAGTCAAAGGCTTTTAGATTTAAGACTGAATAAGTCTTAATACAATCTTAGCTCAGGCGCCAACAGATTCTGCAAAACTGGGTTGCTCCTCCTGAGATCTCCTGAGATGCTCCTGAGATTCGTTCCACAGACAAAATTCAAAAAATGTATAGTCTCAGAATTTAACGATTTTGATGTCATTTGAAAAGTAAAACTCCAACTAAGAAAACCAAAAAAAATCTGTGCTAAAAATTATTTAGTGTGTGTGCAAAAGCGGCTCAAACTTGAAACTTTTTTCACAAAAAAATGCAAAAACATATTTTCTCTTTTTTAGTATGTTTTCTGTTTTCTCGAAATTTGAAAAGCTGAGGCATTTACTTCACTTTTAATTTAAAATATTTTTCAAAATTAAAAATCTGAAAATTGGCAAAACTTAGAGGAAAATATCTAAAAAGTATGTGAAAGTATGTTCCTGGATTTGTTTATGTTTTAACCCATTCGAGACCGATTGCACACCTTGTGTGCAATGGATTTCCGAGGCTATAAGACACACCGTGTGTGCAATAACAGTAATGTGCAATTATCAGTTTTTCAGATTTTTCTAGAACCAATGAAATCTGTAAAGTACAGGAAAATAAAATTTGGCATTGGTTTTACTGTGTACCAAAAAATCTAAAAATTATCAGAAATGAATGAAAATGAACAATACAAAGAAACAAAATTTCGCTCCTGGGGACCGTGTTCGAAAAAAATCGTCGTCTCGAATGGGCTGAGAAGCATTCTTCCTTTATCGAATAATGTAAACATATTCTCCGATATCTTCCGATCTCAGAAAATAATTCAATTTGAAAAGTATTTTTCGACAAAATATATTTTATTTATCCCTAAAAGTATGCAATAAGCGTGAAAAATGAAAAGCAGACATTGATTAACTAGTATAGCAAATTTTATGAAGAACGAACCATTCCTTCTAATTTTGTCCCGCGGTTGTATGTAGTCGAATCACTTTGCAATGGCCCTTTTTAACATTTAAAAGTAGGCTTTTGAATATTTTCACCACAAAAAAAAAACAGCAGGTCTCTTGTTCTGCCTTAATTTTTTTTATAAAATTCTCACACAGAAACATCCTTTGACACTAACACTTGCGCAAGTAAACCAACATCCAAGTCCAATTCTGTTGCATCAGCCAAGCAAAAGGACCTTCGCATGTATGTAAGTGTGTATTGTTGGACGCTTTGGGCCACATTGCAGAAAGACACAAACGAGCGAACAAAAAAAAGCTAAAATAATGCTTCGAATTGTTGCTGACAAGTGGCAAAGGTGGAAAGCAAAGGTAGCAGCGAAAGTGAGGCAAAAGACATTGCACAATTGGAAAAGGCCTTGGCCTTAGTTGAAACTGGAAAATAATATGTGAAAAAAAATAAGTAAAAACTAAAACTGGAAAAAAGTACAATTATAAAAGCAACAACTACAGCACTAGCAACACAAATGGCATAACTACAAAAACAAGCAGAAGAAGTAGAAATATTTTGGCAGCGACAAAAATTACAAAGGACATCAGCTCGGCAATGGCACAAGGCAGCAACAGACAACCAGCACCGCTAGCAACCGAAATGATGCGGACAATAAAAACAACTTGAATAGCAGCAGCAACATTGCCAGCAGCAGCGACAACAACAACAACAATGAAACCACATACAGCAATTTCAGCAACAACAATGACAATGACAATAATGATGTTGCCTGCAATGACGATGACAATGTCAGTAGCATTACCAACAACTACAACGACAACAAGAACAAAGCGGTACAACAAAAAGAGCACAGCGGCAATTATGCGAGAAGAACAGCTTGTTCGGCTGTCTGTCCTCGAGGCGATAACATACGATAAACGGCATGTAGAACAGCCGAATGGAGCCCACAAGAGCTGCCGCCATGTTGCCAGAGTTGCCATATTCACACACACACACATGCAAGCACTCTCACACACAGACTCACAAGCTGAAGCAAAACGTGGCTATGGGGTGGGGCGGTCGACGGTGCTTGAGTGAAGCTTCCTCATATTCATTCAAGTGCCGAAAGAAGACAACAATTACAACAAGAACAACACCAAAATTGCAAAAACAGAGCAGAAAAATGAAGCGCACAGGTAGCTGAAGAAGAGTAGAAAGTGGGCAAAAAATTGGTGAAAAAGTGAGTGAGTGAGTGAGGGGTTGTGTGTTTGGTTATAAAGTTAAGCAAAGTCCATGAGTTGAAAAACCTGCAGAAACTATGTTTTCAGTTAAAATAATGGCAACGTTTTTAGGGTTCATAGGTGATTCCATGAATGAAAGAAAACTCGACAACTTTTAATGATTTTGGGTTCATTTAGTTGGTTTTTGAGCCCTTGACCCTCTGATTTGTAACCATATTTGTTATGGTTATAGTTTGCAATTTTTTTTAATTCTTAATTTTCGAGAAAACCCAACTATGGCGAAACCATACAACAAAATGTTTTAGCAGCTCAATAAATTTAACGAAATTTAGATCTTAAAACTAAAAAAAAAAACACATTAATGAAAATTCTGCAGCTTTAAAACATTGAACTGAACTGAACTTTAAGCACTCATGCACACTGTGCTTGCGGCTGAAATGCAAAAAATGAAAATGAAGAACAAAGACCGAAGACTGAGCTCGGAGTGGGCATTGCTGAAGGACGCAGCACGCCTCGCTGACTGCCAATGAATGTTTGCCCAACTGAAAGGATGACCGAAATTACTGCTGGCTGGGCGAGCGTTGGGTCTGATGCGCTCAAGTCGAGAAACAATGGTTCATTGCAATGACAGGTGTGCTGCTGCCAGTGCAAATGTGTGGCCAACAACAGGCTTAAGCCAACAACAACAATTGTATATATGTGTGTATGTGTGTGCGGTCCAACCAGCACAGTTTGTCTCCGCGTTGTTTGTGTTTGGCAAAACGTAAAAGACGAGCTTCTGGTTATGTGGTCTGCCTTCGCTTTGGCGATGCGAGAATATTTGCATGTGGGCGTTTGTCTGTGTGTGTGTGTGTATGAGTGTTTGCATTGCAACACAGCTCACAATAATTGAAAATCCATCATTGTCGAGGTTGGCATTGAGCACTTTGCGGGTGTGAGCACTGCTGGTGGAGCCACCTGTAAACGCAAACAAAATGTAAAAATTATGACATTAAAATCGAAAAGATGCAATAACTGGAGGATGAGTGTGCGGGGAAACGATTTTAGGAAAAGAAAAGATATGTAGGCAAATGAATATTTTAAAGAAATGTGAGACACACATACACACACTGTCCGCCAAAAAGGGGGCCTTGGAAAGTCTGTCAAACACAGACATTAACGCGCGATTAATATATGCGAGCTCCCTAAGCTGTCACCCAGATCTTTCCTTGTAACTTTGATTTTTTAAAGTTCTATGTTCAAGGTAATGTTTATAGCAATATTTTTATATCTAACTTTGAACCAACTGAACTCAATTAAATTTACATTTGAATTGCTTAAAAATAGGCGCACAGTGAAAGTTTCGGTAAAACCCATTTCAATTGTTAGGTTAGGTTAGGTTATTGTAGCCAAGAACTGCAGACTTCATCTAAGCAGCGCGAGTGTGTTATTTGAACCTTTGAAAATTAGGAGGTACTGGTATTCAAACCATGGATATTGTCAATTAAATCCGCGTTTTTTTGTTCAAGAACCACATCTGAAAGCTCGCTTTGTTTTTTGAAGAATGGTGGGAAACTAGCTTTCTACACATCGAACTGCTACACGAAAACTGCCAGATTGTTTTCTTTTCATTTAAGTTTCTGCAGCTTCCACAGTGGTTGCTGAGTATGAAATCAATTCTTGCATCAAAATCACCGCTCAGTCAATGTTCCGTGCAAACTGCAATCATTCTTGACACTTCCAAATGAGATCTGACAAGCATGAAGTTGGTTTTTTGGAGGTTATAAGAAGGCTATATCAGTCTAGATATCTTGAGGTCTTTTATGAATTTACATATTTCCAGATTTTAAAAATTAAAAAAATATAAATTTTTTCCATCTCCTTCATTTATCTCTTTGAGGGTTGTTCAAATGTTATTCGTTAGAGCCAGAGACAGTCTCTTCCAATACATATTTACTAATTTTGACTTTATGCAGACAGCGCTTAACACTAGAATGCCCAAGGTAGTCATTTTGACTACATTAACGTCTTTTATTGAAAATAACTTTTGTTGCATCGCTTTCAAAAAAAATATCTTACGTGACTTTTATTAATTTTTGAAGCTAAATGGAATAAATAAATTAAAAATATTGTACAAAAATTTTTTACCCTACTTTTGCAAAATTTACCTTAAATGCCCAATGGTAGTCATTTGGACTACCTATATACAATTTTCAGCAAATCTTACTCATAAATAGACAAATATGCATCTTCAATTGCAAAGTATGAAAATTGTATGTATATAATTGCAAATATTAAAAAAAATATATCATAGTAGGTTGTGACAATTCCCAAGTTTTTCAATCCAAAATTCACTCACAAAATTCATTCACAAATTCCAAATTCCAAATTTCACTCCATTTTATCCAATTGATGTTACACATTTACGCCATTATATTTAAATGAATTTTCTTTATAAACCATAAAAAAATAAAAAGTAAATGCTTACTTTATTTGCTTTATATGCTTATTTAATCTCGTGTACATTTATTCATATTTGCTACTTAAAAACCAATACAATTCAAAAAAAGGCAGTAAATAATAATGTAGTCAAAATGACTACATATGGGCATTTTAGGTATGTCAGATTGTTGGGCATTCTAGTGTTAATGCTTTAAGATCCGTTTAGCTGACACAAAGTTTTCCACTAATGTTTTATGTGCACTTAAAAGTGCCTGCCATGATTTTCCAATTGCAAATACCTCAGCTGGAAATATAGTCTGTAAAACTCTGATATCCGTAATAATTCACAGTAAATGAAGCGTTCTTTTAATCATTAAAGAAGTCTTGCAGGACTTTAATTCGTACAGTAATTCTTTTATCATTTCTCCAAAAATAAACACAAAAATGTTTTGTCTGTCTCAAGCACAAAGTAAAGAGAAAACTCAAATAGTAGTCCTTATATTTTTAGTTAATAAAAACTTTATCGTAAATTCATAAACTTGATTAATGCTTGATTTTGTTAACAAAAAACCACAACAAACTATTTCCATCATTTTGTTCTCTCTTTGCATTCCCCATTCTTAGCACTCGACCGATTATTCGGCTTTGGCCATTTGCATTGTTCATTCCATTTCCATTCGTTCCACCCGTTCGCTTGACTTGGTCCAATCTTTCGTTGACATCTGTTCACAGCTGATACTGTGATCTCGAAATTGTACAAAAAAACCGTGCAACTTGTGATTTTGCCGTCAAACTACAAATAACTTTGAAATTTATTGTTTAAAAAAAATTGTATATATTTTTCAAATAGTAATAAAGCTTTTTCGAGGAAAGCACAGAAATTTTAGTGCAACACCACATTGTTTGGCGTAAAGGAAAAACCGAATTATTTTGCAAGTATTTGTAAGTTGATCGAGGGATGGCGATGAGTTTTGCAGTGCTGCGTATGTAACTATGGAAAGACAAGCCAGTGAAAATTTCGAGCAACTCACGGACGCCGAGCTGCATCAGAAGCTCCTACAGTACGGATTTCCCAATGTGCCGGTGACGGAGACCAGTCGCGGCTTTCTCGTGAAGAAGTTGAAAGCCCACATAAAGAATACCAAAGGTCGCCGTCGGTGGCAGTCCTCGAAGAGTTTCCTCTACTCGTCGAAGCTCAGAAAGCCGCACGAACACTTGCTTCCAGCAACGTCCATGACCGACCAGCCCATTTGCAGTTCAATGTTGCAGGAGCCCGGCCCGTCGCGCCAGCCGCGCCCGGTTCGCGAGAGTCCCGCCACCACCAACTTGCTGGCCAATCCGCTGGCAAGACTCCGATCCATGGCGCTTTACAACATGCCGACACGAGTGACGCACACTCCGCCTGCCACTAGCGACAACGTGCCCAGCTACTTGGCCAAGATCGGCAAAGTGCTCTGTGTTGGCGAGAACCTCACCAACATTGTGTGGTGGTGCTTCGCGGCGTTCTTCTTTGTGATCACCGTCATGTACCTGATGAACACGTCCGACATGCAGCAGCAAATCACCGAGAAGCGCACGCACTATGTGGCGTGCGAAAAGACTGATGCAACTACGCAGCTGACACGGCCGCCCTACCTTTGCATCGACCGAGATCGGCTGCAGTCTGCGCTGTCAATCATCAAAACGCTGCAGCGTGTGCTGCGTGAACGCTCCGAACGCCATTACTGCTACGACCGGAAGCTCGCGAAGAACGTCAGCGTCTTGGACTTCATACGGCACATCGTGGAGGAGGGGCGCGCGGCGGACATGCGCAGCATTGAGGGCGCCCAGTACCTGATCACTTGCAATCCGCAGTGGAACATCGGCGTACTGAACGCCGAAGGTGCGCCAGCCATCGTTAACGGCGTCGACAAGCAGCTGTCCAATCGGCACACTTACTTCGTGCTGACCAAGCCGCACCTGCCGCTGCTGTGCATGCTCTATCTGAAGGTGCAGCGTTTCTTCAGTCTGATTAGCCAGCTCACATTAATCGCGGGCGTCTTTGTGATCTCCTTCGCCGTTTATCGCTACATACGGCGAGTGCAGGACCAACGCGAGAACGCGGTGGAGGTGCTAACTGCGACCATTGTGAATGAGTTAAAGCAGCGCGTCGCAAACCGAGATGGCGTCTGGCCGGCGGAGGATCGGGCGGTGCCGGTGAATCATCTGCGCGATGAGCTGCTGCCGTTGCGCAGGCGAAAGAGCCAACTGGCGGCGTGGAATGAAGCGGTAAAATTGCTGGAGGAGAACGAGAGCCGCATACGCTTCGCACAATGCACTCGCAACGGGGAGGAGCTGCGCACCATGGAATGGGTTGAGGTGGGTAGCAACGAAGTGCGCGAGGCGGAAACGATTTGCTGAGCTGGCTGGAGGCTGAGTTCAAATGTAGTTCGAATGTTCTTCTGTTAAGTAATTTTTTCTTAAAGTAAAAAAAGAACGCTTGCAACTTGGTATTTTCTGCTTACGTTTGATAATTTTAAAATTTAAAGTTTTCATTATCTCAAATATGTGAAAAAAACAATTTTACCATTTGTGGCGTTTCAAAACTATTGAAAATTAATTATATATAAGAAAATTTCAAAGAAAATATTAAAATTGTTTAATTAAAGCAAGAATCGCTAAATAAGAAAAATTTAGGATTTGACAGCTGAGTGTGGGCGCTGCAAGTATCAACAAATGAAGTATGGAGAAAAGGATTTGACAGCTAAAAATTGGCGCTGCAATGGTCAAGTGTGGAGAAAATGTTTTGGTAGCTCAATAATGGCATAGTAGAATAATTAATTTAAAAAATATTTAGAAAAATTTTTAAAAAGATTTTAGGTATCGGATTTATATGCAAAAACTATGCAAAAAATGCAAAAATATGCAAACATATGCAAATATGCAGTGCATATGTTAGCTCATTCTTCATATTTTTCAATAAAAAAAGTTGCTGTCTTGGTCCCGTTCAAATCGGAAGCTCCAAAAAAATATGCACTTGCATATAATTCCGATCCCTAATCATGAGTGTTGGCACTGGAAGTGTAAGTAAAATCAATGAGGGAAAAGGATTTGGTAGCGGAGAGTTGGCATTATACATAAAGTGAAATATATTTCACAGTTAAGACGAATTGTGTCCGATAATTTAATAAGAAAAGAAAAAGCGAAATGTGCAGTTCGAAAATTTGAAAACCACTGGAAAATTTTTACACTATAAGTTCAAAAGTTGTACATGAGTTCATATTTATATTTATTATATTTATCTAATTATTTAAATTTATGATTTAATACTCATACATAAGACACGATTAATGTTTTTGAACCTCATTTACAAAAATGTTATTATTTAAATAAAAATCAAATATTAGTTGCTGTCGGTAAATAATAATTAATTCACATTACTTCAATCAAGAACGAAATGCAAAAGGCATTTGTATTTTTTATGGGCATTTAAAACCATTTCTGGTTTCTTAATGTTGTTATTAATTTGTATGAATGTACTTGTCGACTGAATAATTATCGATTAGTGATTAAGCTATATTTTTTTAATGGAAAAATATAGGAAAAATATACAAATATCCATCAATCTGGGTATTTACGATGTGATGTATTTTGTCTTGTGTCGCATATTTTTGATAATTTTAATGTTTGTAGTCATTGTAATCACTTTACAAAAACAAAACGCTTATGAATGCGTATAAAATAATACAAATATCAAACATACAAGTGAAACCATTATTCATGGTGTACAATGTATTTTGCCAGCGATTGAGACTCAATGTTGTCAAACATCATTTTGATAATTTGTATCAATTCCTAAATTTGTTAGTTTTTGCCATGAGCTTGCTTAACCCTTTCCTTTCCATGACAGCCATATTACTACCAAATTCAAATTTGGAATTTCGATGTATATATTTCAATTTTTCCCCATTCTATGAATTGTATCGCTTAAGAGATACAAGAGATACTTAGAGATATTCTAAGCTTTTTCGGCGAAATTTGTAGTTTGTTCTATTGACAACATTGAAAATTGTTGAGAATTAAAGAATTAAATGCCAAAAATGTAATATCGCTCTATGTTTCACAAAGTACACCAAATAACTCTAAAACTCTAACAAATAACTCTAAAAATTAGTAAATAAATGAAAATCTAGTTTTCATATAAAATATGTTTTAATTTTGCTTCATAAAAGCCCAGTGTAAAATAAATTAAATTTGATGCAAAATAATTTTAAATACTTCTCTCGTTTTAAATAACCAAATTCCAATTTGTTTCTATGGCTATTTCATAAATCGGGAAGGAAAGGTTTAAAAATTAAGATCAATGAAAAAATAAATTGCTTGTTTGTGTCTGATAAAATCGATATCCTGTGCATAAAATATTAACCCGATTGTGTCGAAATTTTTTTCTTTCGAATTTTCCGATAACATTTTTGAACGATTTAACGTTAAATATAATTGAAAAATTAAAAAATTTTTTTTAGTGCATGCTTAGTGTTGCCATATGGTCACGCTAGACCGAGTTAATGTCTGCATTTGTTGTGCCTAAAGAAAATGTAAGCAACATTAAAATCAAATAAGAAAACGACAAAGTTATACTTGTTAAAAAGATTTCTCAAAAATACATCATACTGTAAATACCCCACAATGACTTTTAACTTTACTGACTTCTCTGCAGTTAAGTCATATGACAGTTGAATAACGTTGGGCCACGTATTTTCCAAAAGAGAAAAAAGGATTGAAGAGGACAATGGGCGGAGTAAGCAACAGGCTACTTTAGTTGCTTCCTTTTAGTCAATACAACTGTTAAAACCAAAAGAATGAAAATACAATAGAAAGTCATTGATATTTTTAATTCACTTCAAGCTTATGCAAGTTTTCTATTTGAAATGTCATTGAATGGCACCAACAAACAAATGCCCCATTAAAAGGCCATAATGCGCACCAGGTCGCAGACTAAACTGGCAATGCAAAAGTTTTATATAATTGCCACAAACTATGCCCATGTGCCGATGCCGATGCACATGTTTTACTCTGTAATGACATTTAGCAATATTGCTTAGCATTTCTTGAATGCTGTCTGTGCTGTAGTCCTGTGTTTGGCTGCCACAAACAGGCGACACACGGCACATGAGTTCACCTGAGGCGCACGTGTGATGCGGTATATGTGTGTGAGTGTGTGTCTCCTACTAAGCATTTGTTGGCTTTGTTTTTGCCATGTGCCTCTTTGCTCACCTGTTTGTGGTTATGGACGAAAAGAGAGCTCGTCTGCTCTTTTGGCCAGCTTGGGGGCTGGTCTCCGGCAAATTGTATAAACTTTTCATTATGCACAAACTTGCTGCCTCTTTTATGCCGAGCGCTCTTAGAAGGCCCACATTTACTGGTTGGTGATTGCCAGTGGCAAAATCACAACGAGAACAAAATCAGCTAAGCAAAAAAAAAACGTTGGTACACGATTTGGCAAGTTTTGGCTCTGTATTGAACAGCGGAAAGCAAAACATTTTAAGTTGAATGTCAGCGACAGCAGCCAAAAAATATTTTACTGAACAATCTATTTTAGTCTTTCTTTAGTTAGACTTTCTCACATCTTTACCTTTTCATAAAAACGAATAGCAGAGATTTTTTCTTAAAAAAAGGACTACTTGATGGTTATTCCTAAATAAATTCAGTCTGTTCATTTCATAAGCCCGCCGTTGCAATGGACTAATGAAAAAACGAATATTGTTGTCTTTCGAATGGATGGAATGCTTCAAGCCAAAAATTAAAAAACTTCCAATACTCTGCTATCAACTTTAAACCTCTTATCATGATTTGCCGAATTTAAGTTCGCTTATGAAAGAGACAGAAGTAATGTTTCAATCCGATTTTGTTCGTCAAATCTTATTTTATGATGGATCTAAATAAAAAAATAAATTAATTTATATAAAAAAAACCGATTGTCTTGAGCTATAAAAGCCAATAATTTTTTTAGAATCATCTTTCATGATGGATCGAAGAATGTCACCTTTCGAATGAAAGAAATGTGAATGAATGAAAACTCTGACTTCAACTTTAAACCTTACGTCACAATGGGTCCAAGGACGTTCTATAATATAAACAAATGAAATGTTTTGATACAAAATTAAAAAAAAAATCCAATTACCATAATTTTCACCTTAAAATCTTCTTTAATCATGGATCCAAGTATGTAGTTTTATTGGATAAATAGTTGAAATGATTTTTGCCAAAAAACCAATAATTATTTCGACTCAAAACCAACTTTCATAATGGATGGAAGAATGTCACCTTTCGAATAAATGGAAGGTTACAAGCCAAACTTTTTAAAAACGTTCAATACTCTGATAACAACTTTAAGCCCTACGGTCCAAGGACGTTCTCCTCTGTTATGAACAAATGAAATGTTTTGATCCAAAATTTCCAAAAAAAACTCCAAACAATAATTTTCACCTAAAGCCTTCTTTCATCATGGATGGATCAAGGATCAAATATTTAGTTTCATTGGATACACCGGTGAAATTTAATAATTTAATAAATAAATAAATTTAATAATTAATAAGTAAATACATTTAATAATTATTTCCTACTTAAAACCTACTTTCACGATAGGTCAAAGTTTGAGTCCAAATGGAAGAAAACTTCATTCCTGTCTTTTAAGATTAAAAAGTTCTTGCACATTGGATCGAGGTGTGCCCTCTTATGGAATGAAGTGGTTAAATACTGATTTGAATTTCGAAAAAATAACACAGCACAACAAAAAACACTTTTTTTCTGTTGCATGGAGTTTTTCTACTGTTTCTTACTAATTTGGGTGCGCTGATTTCAAATCTATCCTCAGATTTTTTCTAGCAGCTCTAGTTTGTGAGATATAGGTACCATGTAATTTTTTCAGTTTTTCCTCTACTTTTTCCATATTTTTGATCGTAATTTCTAAACCAAAAAACCGATTGACATGATTTTCACCTTATCGCATTAACAACACCGCCCGGCTTCTTTTTCGATGCAACTTATTTTTATAAGTTTTAAAATGCCGCGGTAATTGGACCTCAAAGTCGGAAAAAATTGAATTTTAAGGCGTTTTCTTTGATGGTCAAAAACATGCACAATTTTCGCAAATCAATTAACGAGTTAGGTGTATAATGAAAGCCGACACATCAAACATTACAACACAGCCAAATTATTTCGCGGAATACACATTCGCATCGAAATAATAGCAAACTTTACCATAGTCGTTTTCAGTCCTTTTCCTTAAAAAATTAGGAGCCTCAAAATATGCAAAGTTTTTATTTTTTTTTTGTTTCGAGCAATTCAAAATATTTTTGTTTTTTGCTTGTATTTCAGACTATAAACGGAACATATAAAAGAGCATATTTTGAGGCTCCTAATTTTTTAAGGAAAAAGTATAAAAAGTGATGAAAATGGCTATGGTACATTTTTGCTATTATTTTGATGCGAATGTGTATTCCGCCAAATAATTTGGCTGTGTTGTATTGCTTGATGTTTCTTCTTAAGATATTCATATATTTCGTAACTGGATTTATGAAACATCTGTTCGATTTTCGCCATCAGAAAAAACGCCTTGAAATTCCATATTTTCCTACTTTGAAACCTTATTACAACGCCAATTTAGAACGCATAAAATTGATTAATGTCAGAAAAGATGGCGTGAGATGTTGTTAGTGCAACTATATAAAAATCATGTCGATAAGATTATTGGTTCAGAAATTACAGTCGAAAACGAGAAAAAAGCCAAGGAAAATTCGAAAAAGTGACACGCCCATTTTTTGCGAAAACTAGAGCTGTTACATAAAAACGCAGTATGGGTTTGAAATCAGCGTGCAAAAACAATTCAGATTCATGTAAAAAACTCCATGCAACAGACATGCTGTTGTGCAGTGTAATCAACAATTTCTATTCTCTGATTTCACATTAAAGCCTCCTTCCACGATTGCTGAAATTTTTCGCTTATACCGTGCGATAGTATTTTTCACACCGGAAAAAATTCAAGGCTCAAGAATTTAAATAAAATTGATTTTTTTTTCTATTTATAAAAAAGGATATGAAAAAGGTCCTTTGAAAATTTTAATCCTTTATATCCTTGAGAATTTACATATTCCATATTCTAACGAGGTTAAGTATTTTTTATATTTTTTATTCCCTTCAAAATTTTGAAGTCCTTTTAAAAGGACAAAGGATGTAGAAATGGAAAACTGAGTACGCAGTATTACTATGTTTGGTCTGTAATTTCACGCCCATATGGATTTTTTCTGGTGTGAAAATTTTTTAAAATTTTTGTCGCACGGTGTCATAAATTTCAGCCGCGAAATCTTGAAAGTGCAACCTACAAACGCTATTAATCTGTTTTAAGTGTCTTAACTAATAACAACAGCAACAATAATTCGGT
The DNA here is from genome assembly GCA_964056695.1 of Melieria picta. Lineage (NCBI taxonomy): Eukaryota > Metazoa > Arthropoda > Insecta > Diptera > Ulidiidae > Melieria > Melieria picta. The sequence continues at coordinate 104,716,651 of OZ057400.1, read as the reverse complement.
CAAATTCACTGTTACTCTGTCAATTTGGTTTCTTTAAATTCAATGTTCCACTTTAAAGAAGAATTTTACTTCACTTTGTCGCTGACCATTGCGCTGTTATTTTCATTTTGTTCGATATTTTCATTTTTCTGTGCACCGCAACTGCTCAACCACATTAATTCTTTTTGTTTGTGCTGCTGCTGTTGCTGTTGCTGCTGCTGCAACAACAAAAGCAGCAGCAGCAGCAGCAATTGTTCCATTTCAATCAACATCTGTTGGTGATTTCAAAGAAACTTTTGTTGACAACACAAACAAATGCCAAACCGACTCAATCACACTCTCGACCCCGAACACCCAAAACGTCGGCCAGCTGCACCCCCGACAACAACAACAACACACACACACACACACATACACAGAGCACGCCAGCGACTCACGTGCTGCAACGGGGCCCGGCAGGTATTGGCCGCCCACTTTGCGTTCGGTGTGTTACGTTGTGTGCTGTTATGTTGTGCTGGCGCGCCATGTGGCAGCCAGCAGCCAGCAGCAGCAACAACAGCAGCGGCGGCACCGGCATATGGCAGCGCTGGCTGGGTGTGGTGACGGCCGTGTTGTGTCGCTTTGTTTGAGTTGAAGTTGAAGTCGGGCTGCGCGCTTCGTGGCTGCATTTGACGCCATAAAATGAAAAAGCTGACGTGTGTGTTTGTGCACACACACGCGCACACAGCGCAGCGGGCGAGTGTGGGCGTGTGTGCCACTTGTGCGGTGTTGCCACTTTGTTTGTTGCGCTGTGTGCAGCTGTGCGTGGCTGTGTGTGTGTGTTGGTGCGCGCGCTTTTGAGCGCGTAACATGTGTCAATTACAGTTGAACGTCGTCGCAGCGTTCCTTTTGCCTCATTGCTGCCGCCCTCCGGCCGACCGAAGCGACCAGTGTCGCTGCGCACCATTTGTGAGGCTGGAGGGCGGGGAGAAAAAAAAATTGAAATTTCAGTGATTTTTGCATTTGGCAGTTACGCCGAAAAGCGACACAGGACACATGATTGGGGAGGGGGGGCAGATGCGGTGTTTTGCCTGCCGAAATTTTTAGGGACTTTAATTTCATTTCAGTGTTTGCTTCTGCCTGCTCCGCCCAATTCTTTTCTATATATTTTATTTATCACATGTTGCTGCTGCTGTTGTTGTTGTTGTTGCAGCCATTAAGTGCTGCAACACATGCGACAAAGTGTCGTGGCATGAAAATTTCGTATGCGTCGCTCACAGAGGGTGGCAGAGGTCAAACAAATCAACGGCGGCGCCCAATAAGTCGGCACAGTGGGCGATATTTTTGCATTATTTTTACTGTTGTTGTTGTTGCTGTGGTTATTTATGTTATTGGTTTAGGTTTATGGAATGTGGCGCAATTTTGATTTTCCAAAAATTAATTAATTTGCTTTAATGTTCACTGTAGACGATGTTGTTCTGTCAACAACAAAAAAAAAATCCAATTTCAATGCTTTCGCACCTTTTTTCATAAAATGTCAAAACGTGCTGAAAAAAAGTACTTTAATTTAAATTGACATTGGTTTATGGCAGAATTTTGACACATTAATTAGTAGTGATTTTGTGTTCACACAAGCAAACTAATGCAAAAACAATTTAATTTTAAAGCCACACTATTCATTAGCATCCCTGATGGAAAACTTTACTAACTTAACTAACGATTAATTAATTTAAGTGGCTTTTATTTGGCATCAGGAATGGTTACTAAGTGATCTGGAGGACCTTTTTAAAGTTTATACTCAAATAAACTCAAAACATTTGAATCTGAACTAATTAACCTCAAAAAAATGTCCATTTTTCAATGAAGGAATTGAAAAATAAACGAGATTGAAAGCCTTTCAACTTTTGAGCGAGATACATTCTGAAGGTGGATTCAAATATCTTGAAAATAAAAGAAATGAGAAATAACTATCTAATTATAAAACTTAACTTTAAAAAACTTTACTAACTTAACTAACGATTAATTAATTAAGTGCCTTTTGTTTGGCATCAGGAATGGTTACTAAGTGATCTGGAGGACCTTTTTAAAATTCAATAGAACTAAAACATTTGAATCCGAAGGAATTAACCTCAAAAAATGTACATTTCTCAATGAAGGAATTGAAAAATAAACGAGATTGAAAGCCTTTCAACTCTTGAGCGAGATACATTCTGAAGGTTGATTCAAATATTAGAAAAGAGGAATTAGTATCTAATTATAAAACTTTTCTTCTTTAAAAAATTCACAATGCAACATGACAAAATTTCCTTCAGACACTTTCATATAGACAACAAAACGATTCGAACAATACCAGCCAATATTTGTGTAATTAGACGCCATTTAATGGCATTTGATTTTAGGCCAACTCAACTCATTTTCAACAACATACAACAATTTTCACTTCCATTTCAACTCCACAAACAATGCTCATCCACTTTTCCATCTACTAAAATATCCCAAAAATTGTGTACTTTACTTGATTGACAGAACTAATTTGCATTTAGCATTGTGTGGCTTAGTGGCGTCCAGGCACAGGTACTGACAATTAACAGGTACAAACACTAAACATTGTCGATGGCATTCGGAGTACTTGGGGGGTGAGAGGGAACGCTGCCATAATGCGCAATCAGCAGTGCCTGCAGCCGAGAACGCGGTGACACATGACACTTTGAGTGTTGGTTAGTTGAGGACTGTTGTCGCCTGTTTTGAGCTGCTGTTGTGAGTGACCACTTCTGATATTTAATTGTTCGAGCTGATAAGCTGAAATTTGTGTTTACATTTTACCACTTGTCATGCACGGCCAATTGAATTGGTAAACGTGTGAAATTCTAAACAATTATTCGATAGATTGCGATAGAAAGTTGTGAGTGGTATAAAAATATTATAAAATAATTAAATAAAAATAAATAAAATATAAAAAAATAAAATAAATATAAAAATATATAAAATATTTAAAATAAAAATAAATAAAATATTTCTTATTTAATTATTTTATAATATTTTTATAAATATTAAAAATAAGAAATAAATAAAATATTTTGCACAAAAGATCTACACTGGTCGCAGTGCCTAATAGCCTCAATATTATTTCTATTAACCCATTAAAACCTGACCCCAGAAAGGCTTGTGCGATTTCCATAAAATTTTACACAATCTTATTAATTGGCCTAATCAAGAAAAAAAATCAAGCAAAAAGTTCATACCATGTTTTTTTTTTGTCATGTTTTTCGCAAACATTACAAAAATAAACAAAATCAAACATTTGCGGAAAATAAAATGTGCCAATAAAATATCAGCTGCTTGGATTTTGACATTTTCACGCGTTGCGTTGTATGAAAATTGGCAGTGTTTAGGCCCAACGTTGCATTCGCGCAACACAAAACTTAAAGCATATTTTTTGTTTAAAAAATAACAAAAAAAATTTTCAAAACTTATTTTTAAATAGTTTAGCATTGCCAAATGCAGCCCACTTAGGGATTTTGATAGGTTTGAAGAATAAGTATTTTTAATTGAATTTCAAAAATTCCCCAAAAAAAACCTATGACTTTGGATCGAAAAAAATGTATGAATATTTAAAAAATTTTGAAATTTGAGTATGGAAGAATCTAAAACGATCAATTCTAATCCAATTCTACCCATTTTCAAGTCTTATGTCTTTATGAATTACTTAATATAGCGAAATTCCCAAACGTTGCGCAAACGCAACGCTCAGGGCTTAATGGGTTAATAAAATATTAAATTGTGCACTGATATTTACTATTGATGATTTTACTATTTACAACTTGCAGTTTACCTATAAAAATAGTCAATAACACTACTCGACAAAAAATGGGTTAATCGCGTGCACCTTACAACAAAAGTATTTTCTAGACTAACTTTGGGCCGCTGAACATGAAACTAAAAATCAAAAAATTGTTTAAGAAGCGTTGTCGAAAAAATCCAAAATATGTCAGGCAGGGGCGTAGCCAAGGGGGGTTTAGGGTGTCAGAACCCCCCCATAGCCTATAATTTGTCAACATTTTCAATCACTGTGCATCGTATGTACGTTCCCACATTAGCAAAAAGGTCTTTTCATCTTTAAATATTTAAAAGAATATTAACAAAACCCTTTTTTTACCGAAACTAATTTGTTTTTTTAATAGTCACGTTTAGGCTTAATGCAGCGATTTGCATGTTCTAAAAACATGTCTAAAGAGTAGTTTAGTTCGTCGATCGGAATGTCCTTCAGGATGTCGGTACAAGCCTTTTGGATGGTTTCTACGTTCTCAAAACGCATTTTTTCATCGGCAAATGCATTCTTTGAAAAGGTGAAATTCGCATCATGTGAAAGCAAAATAACAGTCAAAACAAGGGTCAATAGATGGGATGGCATCCTTCGATAGCCCAATGTTCAGTAAAAATGCAATAAATTTATGCTATTGAGATGCTTAACCTTCGCCTTACTAAAGATGATCCCAGGCACTTCCGCTGCTATTTTGACTAAAACTCACAATAAATATACCATATAATAATATATAAATTTTTTTCATACTTCAGTATTTAGTATTTTCCTCTGGCGATAGTTCGTATTTCGAAAAAAGGCCTAACTTTAATGATTTATTTTGAGACTATGGAAAATATTAGAAGATTTCTTTCCAGAGGGCTTATTGAACACATAATGAGGTACGCAAAAAAAAATGTATCGTGAGTTTTATTCAAAATGGTAGCGAAAGCGCCTGGGATCACCCAAGTACATTTGTATACAAAATGACAAAATTCAAGTTTAAACATGAACAAAATTTTTTAAAAATATTTTTTATGTTATTGAAAATTACCTTAAAATTTGTGCAGATATTAAACATGAATATTAAAAAGATCACCCGGGTGGGTATAAGTAAAGCGAAGGTTAAATCCAATTTCAAGAATTTCAATGAAGATTTTGGCTAATCTTTTATGAATTACCGCCGAGTTTTGATCTACGGTGATCGCGGATTCAGTTGGCTAACACTTTGGTCATCATTTATGTTCTGACAATCTTTTTTAAATCGCTTTTACCACTTATGAACTCCACCACCGTATAAACAAAAATCACCATAAACTTGGTCCATCAATTTAAATGCTTCGGTTAAAGTTTAAACATTTTTAAAACAATAGTTAATATTGGGTGTTTGTTCGATGCTTATTTTTGTACGATGACACAAACATACTTCCACTTGAGATGCAATAACTTCGCTTTCAGTCCACCAAATTTCATGAAATTTTTACTTAAAATCAGGGAAAAATTTAGTTTTTAATGCATTAAGTCACATAAGCCACAACAAAATGCCCTATTTGGAAAGTGCACTTTACTTTAAAAAACATGTAATACTAAACTGCCAAACAATTTTTTTAAAACCCCCCCATGACCAAGTTCTGGCTACGCCCCTGATGTCAGGTAAGGAAAACATAGATGTTTTGGAACTCATTCTGTAGGTTCATACATCTAAATTGTATTCAATTTTGGTCCTCAAAGCTCAAAATAGAAAATTTAGTTAAAAGGAAAAAATGTTTCTCTTTCATTTGATACCCACATCTTCATCATTGCGCAACCGCAAATATTAAAAAAAAATATTTGAAATGTGTATGTCCTTAAAATTTTCAAGGCCCTTAACCCATTAAAGCCGGGTACCAGTTCCGCCCATACGATTTCGATACAATTTCATACACGACCTGGAATTGACCCAAAATGATCAGAAACAATTTCAACTTTCTATCTCTGCTCGTTGCTGAGATATTCATTGGGTATTTTTTACCCATTAGGCAGCAATGGTAGCTTTTTTCCATACTTTTTAAAGTGATCAGCTAAACACGTACAAAGATGTATTGTTTACAGGTGAGTTAGGTGGCAGATTTTTGTGAAGTTCTAAGGCCACTACGTTTCGCCACATTTTTCACCTCCGGACAATTCACAACTTTTGGAGTCTGGTAACTCTAGCTAGATGGCGGAATTTTAGGGTGACCTCCACTAGACTAAGGTAGTTCCATCTTTACCCCAACCATCCCTATTAATGATTTTGAGATATCTCTACCACAAACCTTTCTGTGATTTTTTTAAAAAGTCAGTTTTCATGGGTAAAATTTTATCCATTAGGCAGCAATGGGTTAAAAAGGACTTTGGGTCAGATAATGAAAACCTGACTATGTCAGGGTACTATACATTACCACTAGTTTCACGCCTATATCAACATTTGGATGGGTCTCGACAAAAAAAGAATTTTTTTTCGCACAGTGTAATAAATGTAAAGTTGGTGTTTTCACTCAGTGCTCCATAACTTTGTAATTTTTCTTTCGATTCTATTGATGTTAGGGTTAATATTTGTACAAATAATATATCTTTCATCTTAGCTTTTAAAACCAGAAGAGATAATTAATTTTATCTATTAAAAATAAAAATTTATTATTTTCCACAATGGTCGAAAAATTCAATTTTTGTAAACAACATCACCAAATCTCATCTGATTTGGACAATCTATATATTGCGGGAAAGGCTAAGGTATTATGTTCTAAACGACGGGTTACTTGTGTTAGTCGGATGATTCGTTTACGAGATATGCGCCCATAACTGAAACAACAGGGAAAAACTCAAAGATTTTCAAAGATTTTTCGAAAACGCTTCTTAAAAAATTTTTGTGATTTTCAGTTTGGTATTCAGCGGCCCAAAGTTAATGTAGAAAACACTTTTATTTTTAAGGTGAATTTTTCGTGTCGAGTAGTGTAATTAACTATATCCTAGATCAGAATATCCTACTAACCAGGGCCGAATTCAGAAAAATATTTTGGGGGGTTTCAAGAAGTAATTCTTTAATATTCATAAAATGCCAAAAAATGCCTTTTAATTTGTATGTAGTTTTAAAGTCGACCCTGATATTTCGGAGGGGGGCGGTTTCAAACCCCAAAACCCCCATGAATCCGCCAGTGCTACTAACAGTTGAACAGCTTTCTTATGTTATATTCTTACATGGAAATTGATTTAATCTAATCAATTGAAAGCAAAATTATGTAAATAATACGCTACAATCACAAACATGCCAGCGATGATATCACTCATACGCATATCACATCACATCACCTCACATCACCTCATCCCACATCACATCACCTCACATCACATCAACCTCAAAGTTCACTAATATTTGAGACTCGGCTAAAGCAATCGAATAACTTGACTATTATCAGCCAAGACGCACACCCAACCATTGCGAACTCAGCAACAAAGTTGACTAAACACAACCGCTCTGCGCTCACGGTACACAAAAGCGCCAAATCGTTTATCTATGGCAATGATCGTGGCCCCGCTCTCCCCTCCTGCACATGTGTGCTGCGAATCAGTCAACTCACAACTACACGCTCGGCGCGCTAAGCAGCCAACAAATGTCAGGCGGCAAGTTGATTTTTGCATGTGCGGCCAGTACGCTTGCGAGAGCCATTCCCAACGGCTGTGAACGTTGTTTTTCGCGATTTTGCTGCTGGTCGAAGCAGACCACAAAACAAAATATAATTGAACCAATCACGCAATCGGCTGGCATAGCCAAAAATCTAAATCAAAATAAAAGCCAAAGTGTGGAGTGGTGAAAATTTCACCAATTAGACAGCTGTTTTCGGCAAAGCGGTCCAGTGCCAATTGACTAAGCAGAGTCAAGCGAACGCGTGCGAGTGCAGCCACAGCGGCGCAGGTGGTTGGTGCGGTTTTTGACGAGTACGCGTGCAGCAAAAAGAACGCAACTGTTGCAGCGACTACAAAAAACCGAAAACAGCTGGCGGAAAGTAGCTGCCAGCAGGGGGAGTGCGCAGCTAGAAAACAATTGAAAGTGATTTTAAACGTGCAAAGCACTAACGCGCCGATCAAACCAGCTGAAGTCGACATAAACGAAGACGTTTTGCGCGTTTTTGCAGCGTCTTTGAGGCTGAAACGTAAGTGGCCGCCGACGATGCAATACGACTGGAGGGGCGAGCAATATTTGGTGAATCTTGTGCTTGAACGGTTATTGTCGTTGTTGTTGTTGTAAGCGTGTATGCTTCGTTGTTGCGTTTATTGTTGTGCTAAAGAGTGAGTGACAATCTGTGCGGCGGTCATTGTTGGCGATTGACGTCATTTGGTATTTGTCAGTTGACTGATTTACTCAAATACGCGCATTAAATAATCGCTAAACTAACAGAAATTGTTGTACATATTTATATACAAATATATGAATGCGAGTGGATGCGTTTTAAGTGCGCTTCAAGTGTACCGATTACAAGCTTTTAGCTTCCCTCAAAGTCAACTTTTGGCCTTGTATTATGATGACTTCTCCCACACTGTCTCAAAGTCAGCCTACTCAAGCTTAACCCTTTCACAACCACTGAACACATCTATTCCAATGTTCATAAATGGGTTAAATTTAATGCGTCGCATTTTCATTTCTGAACTCCTATAAACCACTTTGATAACTGCAGATTTGCCATTATCAACACGCAACTTCAACGCGGACCCCACCCTGTGCCGGCCATTCCCCGCCACACGCACATTTGCCATTCGTCACTGTGCCGCTTCCGCGCCGTTTTTATGCTCTTCGCATAGAAAGATTCTTTGCCGCTCAATTTATTTAATTGAAATTCATAAATCGATTTTTGTATAACGCTTTCAATTGAAAGCAACGAAAAACGTACTAAGCAACATACAAATTAAACACACACAAAAACGCTCCCAACGCCAAAGAAGTGAAATGCCGGTTGCCAATTTACTATGAACTACTTTTCACTTATTCAATTTTTTGTTGTTGGTTTGATTGCTAGTTTTCTTTTGTTCCTAATGTTATTTGTGTCTTGGTTTGCTGTTCGGACTAGTCATAGCGCTGACTATGTGCCACAACCTGAACCAACATTGGCTCAAGTTCACTGTGCACGCCACACACTCAACGCCAATGTGAAGTGGAAAGCTCGAACAAGTGTTTTTTTTTAGGGGGTAGGCGTCATAGGCGACTTGTACGGGCGTTATGCATTAACCCTAATTCACAGAATTTTAAAAGTAACGTAAACCCAAAAGTGAGACTTTCAGGCTCAAACTACTGAAAAACTAAATTTATTTTACTTTTCCAAATCCATTGACTACTTAAAGACGTTTTTATTTAAGTTTTATATTTTTAGTAAAGAACTTGTAAATACAGAATCCACTGGAAAACACTTTGCTACTGCAAAATCTTTGTCAAATTTGGGTGGAAGTGGAATGGAGATTTAATTAGTTTATTGTAAACACTTTCCTGCGTTTTGGAGATGGGTGGTGGACAAATATGACACCGACTTTGTTTACGTGTACCAGAATTTGACGCCTGCGAACTGACCTTTTGCAGTAATACAGCATCTATTGTTGTCTGAGTTATCGCTCGTAGATATTCGTGGCTATCAAAAAAAATTCCCAGTTATCGTAGAAACAACTATCTTTTGCTATCTGTACCCTCATTCCAGTAAAGACGTGTTTTGAGCCATATGACATCTCGCAATACCAGCAGCATCAATCAAATGTGTAAAGAAAGCTATAGGTCATTCATTAGGGTTGCGTTTTTTGATATATCCATCATACAAATTTTGTTTTTTTGTCTTTTTTTATCGGCTAATTCCTTACTGGTGAACTAGTTGGCCTAGTTGGTTTGTGTTTGTAAGGCTCACACAGTTTTTCAACAAGACCCACAGCTCCTTGATTACCGTCTTTGCATGTGTATGGCGTTTTAGGAAGTATTAGCACCATCGCACTTCCATGTTCTGATTACATATTTATCGGGATTGGTAAACATGAACTAACATCAACTTCGGTAAGGCATAAATTCTTCAAAATATGTCGTATATTGTAGTATTTTCAAAAATTTTCACTGACTTCATCCTATGCCGACTAGATGTATGCCTGGCTCAAAAACTATGAACTTGACACGATAAAAATGCACCTTAACATGAAAAATATAAATATTCTTCTGGGTAAATTCTGAGTAAATTCTGAGGCTCACTTCTGGGGTTTCGTTAAATTTTAAAAATTGTTTGAAAGAGTACAAAACTTGTCTAAAATGTTAACTTTATAAATGCAATATAATTCTAACGTTCCATTAGAAGATTACTTAAAATATTGGAATCGAAAATCTTTTGGTATAGGATTTTTCACCATTTATATCTTTAATGAGACTGTGAGGCTCACTTCTGGGAATTAGGGTTAATAGGAGTATTGTTTTCCGATACCATTCCTCAGCTTCCTAATTCATCTGATTTAGTTCGCTGTGACTGGTGACAATTAATAGCGAGATTAATGTTCGATCTTTTAAATGTCGAAATTTTATTCATAGCATTTGTGATAATTTTTAACATCTAAAATAAACAAACAAGACCGACAAACCGCTGACATTTGAAAAGGTGATTGTTGTGAAAGAAACGCTATGATTAAAGCCATTTAAAATGAACCCTTTCGACGCCAAAGTTGCCTGAGAGCAACTTCACCTATTTGTCATCTTATAGCAAAAGCTACGATTGATTTATGGGTTTAATTTAAGTAGGCACCAACAAATTAATATTTTTAGAAGTAAATTCAAAGCAAATTACAAAAACTTTACTGTTATCCCCAAAATAATTTCCAATAATTTACAGCGATAGCAGGGAAAGTTTGTGTTCTAATTGTAGTCTACGAATTGGGCGCGTTTGATCAGAACCCTGTTTCTTTAATAATGGTTAAATAAAATAAAAAATTGATATCTTTGTATTTTTCCATATATTTTAGATAATTTTTCTGTATCTAAAAAATATTGGTACAAAATTTTTTTAACCCGTTTTAAGTTAAATTTGTTCAAAATTAAACTAGCTCTAGAAGTCTAAAAAAAGAGGCGTGGCGACTTCAAATATCGTGTACACACTTCTTAGGAAACTGTTTCATGATTTAAATACCAAAAAGTAATATCGAGACACAGGGTAAAATTCGGGGTCGAAGGGGTTAAATGACCATCGTATTTTGATTCGATCTAATGTTTTATAAACTCAACAAATAACATGCAATAAAAGTTCCACATTAGAAGCCAAAAATCAAACTTTTTTGTACCCACCTTCTCCTCCACTACAGACTACTTGTTCTAATAAATCCATATGGCGGCACAAAAGCGATGTAGCGTGCTTTAGAAAAATCAATTGCTTGCGATATGTGTGTTGCTGGCGGTTTAGAATCAACAATAATAACAACAGTGCGCGCCATGGCACTGACGCCATGGCTTAGTGACAGCGGCAGCGTTGCCGCCACCGTTCGGTGCCATTCATTGGTCGCGTTTCTTGTTGTCGTGAAGTGCTGCTCGTCGTAATTCTAATCAATATTGTTGTTGTTATTGTTGTACGGTATCGTGGTCGCCGGGACTGTGGCCAGCACTTTGATGCTTGTTATGCACTAAGCATACAAATTCATTGAAGAAGTCAAGGTCCAGCAAATTGCTAGCCGCCGCTGCCAAACGGCGCGCGCACATCGCCAACGAGGAGCAGCCGAATTGGGCTCGCGGCGTGCGAATGCTCGCATGTGGGTGGCGGCGAGCATGGGCCGCGGTGGCAGGGGAAGCTTTTGAACTTTTCAATGCAGTGTGTTATAAAAAAATTCTAAGCTAATTGGCTATGCGCACAGAATTTTCACAAAACAACAATGAGAGCTGCAAGTAAAAAAATTCAATTTGCTGTCTATTTAATTCTGTGGTCAACAATGATAAACGCTAAAGTCCACTTAAGACATCATTTAGTTAAGGGTGCTTGCATGTTCCTCAAATAGTACTCAAAATAGTACTTATTGATCTAAGCGATTATTGCTTTTGACCACAGAATTCTTTACACCTGTGTCCATTCACAGGCCATATGGCAAAAAAGTGTCTACGTTGAGTCGCCGTTGACGGGCTAATGACATCTGCCTGGCACTGTAAGCAGCTGGGACGTTATTTCCAATCAGCTGTTTGCACTCTCGCATAACTTAACAGCTGTTCGACAGCTGCTCGTTTCGTGCTAAAGTTGGCCGCCTAATTACAATAAATAGTACAGACATTTTCGATTTGTAACAGCACATTTTGTGAATTTTATAAATTATGCAGCAACAATTTTTTCCCACCCACGGTCGGCCTACAGTCTTCGCTCTCAGTTGGTTCAACTGCTCAGACGAAACTCGGCGCTTATCACGCATCGTCTGAGTGCTTTACGCATATTTATTTATAACATAATTTACAAATCAATTGTGGATAAGCAATAATAAAATAATCGATTTGGCGCGCTTATCAGCGCTGCAAATATTTTGTTCGCTCGACCAAGCACAAACCTTTTGTTATTTTGCTCGTAATTTGCTTTAAAAAGCAGTGGCAAAAGCACATTTATCTATCAGCTATCGCTCTTTCACAAACGTCTTATCAGCGCCGCCCAACTAAACTATGCAACGCACAAATAACAGGGACCTAAAATTCCCCTACGCCTAGTTTTAGTTTCCTTTACATGGGCAACGGTTGGCTGTTTTATTCGGTGTGTGGACAATAAAAGCCCATAAGCGGGCAGAAGCGTTGGGTGCGTCTTATCAGTGTCGGTTAATCGCTGGTGTGGCTGTTTGTCATTTCGTCGCCTCAGAGAACGATTGTCGTATGTGCTATTAAATTCAATGGAACATACGACATTCGTTTTCTGCGGCGACGATTTGTCGCACACTCGAACGTACATAAATGCGGCATAAGTACACAGCTAGTTGAATAAATCAACGCCTAGTTATATCCATATGCGAGTATAACTTGTCATATTTACTTTTTTATATACACACATATAGACTTTACTCGCACTAGTGTAACGCTTGGAAGCGGGCGTGGTCGAAATGGAAAAAAGTATGACTAACAACTTCGATCGATTGACAGTACATACGTGACTGTGTTTGTCCTTCGACTAATTTAATCGCTAGTCCACATTGCTTTGATGTTTGACACCCACTTCTGAAACTTAGTAATTAAAAAGTTACAGTAGGAACTGTCGTATGCCTTTCAAATCACGAATTTAACCCTAAAATAGTTACTGGTTTTACACGATTGCCTTAGGAATTCGAGATATAATGTCTGAGGCTTACTCAAAACAAATTAGGGGTATTCACATCGAGCTCGTTATTTTGTTAGTTCGGTACTCGGTAGTCTTGTAACTGTATTTTGTTTTTGTAAAAGGATCGAAGGATCGAAAAATAAAACACATGTGCAAAACTATCAAGTACCGAACTAAGAAAGTAACGAGCTCAGTGTGAATACCCCTATTATGACATATTTGAGTTGAGCGAATACAAGTTACAAGAATCAGCAGTGAAAAACGTTCGCTTTTACATAGTCGCTGCTTTCTTAGATTGTAAAAAAAAGTAAATAAGTTTGTTTGTAATATAAATAATCAAAGCAAAAGTTCATAGAAATACAAAAGAAAATACAGATATTTAAAAATGAAAAACCGGCAAAATTACGGCAATTGTCTTGCTAGTGTTAGTAAAAAAAATGGGTTTGTAGAACCCGATAAAAAAATAAAAATAATCAAAGCAAAAGTTGATAGATATACTAAAGAAAATACAGATATTTAAAAATGAAAAACCGTCAAAATTACGGCAATTGTATTGCTAGTGTTAGTAAAAAAATGCGTTTTCTATAGTGTCCGACCGAAACCACTTTTTTGGGCCGAACCTGAAACCGAATTTCGTTTTATTCTTTAATATTCGGCCGAAACCGAAATTTTCCAGTTGAAATAAAAATCACCACATCAAGCATCAAAATCACCATTTTTCAACAAAGGAATTTGACTTTAACTAAATAAAGAACAAACAAACACGACATAAATAAATAAATAATTATTAATAAAAACAATTCTTTCTTTTTTCAAAAATGAACATAAAAAAATCACCCTTTCGTATCTTACTCGCTAATATTCAAAATTAAATAATTTAATATTATATTTAAAAAAAAAATTCATTTATATTGGTGGCATCTAAATTCTCCTTCTCATCCTTTCACTATATATCTGCTCTGAATATGTCTGAATATGTAAAAAATATTCCAGAAAGTTTCGGTTTCGGCCATTCGGGCATTTTTTGGCCGAAACTGAAACCAAATATTCGGTCGGACAGTAGTTTTCTAAAAGGTTGCCTCAGAAGCAAACAGTCAAAGAGACCACAAATGAGAAGCGTATTTGGTACTAATGTGTCTCCCGATATTTGGTCTTATACAGTGCCATGACAGCTACTGGGCCACACGACTACAAGATGGCATCATATAGTCAACTCTTTGATTACAATGAAAGCGACAGCAATAGTCCACAATCATATTTTGGTGCACTTAATTACAAATCGAAAAGTTTTTGCGCACTTTCTCTATTAATCATTCGTATATATCCAAAAAGAAAGGCTCTGCAATCAATTTAAAACAAATAACAACGTGTAATAATTTATAAAACTAGTAAATTTTAACTGAAATACTAAAAAGATTTGTAACTGTTGTTCAAAGTACATTGAAAAAGTAAAAAAGATCCGCATTAAAAATAGATGTTTTGATTCAGTGAAAGCTGAATAAAGAAATATTTCAGAGGTTGGCAATAGGCACAAGTGGTCCGTGGTCGTGTAGCCGTTGTCAAAATAATCATCTCCATAGCAACGTTCTGATTCTATAATTTGACAGATGTAGTCACATCCGTCGTCAAAGTGTTTGGGGCAACAGGAAGCTATGTCACAAAAACCATACGTTTTTATATCTCCCAAGTCACGTTTGTTCTTGTGAAAGACTACCCTGGATCTTGTCTGCGCTTAATTCGTAGGTTTCGATCTTGTAGTGTTTAATCTTCAGTTTAAATTTTGTATCCCTGATCCTTGTGAGATACTAATCCCTAATCCTTAAAAGTAATAAACCCTGGGGCTAAACACTTGGCTTTATGAGACCTGTGCTTTGAGGACGTTGAAACTTTGGTGCACTTATATATTATGTCAGTGCCCAGACAGCTGTATGATCCTGCATAAAAGAGATCTCCTGGGCCTTAAGTTATCGGACCCGCTTAGCTTTGCAAAGACAACGCTCCGGCTAACCGAAATCCAGAGCCTATGAAAACCTTATTAGGGCAACTGCAAACCTAATAGCAAAAGGTTAGTGTAGGCTGGTCCTGTCTCGGGGCCTGCAAGTTGTAGGAATGCAGTTGAGTGTTTTTTGGAAATGGCTTTCTTCTGGCTGGGCGATGATAGTCGCTAACGGAATTCGGCTCGTTATTTACTTTGCAAGGAAGGAGTGCTTTCTTGAGGTTCCTTACACTTAAAAAATAATAACACTCAATACGTAAGGAAGCGGGATATTTCCTTGTCACTGTCCTTTCGGCCTACATCTGAATTCAGTGTTACCAGATCAGAAGATTTCCTCCTAGATTTAGGAGATTCTTGGCCTTTTAGGAGAATTTTTAGGAGGGAGAATTGCTTAGGAGAAAGTTTAGGAGATTTATTTTTACGTCCTTTCGGTCTACATCTGATTTCAGTGTTACCAGATCAGAAGATTTCCTCCTAGATTTAGGAGATTCTTGGCCTTTTAGGAGAATTTTTAGGAGGAAGAATTGTTTAGAAGAACGTTTAGGAGATTTATGTTTTATGTTAGGGGATTTTTCGGATCCTTTCTGGATTTTTGGGAGATTTCTGAATAACGAAGTATGATTTATTGGGACTATTTTAATAGTCAAAGCATCCTATTGTGTTAAAAATTTGTAAGCTTACAAAATGTAAGCTCGTTCTATCTCGTTCTCACTTATTGCTGTCACAATGAAATCCCGCACAATGAAATTCCGAAAAATGACACTGTTTGTTTAATTAATGTTTTGTTTTTGTTAAGTTTTTGTTGTTAAGCTGAAGATAAATAAAAAAGGCTGCATTAAAAAAAAGTATATGCATATATTTTTATTTTTTATGAGAAGTTTAATTCCTTTAAAATGACGCAAATTATAAAAAAATTTGAGGTAATTTTTTTTTAACTTTTCGGAGGAATTTTCAGTATTTTTTTAAGATTTCGGAGAAAGTCAAAGTCCGGTATCTGGCAACACTGTTTAATATCCATATTACTCAACTAAAGACTTTCGTAAGCCTTGCTATCATACACTTGTAAAAAGAATTGATCTGTCGCTGCCTACTTAGCTTCCTGTCGACTAGAGTCCTGCACGAGTATGCATTTTTGCTATTCGAAAACATTCAAATGTTTTTGAATAGAATACTTCACTTCATCTCTGCGGACCGGTCCGAATGAATACGAGTACAGCTCTTCGAATACTTCGCAAAGTTCTCGATTACCGAATACGAGCACTGCAGTGTTCGCTATTCACCGAATATGAATAGAAACGAGAAACGACGCTCGCTGGTTCTCGTTTCTATTCGTTTCGTTGTACACATTCTTCGAATACCAAGTACCCGTACAGTATGTTCAGTAGTGTAGCCGCCAAAATAAATATATTCATGCAGGACTTTACTGTAGACCCAGTCGTCAATAACCGCTTTAGCAAATAAGTCTGGTGGCCTTCAAATGGCTTCACGTACAGTGGAGCTTACGATTTCTGTTAGCTCATTTTTAAATATTCGTAGTTTAAGTTGGCCTGTGTGCCTCATTCAATTGTACTCACTGTACTTTCAGCCAATTGATTCATGCACTATTATTATTGTTTTTGTCAGGTGGTATGAGCGTCGTTAAATTCTAGACGTACTATCAGTTGTGGTTTTTCGTTCGTTCCTTGTGGACAATACTAAAGTTGTATGGTGTTGATTTGTTGTGCATGCGGTGATCCTCTACGAACTGTGAACGGATTTGTTTTCCATAAATTCTATATGCAACAAACACATGCAAAGTATTAATGCATGTTAGTATATTTATAAGTGGCAATGCGTTGGCCGTTTCTAACGGAAAGTTCCATTAAAGCGGATAGTATTATCTCACATGTTGCGAATGTGGAATATTTTCAGTGTGTGCAATATGGTTTTCAATGTGCCAACGTGCAATATTTGCGCGCAAAGTTATGGTGAAAAACATGTTGTAAAAGTTATTCAAAGCTGAAGACAGTTGCGAATTGATTTCAAACTGAAAAGAATCTATTTGAATTTCGATTCTATGTTAGGTGGTGCAGACAACGGGAATTTGTATTCATTGAAAACGCACAGGTGAGATGTTTTATTATGAAGACATCTTCATACAAATTCTTATTGTCAAATTGTACAAATTCTTATTTAAAGTCAATTGACCCAATAAATCAAGTTTCACTTAACCCTTTGGTGACCCCGTTAGATTTTTATGAAATAATACTTGTCTAATTATTTCTTATTTAAAGTACTTTCACCATATTTGAAGTCAATAGACCTCTTAAATCATGTTTCTTCATAAAAAGTCTTTTCCCTGTTAGATTTTTATTTTCGAAAAAATGAAAATGAAAAATAAAAAACACGTATCGTATTTCCCCATACAAACTTTTAACCCATCATTGACCAGTCAGATTTTGATTTTCCAAAAAAATGAAAAACATGTGTCTAATTATTTGCGATTTCAGATGTTTTCACCAATTTTCAAATCAAAAGACTCATCAAATCATGTGTTTTCACAGTTACTCCAAACAAACACTTAACCCATCGTTGATCTGGACAGATTCTGATTTTCGAAAAAATAAAAAATTCGTATCGAATTATTTGATATCTGAAGTACTTTCACCAAGATTGAAGTCAAAAGGCGTAAAAAATCGTATTTCCCAGATCAGAATCGTATTTCATCAGATTTTGATTTTCAAAAACTGAAAACGTGTGTCTAATTATTTTCGACTTTAGGTGTTTTCACCAATTTTCAAGGCTCATTAAATCATGTGTTTTCAGAGTTACTCTGAACAAGCTCTTAACCCATCGTTGACCCCGTCAGATTTTGATTTAAAAAAAAATTAAAGTATCGAATTATTTGATAGACGAATTACTTTCACCAACTTTAAAGTCAAATGGCGTAAAAAATCATAGTTCTCCACACAAACTTTTAACCCGTCAGATTTTGATTTTCAAAAACTGAAAACGCGTCTCTAATTATTTTCGACTTCAAGTGTTTTCACCAATTTTCAAGTCAAAAGGCTCATTTAAACATCTATTTTCACAGGTATTCTAAACAAACTCTTAACCCATCGTTGAACCCGTCAGATTTTGATTTTCCAAAAAATGAAAAAAACGTATCGAAATACGTTATAAGTGAAGTATTTTCCCCAAGTTTGAAGCGAAAAATCCCCAAAAATTGCAATTTCTTCATACAAACTTTTAACCCTTTGTTTACCCATTTAAGTTTCAATTTTCACAAAAATAAAAAATACGTTTTTAATAGTTTTTTATTTCAAGTGTTTTCACCAATTGTCGTAGTCTTCCCGCATACGAACCTTAACCCATTATTGACGACTTTAAATTTTGATTTTCGAAAAAATAAAAAAATACGTGTCGAACTATTTTTGAACGAACCTTAACCCATTATTGACGCCTTTAAATTTTGATTTTCGAAAAAATAAAAAATACGTGTCGAACTATTTTTGAACGAACCTTAACCCATTATTGACGCCTTTAAATTTTGATTTTTGGAAAAATAAAAAAATACGTGTGGAATTATTTTTGATTTGGAGTGTTTTCACCAAGTTTGAAATCAATAGGCCCATTTAATCACGATTTTTCATACAACACTTTAACCCATGGTTTGCCCCTTTAGACACCGAACTTAAAAATCAAAATTTTTCAACATGTACTTGCAGTTTAAATTACATGTTTGTAGCATCAGCGGTTTGGGCTGGGCGATGATGAGTCAGTCAGTCAGGACAAATAATTCTAAAAATTTCGGTAACACATACACATACACATGTATGTACATACTATATACATATGTATCGCACTTGCATATAAGTATGTAAATATTTACATTAAGAAAATGAAAATGCCACATTGAAAACGGTAGTAAGAGAAAGGTTCATATTGGTGCAAAGTCAATCGAGTCAGATGGAAAAGCTAAGCAAAGTGTATACAAGAAAAAAAGATGTGCCATAGGCGGTCAAATAGTTAATTGCTGCCCAATAACATTTCATTTCAATAAGTAAGCAAACAGAACTCTGTTGTTTGCTGACTAAAGCTTTTGGTATGTAATTTTATTTTTGTTTTTAATTTCTAGTTATCGGGCACTTCACTAGACATTCCAAATTCAACTGTAGTGTCATTATGAAGTTTAACATTATAGAAAACGCAATTACAATCGATGCGTTTATTTAGGGAATTTCACACTGCACATATGTGCACATATGTGTTGTATTGGACTTTACCTCAAATTTTTGTATATTATTTATGAATCAAGCAATCCAACACTATTAGTGAGCGTCTAATGCTAATGACCTCATATATAAACATTACGATTGCCAAGAGATACTCGTACACGAGATACTCGCGACGAGAGCGTCGAGGCGCGCTGCTGATAAGTCGCAAACACACACACTCACAGTACGACAAATCACTTTGGCTTGTGTGCTAAACGTGTACATATTTAATTAACATACATACGAGTGCGTAGATATAATCAATATGATAAATGTTCCCGCCTAAACGATGTTAATTTTTTGTCCGTGATTTGTAATGAGCCGAGTTGGGCAGCCGGCCGGCCATTATTATTTAGGTGACTTGCAATCATTTTCAAATCTACTTTGGGGCAAATGCAGTAATGCATAGTTCCATACTTGTTACGACCTTGTCCGATTGGACAATGTCCTATTATTAAAATTTACATGGCTGTTTTGGTGTGGTGACTATGTTTTTATGGCTTGTTCAAGTTTTTTCTGGCTATTTAAACGAATATTTTTCAAAAGTAAATACACATTTTATTACTTTCAAAAATTTAATACTTTAATACTTAACACTTTAATACTCACGAGTGTATAAAAAAAACATCGATTATATCGCAAATTATTTTCGAGAAGCATAAATCCCATAATTTCGGGATGAGATGAGCAAAAAATCTAAGAGGCTTTCGAATTTGTTGAAATTTTGTATTTAAATATTTATTGGATTTGGTCTATTAACAAGAGTTCTTACAGACCATAAAAATAAAACAGAATATCCTTTTTCCTTAAAGCTTCTAAAAAATATAACTAATTAATTAACGGCGAAGTTGAAAGACTCAAGGAAGACCGATTTAGGGAGCATAAAATCAATTCCCGACTCTTTATAGTTTATTGAGCTCTAACAAGGCTCTGGAAAGAGGAGCATTCAGCGCTTAGTTCGTCCTCACGAAGCCAACATAAAATGGCACAGGATTCCTGAGGAATTGCAGCGGCGAATTTAAGAAGGTCCTCAAAGATCAGACAAAAGCAGTGATACGAGTTTTGATTCTCGAAAACAAATGTCATATTTAATAGTTCGGAAGCCGATTATGATTTTTTTAGACAATACCGACGATGTCCATTGGTTGTTTGAACTCTGTCAACTACATATAATATGAATATAAAGTCCATTCCAGAAGATAGTCTTCGAGGTTTTTAATAGTAAAATGAAGGGACTTTCCATTTATCCTTTTTGGAGCGACTGCGTTGACCTATTGACCTATGCTGACAAACTCCTTCCCTTTATGGGAAACGAACCGAGTTAGCACGTAGCACAGAAATACCTGTAAAAGTAAATGTTTGGGATTCTTCTCAGAGAGCGTATTTGGGTGTAAAAGGATTATGATCCGAAGCATTGGAGTCACCTAAGCTGTCATTGGAGGGAGGAAAGTGACATTATCTCCATGGATTGATCCACCCAATCTTCAGTCGTAAACCCAAGGAAAACATCTGAAACGCTATAAACAGTCAGATTGCAGGAAAGCATGAAGCAGCTTTCAAGGGTAGTTCGAAAGATTTGGCGTGGTCTTCCCGCAAGTTACGCTTAAAATTTCATTGACAGTATGCCTCGGAGATACCAGGACATTCCCAATCATGATGGATACAAATATACTATACTTGAGTACTATATCTTGAGTAGTTTAAAAAAATCCTCTAACACTTTCTTCTGAAACAGATTGTCCACTTAAATACTTACTAATACAAATTTCTAAGAACTTAGAAAAGGTAGACAGTGTCCTGTGTCCTGAGTGGGAAGAATGATGAGACGACGGATCATTTTCTTTGTATCTGCCCCACTTGCTTCCAATTTAGGTTCGAGATATTTGACACTGATTTGGTGACCACCTTGACTTCTTGGCACCACAGGATCTGCTCAGATTTCTACGGAGCTCAATTAGATTCAAAGTAAACAGTAAAGTGGAACCCTGAGTTCAATTGTAGTACAATACACTCAGACCAGACACAATAACTAAACGTTCGTATAAACCCATATACGTTCACATACTTCCCGTTACGTCTCTTTACTTCCCTTTATTGGTATATTCTGAGTCTGAATGCTACGTTTGTTAGACTGTTCTGACAAAAAAAGCACTACTTACTCAGTAAAAAGAGGTTTCAGTTCGCCAATGTCAGTGAATAGACAAAACATTGACTGGCACAATTTCAATAATAAATATATTTGTTTATATTTGTAAACAAATAAATAAGTAAAAAAAATATATTTTTGCTAAAAGCAGATATACTTTCAAACAAGTAGCTTACATATGTCAATTTTAATTGTTAAAAACGACAAAACGACGCCACATGAACTTTGTACCGTCAGTCAATCAATCATTACAGTTGCTGCTTGAAGCAGTTCAATTCGCTCGAAACAGATATTTAATATTAAATAATATAGAGTATGCACAGTTGTTGGGAATGGCAGCGAACAAAGTTCAAGTCGGGTGTTGTGATTAGTGCTATGAATTGCTCATGCAAAATTTGCACGTTCGAATCTCTATCAATGTGACTGAACTGACTGAAAGGAGTTTGTGTGAGTAATTTTAGACGCGCATTGAAAAATTGATAAAAAAAATTAAAAAAAAAAAACCAATAATATAAGAGATTGAAAATATAAACAAATCTGTTCTACTTTCATGCCTCATTTCAGTTGCAGAAATATTTCTTTTGTTCTACATAAAAAAAATATAAAGAAATATGATATGAGTGATGTATATGAGTGACACATATTCAACAAATAGGTACTCATCATTGATTGATGTCTATCTGCTAATGCTTTTTGTTGTTGTGTTGTAGACGATTGAATAGTATGCGAAAATATTAGGTTAGGGTAGGTTATGGCGGTGGCGATAGACTCACAGGTTCATAATACCACCGTATCACATAAAGTCTGAACTAAGTCCATTGTTATTGTCTGTGTAGTATTTTCGAAAAAGAATAGATCTTTCAAGGGGTCTTTCTGCCAAGTTTTGCAACGAACCAATAAAGGCACAGACCAAGATTTTCATTCCGCGTCCCGCAAAGGCTGGGCAGTGACACAGGACGTGTTTTATCGTTTCTTTTTCCTTAGAATTCAAATTTTACTGTTATACCCAAAATAATTTCCAATAATTTGCAGCGATATCAGGGAAAGTTTGTGTTCTAATTGAAGTCTACGAATTGGGCACGTTTGATAAAAACCCTGTTTCTTTAAAAATGGTTAAATAAAATAAAAAAAATTATCATTTTGTATCAGGTGTACAACTTTGCTTCCGCCGTTTTTTTTTCCAAAATTAAAAGCTTTATTGCGAAAAAGTGCTTACAGATGTATTATTCAAAGTATTGTCCGTCGCTAGCGACAACTTTCTCCCATCTTTCCGGCAATTTTCGGATCCCGGCTCGAAAAAATGAGTCCTCTTTTGACGCTATCCATGAAGCAATCCATTTTTCCAATTCTTCGAAGGATTGAAAATGTTGATCTGCCAGGCCGTGTGCCATCGAACGGAATAGGTGGAAGTCAGAAGGGGCGACATCTGGGGAATACGGCGGGTGGGGCAAGACTTCCCATTTCAGCGTTCCCAGGTACTTTTTGACCACTTTTGCGACGTGAGGCCGAGCATTGTCGTGTTGGAGGATGACTTTGTCATGTCGCTCTTGATATTGTGGCCGCTTTTCTTTTAGCGCGCGACTAAGGCGCATCAGTTGCGTTCGGTAGCGATCTCCTGTGATGGTTTCACCCGGTTTTAAGAGCTCGTAGTAAATCACACCGAGCTGATCCCACCAAATACAAATCATAACCTTGGCGCCGTGAATATTCGGTTTTGCCGTCGACGAAGAAACCAAGAAACCACTCCCGACACGTTCTTTCACTCAGAGCAGCATCACCGTAAGTTTCTGAGAGCATTCGATGCGCTTCAGCTGCATTTTTTTGCGAATTGTAACAGAAAAGTAAAACTTCCCGCAAATGGCGAGAATTGGGCACGTAAACGGACATTTTCGAGCGTGAATAATACGAAAACAAGAACAACTGTCACTGAAACGGCGAAGACAATTCGTTAGGCACTGTCCACACTCACTTTAAAGGCATTACCATCTATGTATTTCAACCAGCCTCAGCCGGTACAGCCACCTATCGGAAAACGGCGGAAGCAAAGTTGTACACCTAATATTTTTCCACAAATATTAAATAATTTTTCTGTAATTAAAAAATATTGATGCAAAATTTATTTAACCCGTTTTAAGCTAAAATTGTTCAAAAGTAAACTAGCTCTAGAACTCAAAAAAGAGGCGTGGCGACTTCAAATGTCGTATGCACACTTCTTAGGAATTCGTTTTATGATTTAAATACCAAAAAGTAATATCGAGATACAGGGTAAAATTCGGGGTCGAAAGGGTTAGGCAACGAATACAGTAAAAAATCGCTTAGGCTAAATTGAAGACATTTTAAATGTACGTACGACTTGGAGAAAACAAAACCTATACTACTTTTAAAAAAGATTTAAAGAATACATTAATCGATTTTTTGAAAATGTAAAATCAATTTCGACATATTTGGAGATTTAATTGAACTCAATTAAGTCTCTGAAAATAGATGCTTTCCGAATATACAGAGCCCTAAAAATGCCAACATGGAGGAACTCAGAGCAACGAAGAGATCTGGTTGGAATATTAAGGAAAATCCGCTCAAGAAGTGCGAGACAGCCTACAACACCACAGAGTACATTGAAGACGAAAGACCAAGACAGGATTGTTCTCCTACTTTGCAAGGATTTTAAGTTTATCAATAAACATCTCGATCCATAACTGGGCATAGGATCTGTAAAACGTAAGTTTTACAGTGCAAAGAGTAGGAATCATTTCTGGTTAACCCTTTCGACCCCGAATTTTACCCTGTGTCTGAAACATTTGCCTAAGAAGTGTGCACACGACACTTGAAGTCGCCACGCCTCTTTGTTAGAGTTCTAGAGCTAGCTTTTGAAACATTTTACCTTAAAACGGGTTAAAGCATTTTTATATTAATATTTGTTAATTACAGAAAAATTATTTAACATTTATGGAAAAATACAAATTATCACTTTTTGATTTTATTTAACCATTATTAAAGAAACAGGGTTTTGATCAAACGCGCCCAAATCGTAGACTTCAATTAGAACACAAACTTTCCCTGATATCGCAAATTATTGGAAATTTTTTTGGGGATAACAGTAAAATTTTTGTAATTTGCTTTGAATTCACTTCTAAAAATATTAATTTGTTGGTGCCTACTTAAATTAAACCCATAAATCAATCGTAGCTTTTCATATAATATGACAAATAGGAGAAGTTGCTCTCAGGCAACTTTGGGGTCGAAAGGGTTAAGAAAGTGACCTGTTGTCATGCCTATCAGAAATTGTGTCCCCCTTTAAAAGAGACTACGGATATAGTTGAGTTTGCTTTAAGAGAAGTTGGGCCAGTTCTTCTCACTTTTGTAAGGGACAGAATGACGGACACGGTTCTTCTTCTAAAGTTGCTCACTTTTGTGAAAAGACTTATCTTGAAAGAACTCATGAGCGGTGCCTTGAATATGAATATGTTGGTTATAGATACAAAAATAGGATAAGTTATGACTCGATATACTCCATACTCCATACTGTTAAATTGAGTTAATTCCATCTCAGGCAAAAATCCCATTCATATTCATATCTGTCATGGCATTATTTATTCTGAACCTCCGTTTATAAAGTTTTATATTATTTCTTTTTTTCATTTTTACATTATACTCACACTTACGATTGTAATAAATTATTTGAGGTCTATATGGAGGCTAAGTACATTACGTAAGTAGAGCTACTTACGTATTGTATGAGGTGTGAGCAACTTTGTATATTAACGAAAGTGAACTTTAGGTCTCTTGTTTATAGTGTAAAGCAAATCTCCATAGGTAATTTTTTTTCCTTTCAGAGGCGCGCCATTGTCTGCGAAAAGGAAATCTACCAAAGAAGGGGTTCTTGAAAGGTTTTGGTGTAGTGGTACCTCAATCAAAGTAAATAATGACAAGTTTTATAATACTAATAATAATTATTTTTAAAGAAACTTAGAGGTTAGAATGAAATTTACTAGGAATTGCACTAAAGCTCCACTAAACTACGAACTGTTTGAAACAGATTCTTGAAGCTCTAATCTCAGATTTTATAAAATAAAAAAATTTTTATTTTAATTTTTTTATTTTAATTTTTATTTATAACTGTAATGAAATTTAAAAATGTAATCTTTTTTGATCCATTATGGGCCAAATGAACGAGTTGTTTGTCTTTGAAAATGGCACAAATTTCAAGTAGACAAACAGTCTCTCTATATAGTCTCTCTACTATACTGTAGGGTATATAAGTAGATTAGTTGATTAGAATTCACTGAAGTACGCATTTTTTTACGCAATGACACTTCTAGTTCGCAGCCTTAATGAATTGGCGTCTATCAAATACAAAGACTGCTGATTAAACAGTTTGTTGTGTACTAATTTCGAAATTTCCAATTCTAATTTTTCATAGTCATAATGGTACGTTCTACGTAGACAAGTGACTGACCTTTTTTTGCTTTTTTGCGCGTCAACTTTCGCAACAACGCGTGTTGTCTGTCATTATGTGTGTTTTTATGTCTGACTTTAGAATAAATATTTGAGAAATGAAATGTACTTGAGAAGCTGACTAATAAATGAAAAAGTGATGGAATACAATACCCACTGCTGTGGGTTTTGAATAGTTTGTTTTGGAATTTTTTATTTGCAATCAAATTTACCAGAATATTCGGTCTTATCATGTCCCTAGAACCGCCAATTGTAATGATGATAGTTTATCTTTTATGGTTCTCTATGTTTAAAAGGTAGGTACATATAATTGACTAACTGACTGACTGTCTGAATTGCCATTGCCCAGTCCAAACCGCTGAAGCTGCAAACATAAAATTTGAACTGTAAGTGAACTTTAGAATATGAATCTCCATTAACACTAGAAAGACTGAAAGTTTTCCTTACCTACAAAGACTACACATCATATCCGCTGATATCTCGAAAAGTACACACCGGATATGGCTACTTTTTCACAAAATAAATTTAAACAAAATATAAAATTTTCCATTATAAAAAAATAAAAGTCACCAAAGCAAAAGTTAATAGAAATACTGAAGAAAATACAGATGAAAAACTGTCAAAGTGATTGCATTGGTCTTTCTAGTGTTAAGATAGATTTTATTAAAATTTGGAGTCTACAAGAGCAAACAGTGATTGATTGTGATTTAGTAAACCTATTGATTTCAAACTTGGGGAAAATACTTCAAATCAAAAATAATTTGGCACGTATTTTTCAATTTTTCGAAAATCAAAATTCAACGGGGTCAACAATGGTTTAAGATTTGTTTACGGGAAGACTACAAGAAAACAGAAGCCAATGGGTCTATTGATTTCAAAATTGGTGGAAACACTTGAAATCAAAAATAATTATATATGTGTTTTTAATTTTTTTGAAAATCTGATAAGGTCAACGATGAGCGTTTTTCATTTCAAATGAGATATAATTCGACACGTATTTTTAATTTTTTCGAAAATCAAAATCTAAATGTAACAACTTTTTATGGGGAGACATGAACTAATGAAACCATTTCAAATGAGAAATAATTCGACAAGTATTTTTCATCAAAATCTGACGGGCCCACAAAGGATTAAGGGAACTTGATTTATTAGGCCCATTAACTTCAGACTCAAAATCGGAAACATGAATGAGTCATCAGACTAAGTAAGAAATATGTTCGAAGTTTATGCGAAGAGAGTAAAGATTATTTAAATGAAATCATAAAATCTGTGCTTGAAATGCCGCCAGGTCCTGCTAAATAGTTACTAATATATATGAAAGAAGAATGATAGATGTATCACATGAAAATATTAAAATCGTGTATTCCAATAAACAAAACATTTGCGAATGAAGTAAAACGTATCTTCAACAACCCTCAAACTGCAAACAGCGCAGATTACAGAATTCACATTTGAAGGTTCTTGCATTAAGATTTAGCAGATCACGTCGATCGTCGAAGTAAATTTAAATAGTTTGACTCCATGGGGTTCAGTTTAGTGTAGAGGTGCCACTGAATGTTGAGGGATTACATCATAAGTCGCAAACTCTTTTTGAGAGCATTTCTCAAGGAACATTGAAATGCTTTCTGCATTGAATGGGCAAATTTCTGAGCCAAACTCGATATCGATCATTTCTTGACCCATTGCAAGCATTGACTCACTGTCTCCTCATTCAAGATGCAAAGAAGTCTATTTGAAGATATCGCAAACCCACTTCAAAAGTGACAACTAAAAATTTTTAATTTTCGGGTTTATATGTTATTGCTGTGCACAATCAATCAATAAATAAATCAATCAATCAATCATTCAATAAATCAATCAAACAATCACTCAATCAAACAATCACTCAATCAATCAATCAATCAATCAATCAGTCAATCATTCAATCAGTCAGTCAATCAATCAATCAATCAATCAATCAATTAATTAATCAATCAATCAATTAATTAATCAATCAATCAATCAATCAATCAATCAATCTATCTATCTATCTATCTACCAATAAGCAAAAGCTCAGTATATTTTGTTGTTGTTAACGGTTGCCAAAAAAAAGTTAGGTCTGTCTTCATGCCGATAAGTTTGATGCTTTTTTGATCGCGGCTTATTTTGACGAAAAATATCTTTGTTGGAGTTAATTTGAAGTAAAGTTGTAACAATTTTGGTTTATATTTTCAAATAAACTAATTAATTTCGCATTTTCCTAATTTTTCCTTCAACTTTTTAATTGTCATTTATAATTTTTAAATTTGGCAAAAGTGTGACAAATTAAAATAATTCGGTAATTATTGAATTAAAATATCATCAAAAAAGTCATAACTTAAAATTTTAGATTTTCTAGCGTAAAATTAAAAAAACTTGTTTAACTTATCCTACAGCGTAATCTGTAAGGATTTTCTATTATGCGTCATTTTAAAAAACTTTTAGTCAGCTCAAAAACAGTTTTTTGCGTTTTCTGAAAAATTAAAAATTTTAAGTTGTGTCACTTTTGAAGTGGGTGTGCGATCTGTGATCCTTAAATGTAATAAATTTGGGGGAATAATCCTGTTTTAAAGTGAATCATATATGTAGTTCGGAGTGTTAGGGTGGAAGAAAGATTAGCTTAGATAAGATTGGCTTAGAAAATACGAAAATTTTACATTGGCTCAAACTTATCAACTCTACAAACCTGCTTACCATGGAACAGAATCGATCAAGTAGCATAGAAGATATTCCCCCCTGGGACTTAACTCTTACAAGTTTTTTAAGAAAATAATTGCAATGTAACTATTAAAATGCAACATAAATTTTATTTGTTGATTATAATTATTATTTGCCACAATTAATTTTTACGTTGCGTAAAATGTTATGAAAAACAAATTTGTTTTCGTTCTCGATAATTATATATATTTTGGTATTTTTTTTTGGTTTGTGTTGCTTTATAACTTCTATTAATTATTACTTTTTTTGTTTACGTTACGTTATTATTTGAAAGAACATTTTTTTTACGTTGCTTCATAACTTTTATGAAAGAAATTTTTATTTTTTACGTTGCCTTACCACAGTTTAATTATGAATTGATTTTTAATTGTTTAGTTGTTGGTGGAAATTAGGTTTCTGCAGTTAATTTGCGTTTATCAATTTAAAACAGTTAAAAATCAATTCATGTCCAAAATGTGGTAATTCAACGTAAAAATTTTTGTTTTTCAAAATAATAGTTATCGGCAACGTAAATGAAAAAAAAATCATAAATAAAAGTTATGAAGCAACGTAAAAAAAAATTTCTCAAAATAATAGTTATCGGTAATGTAAATTAAAAAAGTCATAAATAAAAGTTATGACGTAAAAAATTTCTTATTGGGAATAATTATTATAAAGCAATAATTATAGAAATTTCTTAAATTAGGGCAATGTTTTTATTTCCAAAAATATGGATAATAATTATTTTAGGTCTCTGGTTCCTTCTTTTCGAAATGCAAACGCGAGGATTGTTTATATATTTAACCAAGTAGTGTTTGAATCAATCTTTGAGCCAATAAGATTCGCATTCAAATGCTTTAAGCAAGCTTGTACTCATACTTGTAGTCTAAGAGTAATTTAAGTTAATTTGATTAAACAGCTTTTGAGATGCTCAATCTGAAACTATTGAGGTTTAAATTTCAACAAAATATTTAGCAACAGTTCTATTAAAAAAACTACATATCTTGAAAATCAACTACTTGTGGCACTCGAGCACCGACATTTCTAGTTTCTATCACCCCAGTTACATTGATTCATCAAATAATGAATTGCTTCATTACAAAGTGTCAAGTCTAATACATTTTATAATTTTTTCTTTTAGATAATTTTCATTAAAAAAACTTCAATTCAACTCATCAAAGTGCTTCACAGCCACTAATTCAGCACAATGCAGGTGCAACTCGAATTGAATTTGCGGCAACGCACCGCCACACGTCTGCTCACCTGCCTCGGCGGCCTGTTTGCATTCACATTGGTGCGCGACAGCACCAAAAGTTGCGTGTTTCTGGGCGCTGCTTTGGCCCTGATGCTGCGAAATCCCACCTTTGTGTATGCGTTCAGCACCACCCTGGGACGCGATGTGGTGTGAGTATAATTTTCACACCTACAGCCTAATTTATGATTTGAAGTTTCAATGCCTCTTCACAGCGCCGCTTATCGCTTTTTGTTGCTGAACATTTACATCACTTATCTGGAGTGGAAACAGTGGACAATGGCGCGCATCTTTCAGGAGCGCGTCAAGAAACATCCGGACAAGATATGCTTTCGCATGGACGATCGAGCGTTGAGCTATCAGTGTGTTGAAGATTACACGACCAAGGTGGGTGCCTACTTCAAGGCGCAGGGACTGCAGCACGGCGACTGTGTGGCGCTGCTGATGGAAACGCGCCCCGAGTATGTCTGTGTGTGGCTGGGTCTGTCGAAAATTGGCGTCATTACAGCGCTAATAAATTCGCACTTGCGACGCGACACGCTGCTGCATTCGATAAAGGTGGCAAAGTCGCGCGCAGTCATTGTGGGCACGGAACTCACCGCAGCGCTGCAGGACATTCTGCATGACGACGAAGTGAGCACATTGCCCATCTATCAGTTTAGCGATGAAGCGCAGCGGGACAATGACAATTTTCAGCTGCTAAAGGGTAGGTTTTTTTGTGGGAAAAAACTAGAAAATTAAATGTGAAAATAATTCAAATTTTTATTCAACACAGGCGCCATTGATCTCACCAGTGCACTGAAAGCGCAGCCCAATGAAGATTTGAGCGCCGACATAGCTGCGTGCAAGCCAAAGGATAAGTTGTTGTATGTGTACACCTCGGGCACCACCGGTTTGCCGAAGGCTGCTGTCATCAACAATCTGAGGTGGGTTTCAAAAGAAGCAAAATATTTAAATTTTCTTAAACCCTAACTCAGATTACGCTACTCGACAAAAAGTGGGCTAATCGTAAACAAAAACACCGAAAAACAAAAGGTTTTTTTTTACTAATTTTGCGTTGCTGAACAAGAGACTAAAATCAAAAAATTTGCTTAACAAGCGTTTTCGAAAAATCTTCGAGAAACTATTTCTCTAAAAAAAAACTATTATCTCGTAAACGTAAAAGCTGTCTGTCGTTAGAAGATACATTAGCCTTTCTAGCGATATATTGATTGTATAAATCAGATGAGATTTGAGGAAGTGACAGCGAAAATTAAAAAAAAGATAATTTGCTACTATTTTCAAAATTTATAAATTTTCAAATGATTTTTTATAGATTGAATAAATTATCTCTTTTGGTTTTACAATCCGAGATGAAAGATACATTATTTGTGTAAATGTTCAGCCTAACATCAGTAGAATCGAAAGAAAAATGAAAAAGTTATGAAGCGCTGAGTGAAAACACCAACTTTACATTTACACACAAAAAAATCACTTTTGTCGAGACTCATCCAAATTTTAATATAGGCATGCAACTACAGGTCATTCATAGTAACCTGGCACAGCCAGTTTTTAATTTTCTGATCCGATGGTCTTTTTAAAAGACTTGAAGATTTCAAGGACACAAGCATTTCAAAGATTTTCTCAAATATTTGCAGTTGAGCAATGATGAAAATCTGGGTATCAAATAAAAAAGGAAACTTGTCGCTTTTTGACTAAATTTTCTATTGTGAACTTTCAGGACCAAAATAGAATAAAATTTCCATTTTTTTCTTACCTTACTGACTATATTTGAGTGTTATTTATAAATTTTGTCGATATATTTAAATATTTATGTATTGGTTTGGCAACAATTTTTTCATGGAAATTTTATCATTTTTGTTTTATAAAAATTGTACAATGTTTTGCGAATTTTCTAGTATTTGTATTTGTTAAAAATGCATATATTTGTTTTAAAAGATTTTATTAAATTTTATTAAATTTTTTTTATATTAATTTAACATGATTTAGACGTTTTTCCTTATGTTACTGACATATTTTAGTGTTATTTGTATATTTTTCCGATATAAATATTTTTGTATTGGTTTGGGAACATTTTTTTCCTGGACATTTTATAATTTTTATTTTATAAAAATTTTATAATTTTTATTTTATAAAAATTTCATAATATTTTACGAACTTTCTAATATTTGCATTTGTTAAAAAATTCATGGAATTTTTTCATGGAAATTTTATAATTTTTATTTTATAAAAATTTTATAATATTTTACGAATTTTCTAATATTTGCATTTGTTAAAAAATTCATTTATTTTGTTTTAAAAAAGTTTATTAAATTATAATTATATTAATTTTTTTTATATTAATTTAATATGATTTAGATTCTTTTCCTTACCTTACTGACATATTTTAGTGTTATTTATAAATTTTTCTGATATAAATATTTACCTATGTATTGATTTGGGAACAATTTTTTCATGGAAATTTTATAATTTGTGGTTTATAAAAATTTTATAATATTTTACGAATTTTGTAATATTTGCATTTGTTGAAAAATGCATTTATATTTTTGTAAAAAAGTTTATTAAATTATAATTATATTCATTTTTTTATATTAATTTAACATGATTTAGATTTTTTTTCCTTACCTTACTGGCATGTTTTAGTGTTATTTATACATTTTTCCGATATTTGTTTGGAAACAATTTTTTCATGGAAATTTTATAATTTTTATTTTATAAAAATTTTATTACGGATTTTCTAATATTTGCATTTGCTTAAAAATGCATTTATTTTGTTTCAAAAAATTTTATTAAATTATAATTATATTAATTTAACATATTTAAAAAAAATTCCTATGGTTACTGTTCATCTTTCAGAAATCAATCACCGCACAATCGAGCACACATGCTCCGAACTTTTTTATGAATTTAAAAAATTGAAATGTGTTAAATTTCTTACATGACTTACTTGTTTTCTTCTGCATAAATGCTCTTAAAGTTTTAAAAATTATTTAGAAATTCATATAAATTGAAAAGTTTTGAATTCCTATAACCCACTTCTTCTTCTTCTCCACTCAGATACCTGTTTATGGCCACTGCCGTCTATCACATGTTGGCGCTGCAGCCCGACGACATTATCTACAATCCGCTGCCGCTGTACCACACCGCCGGCGGCATAGTGGGCGTCGGCAACTCGCTCATACACGGCTGCACTATGGCGTTGCGCAAGAAGTTCTCCGCTTCGAATTTCTGGAAGGACTGCATCAGATACGACTGCACAGTGGCACAGTACATTGGCGAACTGTGCCGATATCTGCTGTCGGCGCCGCCCAAGCCGGACGACACGCAACATCGGCTGCGCCTCATGTACGGCAACGGGCTGCGTCCGCAGATTTGGTCCCAGTTTGTCTCGCGCTTCAACATTCCGCACATTGGCGAGCTGTACGGCTCCACTGAGGGCAACTCCAATTTAGGTGAATAACAACAACAACAGCATGTTAGACCTTATTTAACGTTGCCTCTCCTGCTTGCAGTCAATGTCAGCAATCAGGTGGGCGCTGTGGGCTTTGTGCCGCTGGTCGGACGCAAACTCTATCCGGTGCAAATTGTCAAATGCAACGAGGAGACAGGCGAGCCGGTGCGCAATCCGCACGGACGCTGCGTGCGCTGTCAGCCGGGCGAGACGGGACTGCTGATTGGCAAAGTGGATCCGCGGCGTGCAGTGACTGCCTACAATGGCTATGCGGACAAGGAGGCGTCCGAGAAGAAGCTGCTGCGCGACGTGTTCTCCAAGGGCGATCTGTTCTTCAACTCGGGCGACATGGTGGTGGGCGATATTTTGGGTTTTTTCTATTTCAAAGATCGCACGGGCGACACATTCCGTTGGCGCGGCGAGAACGTGGCCACTCTGGAAGTGGAGGCCATAATAACTAACGTGATTGGCCTGCAGGACTGCGTGGTCTATGGTGTTGATGTGAGTGATGGCCTGACTGAATAAAGTCATGAATAAAATTTATAAATTTTCAATTACAACACACAGATACCGCACGTTGAGGGCAAGGCGGGCATGGCGGCCATTGTCGATCCCGATCGCAAGGTGGATCTGCAGCATCTTTCGGCGGGCGTGCGCGGCAGTTTGCCTGCCTTTGCGCAGCCGCTGTTCATACGTCTAATGGACGAAATACCGCGCACTGCCACCTTCAAGATGAAGAAACGCGAACTGATGCTGGAGGCGTTCGACATGCGGCGCGTCAAGGATCCCATCTACTATCTGAACAAAGACGGCATTTATCGTCCGCTAACCGAGCAACAATTCGAAGCACTGCTGACGGGCAAGGCGGGCCTGTAGTATATAAAATTATTTGTATATACAGTTCATGAATCTAACGGCCTCATTTCGACATACGCATAAAAATTGTGATATTGTGTTGTGGTGAATTATTGCGTTCATATGTGTTGAAATCGTTCCTTAATTTTCGCCGCGTTGCAATTGTGACTGTCAGAATATTTGTGAGCTCACCAGAAGCTTCGACTTTATGTGCATATCTGAATGTAAAAACTAGCATTAAGTAACAAAGAGTGGTACGGTTGCTTCTGATTGGGATTTGATTGCATAGCCAGTATCAGAACATACACAAATATTTCTAGTAATCTGTAGAAAAAACGCCATTTGTTGCTGCTTTAATTTTTTTAATGAAATAATTTTATGTAATAATTGTTAATTAATTTCTAACTAATTAATCGAAAAGTTATGCAATATTTTTATTTGTTATAACTTGGCAAAGCGTAAAGGACAATAAAAGACTTTTCTAGTAATTAAAACCATTTCGTTGTGTGAATGTTTATTTCGAAAAATTTAGTGGTCGGAAATTTGGATTCAGCAGATATAAATATGAAATATGATAGTACAAGACCTGCATATGTTAAACGATTAGCAATTCTGTTTTAAACCAATTTGAGTCAAAGAACCTACATAGATAGTATGAGAAAGTCAGGGTCAGATTACGAATGTATGGCCAAATACAATCAGAAATGATGAACTGTGGAAACTGAAAGCAAATCGCTTGGAAAACCACCATCCATCAACACAAAAATGACGCTTGACTGGATACCCGAAGCAAACGGAAGTCACTGACGACCAAAAAACACTTGAAAGAGATGTAAGATCAATGATTTCTGCGGGGGGAATAAATGTTGCCCACAGTGATTCGACTACATACAACTGTGGGAAAAAATTAGAGGGAGTGGTCTGTTCTTAATAAAATTTGGTATGCTAGTTAATCAATGTCTGCTGAATTGAAATCTCCATTTTGGTTTTCTTAGACTTTTGTAGTTTGGCAATGCCTGGGACTTAAATTTGCAATTTTCGTCATTTTTTTCTAAATTTTTCAGATTTTACATTTAATCAGTTACGTCAACATTGATAATTGCAATGAGTAACCGAAATTGTATGAGGACCCTTTAATTTTGCAATAAAAATTGTAATGACAGATGTGTGTTTTGCATTTGTGCAGTTTTTTCATATTTCATGTTGATTGCATACTTTCAGGGATAAATAAAATGTATTTTGTCGAAAAATAGGTGATTAGACAACTTTTCAAATTGAATTATTTTCTGAGATCGGAAGATATCGGAAGATGTGTTTACATTATTCAACAAAGAAAGAATGCTTTTCAAAATACAAAAATCCAGGAACATACTTTCACATACTTTTTACTTTACTTTACTTTCATCCAAGTTTAGTCAATTTTCAGGTTTTTCATTTTGAAACAAATTTTAAATTAAAAGATAAGTAAAAGTTTTAACTTGGCAAATTTTGAGAAAACATTAAATACGAAAATGTTCACATCAATTCTATGCTGAAAGTTTTAGCAACTTCTTGCAAACCATAATTTTTTACGATTTTCTTCACTTAATAAACTAAAAAACAGAAAACATATGTTTAAATTTTTGTGTGAAAAAAGTTTCGACTTTGAGTAGCTTTTGCACACACACTAATTAATTTTTTGCATAGATTTTGTGGAGTTTTTTTACTTGGAGTTTTACCTTTAAAATGACATCGAAATCATTATACTCCGAGACTATACATTTTTTGAATTTTGTCTATGGAACGAATCACTGTGTGTTGGTTTGAAAAACTAATTATAATTAATTAAAATAATTATATGTCGGTGCTAATATATTTT
The DNA here is from genome assembly GCA_964056695.1 of Melieria picta. Taxonomy (NCBI): domain Eukaryota; kingdom Metazoa; phylum Arthropoda; class Insecta; order Diptera; family Ulidiidae; genus Melieria; species Melieria picta. The sequence goes on along the minus strand of OZ057400.1, from coordinate 104,680,614 downwards.
TATAAGTGTCATATCAGTCATTTGTTTATTTATCTTTTTTTGGTTTTATTTCAAACATGCAAAAACCTCCTAAATTTATCGTAGTTTGAGGTTAAACCTGCTGATTATAAAATATCGCAAATTTTCCAACAAAACGAGAATTGTTGAATTACTCATCGAAATTAAATTCAAATTAAATTAAAATTTTAATTCCTTCACGATAATCTCCACAAACTCATTTTGAGCCTCTATCGAATTCAAGTAGACTGCGAATAATCCTGTCGGCTTGATTCTTTAAACTGTCAAAGAAAAAGTAAGTTCCGCTTCTGCTGGAAAGCGTCTTACATGTGCACAGAAAAAAGAATGTGCCATGCTTTACCAAATGAAGTGTTTAAAAGAAATTTAAACATCAAACATCAAATAAAATAAATTTTGATAAAATGTATCGCTTTCAGTAACATTACATCAATGTTCGTCACAGAGCACGTTTCAATGTTTATGGCAAAGCATTAACGATTGACTGATTTTGTTCTCATGTCCAGAAGGTAGCCGCTTTCATTTGTGCTTCCATCACACCCCTCCTAAGGACCGCCCAAAGACTGTTATCCGCTTTTGAAATACGGCAAACCAATTTGAAAACTATAACAAGAACAATGCCAGTGAAGCAAAAAAAAAACCGCAGAGAAGGGAAGAAGAAAATGGCGCGCGGCGAGGCTGTCAAACTGCAATAAATGTTTATCCGGCTTCTTAGAAAATGCGCACGCAACCGCCACGCAAATGCTTCCAACAAAATGAATGCTGAAAAATGAAACCAACAAAAAAAAAGTTGAAAATGAAGAAACGGTAAAAGTGCGAGGTGGTCGCGCGCGCGCTCGCGCACTTAAACCGTAATGTATCGAACGGCGGCGCGCAGAGCTTAACCGATAATGGATTCAATATATTTTTCTTCAAAAAACCATAAAAGTGTGTGGCAGACGCATAAACACGACAGCTCAACAGCAACAACAACAACAACAACAACGACGAGAATGCTTTGCACTTTGGCAAACGGCAAAAAGAAGAGCGCAGAAAAAAATGCATTGGCAAGAAATATTGGAAAGTGTTAAATCCTCAAGAAGATTAAGTTTTATTTCATTGGCAACACCAACACTCATACACAGGCACAAAAATACACACACAAGCGTACACTTTGTGTTTGCGATGATGCATTCAGTTTAGGGATCCCGAATTCTGAAATGACGAGATTTTGGCTTCGGGATCTTTTTAAGGTATCTTAGGACAAAAAGTTCTGGATGTTGTTGTTGTTTTAATTTGGTGTAAAACAAAGAAGAAGAATGTTAAGTTATGCTAAATGTTAATGTTCTATTAAGAATGTTAAGCTTTAAACTTTAGGAATGTTAAGTGGAGGACCGTTTCTTGTTGCTTTTCGGAACGACAACTGCGGCAGATGTCGTTGTGTAACCATAGCAACCACTCAATTGATGAAGTTGTGGCCTTGGCTGAGTAGCTGTTAAGATCACTTCTTGTTTATTGATGGCCAGATTTGTCTGGCAATGCTGCAGCTGTATCCTTCCACTGCAAGATTGTTTGCGTCTTCAGCAAAGCGCTGCTTAAAAGTATTTTTTAACCCTCGCTCTACTAAAGATTTTTGTATACGTCGATTACCAAAAACCCACCCGGGTGATCCCAGGATGATCCGTAGCTATTTTGAATACAAATAAAAAAAAGAAATTGTTTTTCCATACCTCAGTTTGTGTTCAATAAACTTGAAAGAACATTTTCTAATATTGTCTTTGCGACAAAATCGGTCAAGTTAGACCTTTTTTCAGCCGCTAGAGTTTTATTCCTTAAGGGGGTAGTCAGGTAGAATCGACCATGTTTTTAAGTAATTTTTTTTCATACAAATTTTTATTCCACATTAAAAATTTTTTTATATGTTATTGTACATAGTTTTGAGTACTGAACAACATTTTTTTATACATTTTCGTTTATATCCGGGGGAGATATGGGCGACCGGAAGACGCCATTTTGAAATCTGGCTGACACGATTTCTCCATTTTGGATGATCTGAAACATACCAAACAAATTTCATTTTGAAGTACAGATGAATGGCTCTCGTTTGACCTATAACTGTAAAAAAATATTAATAAATAAACATTTAGTGCAATTGTAAAGTTTTTTCCCCTTTTTTTGCTTGTTTTTTTGTTAATAATTGTGTCATAACGTTGTTACATAGAAATGGACAATAATGATCGTAGTTCACGCGATAGCCAAACCTTTTCTGAGCGCGCGAGCCCTTACAGCTAATCTTATTTTCAATCGCTTTCGGACACTATCCGAGGTAAAGGAAGGTTTCTACATGATTCCTAAGGGTTTAAATAGACCAAAACTGCAAAGAAAAATTTTTCGATTTTTTGAAAAAAATCGACCTGACTACCCCCTTAATTGATGATAATTTTAAATGTGATAAAGAAGAACCATTGTTTGATGAAAATGACGGCGATGAAAATTATTTTCCTTACAAGGCAAATTATTTGGAAGTGGAAGTAAACGACAAATGTGGTTCGAAAGTGAATCGAAAAAAGGTCAAAATTTAATGATTTTTTTCCAGAGAGTTTATTAAACACATACTGACGTATGCAAAAAAAAAAATTGTGTTTTGAATTTTATTCAAAATGGCTGCGTAAGCGCCTTGGGTGTCCCCAGAGGTTTTTGGTATACGACGTATAAAAAAATCTTCGGACAAAATTCAAGTTTAAAGATGAAAACAATAAAAAAAACATTTGTTCATATTATTGAAAACTAAGTACATTATAATTTGTTGAAAGTCATCACTAAATTGCATAAATACTCTGACAGATATTAAACAATAAATATCAAAAGGTCACCCAGGTGGGTGTAAGTAAAGCGAAGGTTAATCGATGCAAGACGAAGATCAAAGACAAAGAAGGGGAAACTCAACTTTCTCTTTTACTCTCTTTTTAACACTAGAAAGACCATTGCGGTCATTTTGACGGATTTTCATTTTTAAATAACTCTATTTTCTTGAATATTTCTATCAACTTTTGCTTTGGTGACTTTTAATTTTTAATCGTAAAAAAAATTCATATTTTTGTTTTAATTTTAATTTGTGAAAAATTAGCCAAATCCGATGAGTTCTTTTCGAGTTATCAGTGGATATGTTATGTAGTCTTTGTAGGCATGGACAACTTGCGGTCTTTCTAGTGTTAATCTTGGCTAATCATCGGTCTCGCAGTTACCCGTGATGCCTCAGGGGTCAGGGATCCAATAGAGGTTGACCCAGGATTCATTTGCTATACTATTGAGAACGCATCAACAATCAAACACAAGTTTTCATGTGGAAGATACACCGACAAGGGACTTGATTGCCGCATGGTTGTCTGAATAAGTTCAGATATTAGCATTACGTGAAATCTTAAGATGGATCCACTTTGTTTCTTGCTCATTTCCTGAGCCTGAAAGACACTGCAGTGATCTCAGGGATTCAGTAGTCTTACTAGACTTAACCCTTTCGACCCCAAAGTTGCCTGAGAGCAACTTCATCTATTTGTCATCTTATAGCAAAAGCTACGATTGATTTATGGGTTTAATTTAAGTAGGCACCAACAAATTAATATTTTTAGAAGTGAATTCAAACCAAATTACAAAAATTTTACTGTTATCCCCAAAATAATTTCCAATAATTTGCAGCGATATCAAGGAAAGTTTGTGTTCTAATTGAAGTCTAGGAATTGGGCGCGTTTGATCCTGAAATCCTGTTTCTTTAATAATGGTTAAATAAAATCAAAAAGTGATAATTTTGTATTTTTCCATTAATATTATATAATTTTTATGTAATTTAAAAATATTGATACAAAATTTATTTAACCCGTTTTAAGCTAAAATTGTTCAAAAGTAAACTAGCTCTAGAACTCTAACAAAGAGGCGTGGCGACTTCAAATGTCTTGTGCACACTTCTTAGGAAAGTGTTTCATAATTTAAATACCAAAAAGTAATATCGAGACACAGGGTAAAATTCGGGGTCGAAAGGGTTAAGAATAGAAAACAAATTTTGCAAGCGTTTCCATAATTTTCAGCTGAAAAAGTTACATAAAATTGAGTCCCATCGAAATTTTCGATTTCGAAATCCCGAAATCCCACAGCAACCAAAATACTTCGGGATTCCACTCTGCAGTGCACATAGAGCGCACAAAGTAGCTGTGGCAGCAGCAGCAAATCGCCAACATTGCAACATTAACGCCATTGCCGGCACATCGAACAGCTGAGCGCGTTCCCAAAATGCCGCAGCGACAGAAAAAGGCGAAAATGATGGCGAAAGTGGCGAGCGGATGTGGGCGAGTGAGCGGGTTAAGCGAAAATGAACAAAAAAAAAACTAACGGCATTAAAAGCAATACAAAGTATGCAGGCGGCAAACGAAAACACAAAAACAACAACAACAAAAACAACAGCCATGCATAACCAATATGCACAACACAATAACAACATAAGAACAACAACAAAACAACCAATAAATGCCGCCCGCCACAGCATAGCAGTGGCAGTGCAACAACTGCCAAATCGTTGCGCGCTGTTGCCACTTGCCACAACTCGCAGCCGACACGGCACAGTGTGGCAACTCGCATTCATAATGTATCGCCGTGTATGCATCGACAGTGGCAACACGCTGATTGGCGTGCGGCGTGCGGGAAAGCGTGCCACAAAAAAATTTCAGCAAAAAAAAAACGAACAACAACAAAAATTATCACGAAGAATTTCCAAAAAATTCGCACGCCCGGCGCGCAGTCAAAAGACCGGAAATGCTGCGCTGCCAATTTTCTCGCGTGCATTATTATTTCATTTTTGTTGTTGTTGTTGTTGTTGTTTTGTACAACATGGTGGGCGTGCAGCGGGCAGCGAACTACAGCTCAACTACAACGGCCCGTGGGGCGCCTGCAGCCAGCTGACAATTTTGCGCCTGTGGCCTGCATTTTGTTGAATGCTTTTTGTTTCCATTTTGCAACGCTTTGGGCAACTGATTGTTGTTGTTGTTGTTGTTTGCTGCTGCTGGCTGCTGTTCAAACACGCATGGGAAAAATTAAATTTCCAAATAATTCGAAAGCTTTTGCTGGCGGTGCGCAGCTGTCGGGCGGCTGCCGTCGAGATTAAATCGCTTCAAAATGCCCGCAAGCCATCGGGTGCGCTCGCGGCGCTCGCGGTGTCCAAACGCGAATACGTATACGCCCCGTGTGGCGTACAGTCGCTGCTCTTTGTGTGTGTTTATTTACTTACTTACTTATTTGTGTCTGTGTGTGTGTGTGTCGGCTTATTTATGTATGTGTGCGCAGCTGTGTTGTATTTGAGTTGTTGCTTTGGCAGCTGCTGTCTGCTGCCCTGCAACATGGACTGTTTTTATTGTTGTTGTATTTAATACCTTGCTTCTTGGCGTTGCGTTTTCTTTGTTTCTGAGCGTATTTGATTTTTATACAATTATTCATTCGTTGTTTTGTTTTTGTCTTAAAGTTTTTCCTTTCTTTTCTTGTTCTTGTTACAGTTTTTTTTTTTTTTGAATGTAGGAGTTAGTCAGAAATTGCGTTCGATGACGAAACTCCACATTACTTTAGTGAAATGGTGCACTCCTTTTGTCGAAGTGGAAAATTTCGCGCAGTGATAGAGAACCAATGTCTGTAGCTTCCACCAACTCAGAGTGCAGCATTTGTAGTCTGAATTTTGAAAACGATGGACAATTGCCAAAAAATGCACAGCTTGTCAGGCTTATAGTTTTACTTATTTTTGAGCAATTTTAAATAATTATGACATTTATTATTTAACTCAGAGGATACATACTGAAAATCATAGAAGCGATTTAAGGACTTTAAGAAAAATCTAATTTTTCAAGATAAAAGGGCTTTCAAAAAAATTTACTCAAAGGCCTTGTTCACATTTTTAGATTTTTTTAAAGACTGCAAATAAAAAATTATTCTTATGGGAACTAGAATTTTTTTAAAGACTGCAAATTAAAATTAAATTTATGGGAATTAGAAAAATGGGAATTCGAATTTTTTTAAAGAATGCAAATTAAAATTAAATTGATGGGAATTAGAAAAATGGGAATTCGAATTTTTTCAAAGACTGCAAATTAAAATTAAATTGATGGGAATTAGAAAAATGGAAATTAGAATTATTTCAAAGACTGCAAATTAAAATTAAATTGATGGGAATTAGAAAAATGGAAATTCGAATTTTTTTAAAGATTGCAAATTAAAATTAAATTGATGGGAATCAGAAAAATGGGAATTCGAATTTTTTTAAAGACTGAAAATTAAAATTAAATTGATGGGAATTAGAAAAATGGGAATTAGAATTTTTTTAAAGATTGCAAATAAAAATTAAATTTATGGGAATTAGAAAAATGGGAATTCGAATTTTTTTAAAGACTGCAAATAAAAATTAAATTTATGGGTGGCTTAAAAAGAAATAGAAACTTATGGACAAAAAATATCACTAACGCGTTTTATTAGTAGTAAATAGATCCTTATTTCTTTTGAATTAAATCAGATTCAAATTAGATTCCATGTGCTCAGACACGTCCTTTGGATCCCTTTTATAAACTCTCGGTCGTGTTGATTTTTTGCGAAAAATACTCTACACATCAGTACAGTGGTGCACACAAGATTTCATTTTGGGGCAAACTTTTGAAAACAATACCATTCGAAACCATATTTGGCACTCATCACTTTTGTAACAAACAGATTTTGGGCGTTTTGGAAAGAAGTTTTCTGTGGGGTTTTGATCCAAAGAACAAGCTGACCATTGCAGAACAGGAATGTACATTGCCTCGAACCAAGTATTTATCTTGTAGCTTTTACGAAGCGAGGCATTATCCTGCTGCAAAAAATTAGTCCTTTATGTCGGTGTCGGTACGACAAAGTAAAAGATGCATTTGTCACAGAGTCATGTACTCAACTTAATTTATTTGCCAAGTTCATTGGGAATAAAATGCTTCCAAAACCATTATAGAAACACCATCAAAGTTTCTTTTTAAAAAAATTTAACGGTTCCTTGTGTAAATTAACCACTAAGAATTGAATCGTTCGAGGCCATCAAGGTCGAACTTTTTCGAAAAGGAGAATTAAATAAATAATAAGAAATCAAATAATAATAAAGTAAGTTACTTAAGTGGGTAAGTAAGTAAAATAAGAAATAATAATCAACAATTGTGGCAGTTCGTGACGAACTCTTTACACCACTGCGGTACCCAGCTCTGATTTTCCAATAATGTTGTTCCCTTTAAACCTTTTTATGTGACTTGATTTAATTTCCTAATTTGTAATGAACTTTTTGTGTGTTACTGAAATTTATGTTGAGGCGCATAAACAGCGGTGGTATAGTTACTTCTCGTTTTTAATTCTTTTTACAACCAATGTTCTCCTTTCCTATATCCACTTTCCTTCCAAGTAAAGTTTTCATCTGGTCTAGTTCACAGTTTCGTTGGTTACTCTCGGTAACTCAGTGGTCAGGTATCCATTAAATATAAATTCATTCAATTTCTTCACACTTCCAGTTTCTTCACAGCTGTCTGGCAGGCTTGGAGAAGACGCCACCAAGGCACATTGCGTGATCCTTTAGGGTCACAAAGTGGCTCTCGTACATGGAAAGTCCATAGGCGGAAACCTCACGTGGTAGCACAATAAGCCATATGGCAATGCCCACAAGCCGATCACTTAACTTACTTACCAGTCGTTCTGTTGCTTGGACTCTGAATTGTCTGGCGCCGTAACTAACAAACAAGTCGTGTCTTCTGAACTCATTACTGCCCAAGCCAAAGCAGCAAACCAACAATTACAACATTCCCTAAGTAATTAAGACATTGTTTTTTATTATTGTTGTTATTGTAGGCTTTCTATGCCCCAATTTGTCTATTGTTGTTAATACTTTGTATGCTTTTCTTTCATTTGATTTCACTAGTGTTGTTGTTTTAATGTGTTATTGTCTATGTTGCTGCTGTCGCTCGTCTTACTGCCTGTTGTTGGCATTGTTTATTGAAAGAAAAAATATCACCAAAGCCAAAACAATTATACTTACAACAATAACAACAGACAGCAAAATCAACAGCAGCAGCAACAACAATTAATAGACTTCCTCGCCCTCCGTGCGTGTCTGTGTGTGTGTTTAATTGTTTTTACAATAATTTTCCACATAAGTAAATAAGGAAAATTGAAAAATTTTACGCCAAAATTCAATACATTTCCACAACACAGACATACAACACTAACATACATGCAACAACAACAACAACAGTAAAAACAAAACGCATGCTGCTGTTGTGCGGGCAGCGATTTTTGAACGCCGTTCGCTGCTCATTGGGTGGGGGCAGCCAGTCAATTGACGAGGGCAGAGGGGCCGGGGAGGATAGTCGACGCCGGCTGCCAGAGCGCCCTTTGCATTTGACAGCTGCGTAATTAACTGCACTGCGCACACGAGACGCAGAATAAACGAAAATGCGGCAACGCGACGAGCCTTGCTGGGCGCAAAAAGCAAAGTTCGACGCAGGGCGCGGAGCGGAGGGGAGCCGTGAACAGGCACAGGCACAGCCAGAGAACAGACGTCGCACCGTTGGCTGACGTTGCTCAGCCGCTGTTTATTTGTTGTTATTGCTGCTATTGTTGTTGTTGTTGTCGTTGTTGTTGCGAGGCTGTTTTTCATGTTGTGCGCCCGTTTCAGGCGATTCGGCTGCGCCACACGCGCACAGTCGGCTGGCTGCCGGAAGTGCTGCTGTCGCTGTTGCTGGCAACGAAATTAGAAATTTTCATTTCATTTCGATAACAATGGCTGCCGTCAATTGACACCAGCAGACGTGCAGGCAGAAAATGTGTGTGTATGTTTGTGTGTGCTTTGCATGTGTATTCGAATGTCTGAGCGTGTTTATGTGCCTCTGTGTGTGTGTATGCCATCGCTTTGTGTCAGTGTGTGCTTTTGACACATTTAATACTCGCATCAACAGTGTCACATACAGCAAAAACAATTGCCACAACAAAAACAACAACAAGAACAACAAAATCACTGCTAGCAGCAGTGATTTTTTCTGTTGTTGGTTTGCTTGACTTTTGAATAATTGCAGCGATGGAACACATTTTGTTCGCCTGCCCCCACTCCGCCTCGTGATTTTGCTATAACTCCAGCTTTCGTATAATAGTACTTGTACTTGTTATTTTTGTGGTGCTGATTTTTTTACATATTTGTACCATGATTCTACATTTTGTTTCTCTACTTTCCACTCAACATTTTTCTATTTTTCTTCGAATTTTTCATGTCGCAAATGCTCATTCGCCCAAATCACCCAACAAAGTCCTCCACAAACAATTTTTATTTTACTTTATTTCTTATTTTTTCATTACTCTCACAGGTGCTTTTGCTCTGGAGCGCTTTTTAGAAATGGACACGAAACCTTAAATTTTTCTCCCACAGTCCTTCAACTTGCGTTGGTGTGTGTTTGTGTTTGATTTTTTTCTTATACCTCTGACTGTGTGTGGGTGTCTTGTGTCTGTGTTTGTGCGTGTGTTTGTTGTTGTTGTTGTTCAAGTGGCAGCCGGCGTGTGTTTGATAGTTAATTACGTTGAACACTTGCAAGCGCATCAATTGCTCTGGCACATCGATATCGAACCGACTGGCCGACTGTCGCTGACAGGCGGTTTTTATACTTTCGTCCTTGTCCGCTTTACACAAAAACGTCGCGTAAATTTAATAAAATGTGCCATTGCAGTAAGCCGTAGGCAAACATGTTTTTCATGTCTGCTGTCAGCTTTTGAGTGCATGTGTACTTCAATCCTTTCAAATCGAAAAAACTGCTTGACAAACCATATTTGTACCAAGTTAATCCAAAGTGGAGGAATAGTTGTAATTGTGCTGGAATGGGCAAAAACGTATTTCTGGAATTGAAAAATGAAAAATAATCATAAAAAGCAAAACATGACATGAAATAAAAAAAATGTCAATGAGCTTCAGTTTTCGATTGCAATTCAAGTGCATTTTTTGCAAGAATGACGAAATATAAATTTTTCATATCGTAGTCATAGAAAAGTTGGACATATTCAACAAAATAAAAAAAGGAATTTTCTCGTAATTTTAAGGCAATATTAAATGAATATTTTTTATAATTTCTTTTTATAATTTTAAATTTTATAATTTCTCTGAAACCACCGCAATCAGCTCTCACTATGAACCATTCATACGAGGGCAGTTTGATAAGTCAGTGACTTTTTGAATAAAAAAAATTTTTTTCGACAAAAAAAGTTTTATTTCTGAAAAACTGTCCATTTAGCTTGATACAACTGAATTCGGTAAACCAATGCTTAGGCATTGAAATTGATGGTGCAGAGTCCCTAATTTTTTTTTTAACAAAAATGAATGTTTTATCAGCTCGCGAAATTCACTTTTTTCCATTTTTGCCGAAATTCACAAAGTTGTCTGCTTTCAATGACTGTCAAACACAAAGAAAATGATGCATCAGTGTTGCCAGAGGCATTTAAAATTTCCCTCCAAATTTATAATGCACACATAAAATGAATATTTCATAAAAATTGCTCAATTGAAATTAAATGCTTTAAATGAAATTAAATGCTTTAATTGAAATTAAAATAGACCACTAGCCAATATATCTGAACAAGATGTTGATGTAACAAAAAGCATCCTGGTTGGCCACAGACATTTTTAAAAGCGTAAATAAAAAAATGCCTTTAAAATATTTCCCCCTAAAATATTTATCATAAAATTTCCCCCCAATTCAAACAAATAAAACCCTAGGGGGCAAACCCTCTAATCTGGCAACACTGTGACGCATCATGCTCAAAATTTGAATGTAGCAAGGTTGCATTTCAACCTTTCGACTGCAAAGTTGCCTGAGAGCAACTTCACCTATTTGTCATCTTATAGCAAAAGCTATATACGATTGATTTATGGGTTTAATTTAAGTAGGCACAAACAAATTAATATTTTTAGAAGTGAATTCAAAGCAAATTACAGAAATTTTAATGTCATACCCAAAATAATTTTCAATAATTTGCAGCGATATCAGGGAAAGTTTGTGTTCTAATTGAAGTCTACGAATTGGGTGCGCTTGATCAGAACCCTGTTTCTTTAATAATGTTTAAATAAAATCAAAAAGTGATAATTTTGTATTTTTCCATAAATATTAAATAATTTTTGTGTAGTTACAAAATATACATACAAAATTTATTTCACCCGTTTTAAGCTAAAATTGTTTAAAAGTAAACTAGCTCTAGAACTCTAACAGAGAGGCGTGCCGACTTCAAATGTCCTGTGCACCCTTCTTAGGAAAGTGTTTCATGATTTAAGTATCAAAAGTAATATCGAGACACAGGGTAAAATTCAGGGTCGAAAGGGTTAAATTACGAGGGCGGGTCAATAAGTCCGTGACTTTTTGAATGAAACACAGGTTTTTAGATAAAAAGTTATTTTATTTTTCAACGTAGTCTCCTTTGAGATCTATACACTTAGCCCAACGTTTCTCCAGTTTTTTTATCCCTTACGAAAAATATGATTTGTCGAGGTCTTCAAAATAGGCATTTGTTTGTGAGATGACTTCGTCATTGGAGGCAAATCTCTTTCCGCCGAGCCATTTCTTCAAGTTTGGGAACAAGAAATAGTCACTTGGGGCTAGATCGGGTGAATAGGCGGGATGAGGGAGCAATTCGTAGCCCAATTCATGGATTTTTGCCATGGAAACTGTACATGTGTGTGTGTGTGCACATGGTCGATTGTGAGCAAACGCGGCACCCATCTTGCGGAAAGCTTTCTCATACCCAAATGATCATTCCAAATTGAAACGACTGAGCCATGTGAGATGACTATGGCTTCCACAATCTCTCTCACTTTTAATCGCCGATCGGCTAAAACCATATCGTGGATTTTTTCAATTGTTTCGGATGTGGAGACCTCAACTGGGCGTCCAGAACGTTCGGCATCTTCCGTGCTTGTACGGCCACATCGGAATTCAGTAAACCACTTTTTTATCATGGAAATGGATGGTGCAGAGTCCCCATAATATTTATCAAGCTTAGCCTTGGTTTGCGTAATGGATTTTTTCCGCAAAAAATAATGCTTAATGAGCACACGAAATTCACTTTTTTCCATTTTCTTCTCAGTCAACGCGGTAGTCTGATATTAACGGCTGTCAAAAACAAACTAAATGTCGCAGCTTGTTCAATTTTTGCCAAGAGTCAACTGACAGATGACTGTTGACGGGAGCAGTGTTGCCATTTCAATTAAGAGGCGGGAAATTCAAAAAGTCACGGACTTATTGACCCGCCCTCGTACTACGCGGGAAATTAAAAATGTCATTGACTTCTCAAACTGCTCTCGTAATAGCCAGAACCAACTTTTGAAAACGGGCCGAACTAATTTATATCTACTCCCAGTATTTAAGTTATTCATTCATTCATTGAGGCATTCAAAAATCCCTCCGACTATGTGGAACAAAAAAGACTTTATGGAATATATATATATATATTTTTTCGTATGATTTAACTTGCAATTCTCGCACTGGTCGAAAACGAGCATCGTCGATTAGAAACTTTCAGCTGCAAACGAAAAAAAATTTGCATTGACTAATCATTGATTAGCGCCTCAATGCAGTCAGCGCTTGGACCACACACACCCCGCCAATTGCACAAACAGCCGCTACAACAACAAACGCACACGTAACATCAAAAGCATGGCAGGATTTTGCTCAGCTCAGCTCTCGCCGGCGTTTGTGCTGTTTGTTGATTATTTTTACTTTGGCTTTGTTTTTGCTGGTGAAATTTACGCACATGTGACGTGGCTGCTGTTGCTGCCAATGCTGATAAAGCAATAATAACAAACGCAACAACAACAACAACAGCAATGAGGCTAACAAAAACTAAGCCAAACAACAGCCAAACAAAAACAAAAACAATGAAATTTCGCGCGCCGCAGCGGTCACACGTGCTGCGTGCAACAGCGCAAAGGATTTTAAGGATTTATGGCTTTTTGCCATGACTGCCGCGCAAACACACACACACACACACACACACATCTGCACATATAAAGTGTTTGTATTGCATATTTGTAGGTGTGTATCTGTGTGTGTGTTTGATTTTATTGGCGCCGTTGCGCATAAATGCTGATTATTTTTATTAATTGGCAACATGCAGCACTCACCGTTGAATTTCTGTTTTCCTTTTTTGTTCAGTTTTACGAGTTTGTATGTGTGTGTTTGTGTTTGTTTGCAGCTGCTGCTGTGCTGTGCTGGTATTTTGGCGCCACCAGTGCGCTGCGTATTGCATAATCAGCGTGGCGCATAAAAAACTGAACACAAACCGAAACAGCAACCAAAGCAAAGCAAAATTTGATTAATTCGTTTGACACAATTTATGCAAATTAGCTGACCGCCTGCTCCAACAATGAAACCGCACAAAACCAGCAACAAAAACAACAACAGCGCATAAAACAATATTTACATTGCGAATGCCTGTTCCATGGGTTGTTTAATGGATTTTTAATTATACAATATTCCATTTATTTATGTTTACATTTGAACTTTTTAACTAAACAAGTGACATTTTTATGCAAACGCATAGCAATTTTGCATTTGGAAAAATTCAGCAATTATTTTGCAAATAAATTTATCACCATTGGGACTAAGGCCGCGGCTACCCGAGCCATCTATGTTGTAGATTGGGGTAGATTGTGGGTGGATTGTGGCCCGAAAACATTACCATTGATAGCCAAGTCAGTATGTGGACCATAAGTGGGCTTCGCCTTGGGCCAGCCACACCTACATACCTTCCTACCTACACCTATTTTTCAAAGCACTCGAGATAGCCGTGAGGAAATCGAATGTGTTGGAGAAATGTTGCAGCGAGCCACACCTACAATAGCAGAGATTCATTATCTCCCTAAAATTAGGGCTTTATCAAGAAGGAGATGGAACATTCTAGGCAAGCCAACAATTCAGAACGTCGAGACTCGCCTTCATTAACCTCTCGGACTGGATAAGAAGCCACATAGTCCAGAAGACAGCAAACCAATACCCGTAGTATCTACGGGGAATACCGGGAATAGTGGCACCAATGCGCTAATTGGATGTCGGAACGTTGTCACTGGAACCAACTAACCCTAAATCTAGAGCATCAATGTAATGAAAGGACACGAAATAGCGGATGATATGTCAAGAAACAGAATTGTACTTCCTGACAATGAGGAGAACAAATCTATACTGCCACCAATATCTGGCCTAAATATGGATATTGACAGGGTGACACATAAACAAAGACATGGAAATCACAATGCAGAATTTGCCTTCAAAGACTCTGATTTATTTTTTCCCTCAGGCAAACTCGATTTGTGCCATTTCCAATTTTGTAGCTTTGTAGGTCATCACTGGGCCTTGGTTTACCCTTGATTCAGCCTCATGAAATGGCAACCCTAGTATGTATAACGATGTCTGCATGAGCTCGGAGATAAAAAGAGGTGAGATTGGAACCATCTTACATTTCTTATACCATTACAAGGTTTCGCTTATTCAAAAGCGCCAACATAAACTTTTGGTGTCGAGGTGCCAAATGCAAACAGAAGAACCAAAGGACGGATTGGACAACGGAGAGACATACGGACGAAGGGATAGATGTAGGGATGAACGAACATAAGTTTTAAAGAAGAGATAGATGTAAGTAAAGGTAGGACGAATGAAAGTACAGGGCGCACGGAAGGACTGACAATATTACGAATGGATGAATGGGCGTAAGGACAGATGAAGGAACAAGCACACGGACGGAAAGAGGGTGGCAATGGTGATAGAAAGGACATACAAAAGAACGAATGGACAGATAGAAGGACGGACAATAGGATGGATGAACAAAAAATAACGACGGATAGAAAGATATAACGACGGACGTAAGGAAGAACGGAAATACAAATGGGCAGACAAATCGATAGAAGGCTTAGGATGGATGGGAGGGAGGACATAACGACGGATGGATAGAATTAATGACGGACGTAAGAATGGGCATCCAAATACCAGACAGATAGTTAAATGGACGGAAGGTAGGATGGACAGAAAGACATAACGATGGACGGAAATTCAAATGGACAGACGGATAGATAAAAAGATGGACGGTAGGACAGATGGAAAGACATAACGACGAATAGAAAGAAATAACGGCGGATGAAATACATAACGATGGACGCAAAGACATAACGGTGGACTGAAAGATATAACAATGCACGTAAATACGGACATACGGATAGAGAGATGAATGGACGAACGGTAGGATGGATGAAAAGATATAACGATGGACGTAAGGACGGATGGAATTGTAAATGGCAGATGGAAAGACATAACGACTGATGGAAAAAAATAACGATGGACGTAAGAACAAGAGCGCAGACGGATAGATAGAAGCATGGACGATAGGACGAATGGAAAATCATAACGATAGACGTAAGAACGGACGGAAAAACACTGTCCATTTTTTTGAGATAGAAGGATGGACGGTAGGATAGATGGAAAAACAACGACGGATGAAAATACAAATACACAGACTGATAGATAGAAGGGTAGACACTAGGACAGATGATAACGATAGACGTAAGAACGTACATACAAAAGCACAGACGGATAGATAGAAGGAGACGGTAGGACGGATGGAAAGGAATAACGATGGACGGAAATACAAACGGACGGACGGTTAGATAGAAGGGTGGACGGTGAGACAGATGGAAACACGTAATGATGGATGGAAAAACATAACGGCGGAAGGAAAGACATGACGACGGATGCAAAGACATAACGACGGATGCAAAAAAATAACGATGGACATAAGAACGGACACACAAGAGCACAGACGGATAGATAGATGGACGGACGGACGGTAGGACGAATGGACGAATGGAATACATAACGATGGACGGAAATACAAATACACAGACGGATAAATAGGAGGACGGACGGTAGGACGGATGGACGGAAATACAAATGGACAGACGGAGGGATAGACGGGTGGACGGTGGGCCAGATGGAAACACATAACGATGGATGGAAAGACATAACGGTGGATGGACATGATGACATGGCGACTGGCAAAGACATAACGGCGAATTGAAAAACATTACAATGGACGTAAGGACGGACATACAAATGGAAAGGACAGATAGATAGAAGGATAGCCGGTAGGACGGATGGAAAGACATAACGATGGACGGAAATACAAATGAACAGACGGAGGGATAGACGGGTGGACGGTGGGACAGATGGAAACACATAACGATGGTTGGAAAGACATAACGGCGGATGGAAAGACATCACGGCGGATCGAATGACATAACGACGGATGCAAACAAATAACGACGGACGTAAGAACGGACATACAGGAGCACAGACGGATAGATAGACGGACGGACGGACGGTAGGACGGATGCAAAGACATAACAATGAACGGAAATACAAATACACAGACGGATAGATAGGAGGACGGACGGTAGGACGGATAGACGGAAATACAAATGGACAGACGGATGGATAAAAGGATGGACGGTGGGACAGATAGAAACACATAACGATGGATGGAAAAACATAACGGTGGATGGACATGATGACATGACGACTGATGCAAAGACATAACGGCGAGTGGAAAGACATAACCTGGGGCGTAAGGACGGACATACAAATGGAAAGGAGAGATAGAAGGATGGATGGATGGATGAAATGAATGAGGAAAAAAACAAGCGAGTAGGCAGAGTACATGACTAATTCAATTCGTATGTTGTCTGTTGGCATTAAACAATTTAAAATTTTCATTAAATTTTACAAATTGTTTGAATCAGAATTAAAAATTTAACTTATAGATCGCAACGTTGTAATTATGCAATTTCCAGGCCGAAAGCATCTAAATCTAAAGCTCAAATTTTTTTTGGTATCATAGAATAATTAATTATTGTACAAATTTTAAGTTGTTGAAATATTGCAATAAATACTGCGATATCCATTCAATATTTTACGACCAATATTGCTATTTTTTTTTTAAATCTTCTCTTTTCTTTTTCGTCTTCCAAGCCTCTGTCGGATATGTTTTGTGTACAAAGTGCGAATCTTCTCAGTGAACGCTCAACAACTGCTGCCCAAACACTTTGCGAAAGCTGTGTCGCAACAGTGGAATTTATGACATTATATGCTCTCTCTCTCACTTTCGCTTTCCTCCTTCGAGCAATTGCCGAATTGTAGTATTTTCTCGCAACGTTCGACCGCGCAATATGTGTGAAGTAGGTGTGCGCCGGAGTTGCGGCGCGTCGGTGCTGCACTTTGCGATTATGCCAGCGTTGCGCCAAATGACCGTCGCAGCTGTTGTTGTGCGCGCTGCGAGAACGTCTGGACAGGGCCCACCCACTGGCCAACGCACCAGCGAGCAATCAGCCGACTCGCGCATGTGACGCCGAGCGTGACCACTGATGACCCGAGGCGAGGCGCTGCGCAAATATTTAAATAACTTTTATTTCCTACAAACTGTGCATGCACGTCGCCTGCCTTGGCGCTTCTAATGCCTGCGCTGCTTTTTTTGCGTTTTGTGTGCCTTTTCTTGGCACATTTTTGTGCGCTGGTGTTGGACTTCTTGGCGTGCGGGCGCGCGCTGCCATGTGGCTCGTTGGTGCGTCTGCTGCAATTTATGCGAATAAATGACAAAAGTACCGTTATTTATGACCAAAAACCACCGCACAATTTCGCACAACAACAACAACAAATATAACTGAGCCACTTGGAGCGGTGCTCGCAATTTGGCAGCATTTGGCTCGGCAATCGGTGGCGCAATATTTCTGCTCGATGCTGCGCGGTTGTTGTTGTTGTTGTTGCTGTTGCTGCCATTGTCGTTGTCGTCGGTGTCACATTGGTGCGGCGACTAAATGAGGTGCGGGAGCGCCGGTAGGTGGCCGCTATTGGCAACATCCGCAGGGCCGTAAACGCAACGCGCGCGCATTTAGACCAAAGTCGTATTGCCCCCTCGTGCCCCGCTCATCAAACCACTCTACCCCTCAGTGCCCCTCTTCCCTCTTCGTGCCGTTCCAATTGCTCGCACTGCAGGTGGAGTGTGCTTGCGGTTCTTTTGGTTTGCGGCGGAGTGAGCAGTGGCCGAGAGAGAGCGGGGCAGCTGGATACCGGGAAATTTGAATTTTTATTGCTAATCGATTTAAAGATGGCGTTACATAAAAATTATTAAGCAATTTCGTGGCTTCGTCGGCCGAGCTGCGTCAAGTGTCTGCTGGGCGCATTCAAGTTTTTTCGCTGCCGTTCTCGTTATTGTTGTTGCCCGTTTATGCCTTCTCACACAGTTTCCACTCACCCACTTTTGGTGTCATTCGGTTTTTGTTGTTGTGTTTTTTTGTGGCTGCAAAGCGAATAAAATATGCCGCTGTGGGGACATGTGTCATTGATTGTTTCGTGGCAGGCACAGTTGTTGCTGTCGTTGTTGTTGTTGTTAATGTTGTTACTGGAATTACCATGGTGGCTGCTGTAGATGTTTCTTTTTTCGTTGCTGCAGTGCCGTGCAGTGGTATGGAAATTTCAATAAATTGAAACAATATATCTGTGTGGCTGTGTGTTGACCCTTCAAATGGGGGAGTGTGCGATTTTTATTGTACCAACATTTTGCGGCGAGATTTATGTGAATTACTCGCAATGACACTGCAAAGGACGTCAAAGGACGAGATGTGTGTATGGGGTATGGAAAATATGTTGGATTTGTTGGTTTTTTTGCATTGCAATTGAATGTTGGCAGGCGCGGATCCAGAAAAATATTTCGGGGGGGGTTTTTAGTAAGTAATTTTTTAATATTCATATATGTTTATGTGTATGTATTTATTATAAAGATATTAATTGAAAATATATATACATGTATTTTTCTTATAACGCGAAAGATAGTTTACGCTTACGCTTTTTTGCAAGCTCGTCTAAAATGTTTGTAGGATCAACTTCTATGTCTCGATGCACATTAAGAAGTGCCAAACCAAGTAATCTGTCTTGCCCAATGCTGCTCCGTAAATATGTTTTCAATCGACGTAGTGTTGAAAATGACCGTTCGCTTGTTGCAACAGACACTGGCAGTGTTGCACCAATCTTCAAAAAATGGAAAATTAATGGATAGAGCTTTTCATCGCACTGGTTTAAAGCGTCAATAAAGTTTTCCGGCAAATTAATTTTTGATGCTTTGGCCCAATATCTGAAAGAATTATTTAATTGTTTAACAATTATTACACAGATTATTTACAAAAAAGTACCGGCGCCACATAATCAGCTCTGCCGCGAAGTCATCAACAGACGTTGAAAAATCGTCGGGCCAATATTTTTCGAACAATTGAGCCGTTTTCTGGATATCATTGCTTTGCAAATCAAATGCCTTGCTGGGTAAAATATTCTGCATTTTGGACAGTAAATTTCCATACTTTACAAACCTTAAATTTATTTGATCTGAATAATGATCTAGAAAGGGGATATATATGGAGCAACGAAAATAGTCCTCTGGCTCTCCGACATAATTGTCTCGATTAATTTGACGTCCAACTCGTCGAGGTACTTCTATCAAAAATCCAACATTATTTGCCTTTTCTTTAGCTTGTTCGAAGATATTCAGAAACTCATCTTGCGCGTTTCCACGCAACTCTTGCAACTCTTCATAAACTGATTTTGCAAAGTCTAAACAGCGGCTGAGATCACAATTCTTTTCCTGCAATTGTGCGCTGACATTTTTTGTCATAGCAAAAATTGGCTTCATAACTGCTAACCCAACTATAAATTGCGACGCTTGAAGAGCAGATAGTAATGTGTTTGGTTTTAGACCATATAAATTTGTCGAAAAACCATTCAAAAAAACCATCGTGCAAGTCACGATATTACAAACAAAAAGGAAAGGATGGCTGGCCGTTTGATCGGCTATCCCCGATTTCTTACCTCAACACTCTGTCGAGGAAGCGATACCAAACTGGCGGTGCATCTCCCTTTTACCTACTTTCAAACTTAAACGTAATGAGAAGTACCATGTCCGTACTGTAAGTTAAATAAAAAAGAATGTCCGCCCCTGTGCTTGTGCTATGCTTTTGTAGTACGTATTGGTAATGTTTCCCTTAGAGTTATGCTATGCTTTTTGTAGTATGTATTGGTAATGAGTGCCTTGCTACAAATGCCTTTTAATTTGTATGCAGTTTTAAAGTCGATCCAAATATTTCGGGGGGGGTTTCAACCCCCAAAACCCCCCCCCCCCCCCCCCCCCTGGATCCGCCACTGAATGTTGGGCTCAAACGAAATGTCATTGAAACTGTCACAGTTTAGGTGACAAAATTGATGAAAGCACAAAGAAGAGAGGGTGGGAGAAAGCAGATAGACGAAAGTGTTGGTGGCGATTACTTTTAATGGGGTGTTTGGCATAGAATGAATCAAAATGAAAAAATTATGGAACCATTCTTTTTAATTTTATTATTAAAATAATACAGGCTGGCGTAAAAGTTGTCTCCCAGTGGCTTTAATTTGTTTATGAATGTAGTAGAAGTGAATGAATGAGTGAATGAATGAATTAATGAATGAATGAGTGAATGAATGAATGAATGAATGAATGAATGAGTGAATGAATGAATGTCAAAGCAAAATTTACTTTTGAATTTACTTTTGAACGAATGAATGAATGAATGAATGGATGAATAAATGAATGAGTGAATGAATGAATGGATAAATAAATGAATGAGTGAATAAATGAATGAATGAATTAATGAATGAATGTCCAAGCAAAATTTACTTTGAATTTAATTTTGAATGAATGAATGAATAAATGAGTGAATGAATGAATGAATGTCAAAGCTAAATTTACTTTTGAATTTTCTTTTGAATGAATGAATGAATGAATGAGTGAATGAACGAGTGAATGAATGAATGAACGATTGAATGAATAAATGAATGAATGAATGAATGAATGAGTGAATGAATGAATGAATGAATGAGTGAATGAATGAATGAATGAATGAATGAGTGAATGAATGAATGAATGTCAAAGCAAAATTTACTTTTGAATTTACTTTTGAACGAATGAATGAGTGAATGAATGAATGAATGAATGGATGAATAAATGAATGAGTGAATGAATGAATTAATGAATTAATGTCCAAGCAAAATTTACTTTTGAATTTAATTTTGAATGAATGAATGAATGAATGAATGAATGAATGTCAAAGCTAAATTTACTTTTGAATTTACTTTTGAATGAATGAATGAATAAGTGAATGAACGAGTGAATGAATGAATGAATGATTGAATGAATAAATGAATGAATGAATGAATGGATGAATGAATGAACGTCAAAGCAAAATTTACTTTTGAATTTACTTTTGAATGAATGAATGAATGAGTGAATGAATGAATTAATGAATGAGTGAATGAATGAATGAATGAATGAGTGAATGAATGAGTTAATGAATGAATTAATGTCAAAGCAAAATTTACTTTTGAATTTACTTTTGAACGAATAAATGAATGAATAAATGGATGAATAAATGAATGAGTGAATGAATGAATGAATGTCCAAGCAAAATTTACTTTTGAATTTAATTTTGAATGAATGAATGAGTGAATGATTGAATGGATGTCAAAGCAAAATTTACTTTTGAATATACTTTTGAATGAATGAATGAGTGAATGAATGAATGAATGAATGTCAAAGCAAAATTGACTTTTTTCCCGCCATTTGTAAAAGTTATAGCATCTGCCGATGTCTTTTGCGCCACCCTGTATTTTAGAGCCCAGCGGCTTTGCATGCAAGTCTGAAGTCAATGGACAAAAAAAATTACATTTCTCTTAACTCTTTGTACACCACGTCAAATTTTGATAACAGAAAAAAAATACTTGTCTAATTACACTACTCGACACGAAAAATGCACCTAAAAATAAAAGTGTTTTCTAGACTAATATTGCGTGGCTGAATACGAAACTGAAAATCAAAACAACTGAAATAATCCTCCAAAATCAATTTTTCGTAAACGAATAATTCGACTAACAAAAGCCAAACAAACAGACACAACCAAAATACGTCAGTAAGGTGGAAAAAATACATGTTTTGGATCTCAGCCTGCAGAATCATACATCTAAATTTTATTCAATTTTTGTCCTAAAAGTTTAAAATAGAAAATTTAGTTAAAAGGAGACAATTTTTTTCTTTCATTTGATACCCACATCTTCATCATTGCACAACCGCAAATATTAAAAAAAATCTTTGAAGTGCTTAAGTATGTCCTTGAAATTTTAAAGTCCTTTTTTAAGGACACCGGGTCAGAAAATGAAAAACTGACTATGCCAGGTTACTATGAATGACCTCTAGTTTCACGCCTATATCAACATTTGGATGAGTCTCGACAAAAGTGATTTTTTTTGTGGCACAGCGTAATAAATATAGATGTTTTCATTCAGTGCTTCATTACTTTGTAATTTTTCTTTCGATTCTCTTTACGTTAGGCTTAAAATTCTTTCAGCTTAGATTTTAAAACCAAAGGAGATAATTTATTTTATCTTTAAATAATCATTTAAAAATTTATAATTTTTGAAAATGGTAGAAAAATTCACTGTTTTAAACATTCACCGTCAGTAACTTCTCCAAATCTCATCTGATTTGGACACTCTATATATCGCTGGTAAGGCTAAGGCATTATCTGCTGAACGACTGCGCTTGTGTTAGTCGGATGATTAGTTTATGAGATAAGTGCTCATAACTGAAATAAGAGAAAAAACGATTTTTCGGACACGCTTCTTAAAATATTTTTTTATTTTCAGTTTCATATTCAGCGATGCAAAATTAGTGTAAGAAATATTTTTGTTTGTAGGTACACACGATTAGCCCACATTTTGTCGAGTATTGTTATTTCTCATTTGAAGTGTTTTCAACATCAACACCCTAATTTATGTTGTTTTTTTTTCAAAAAATCCCTTCTTAGCGGAGGTTAATTTTCTAAAATCTACCTACAGTTCAAATTTCATGTTTGCAGTTTCAGTTTTGTGGGCTCGGCAATGATAAATCAGACAGTCAGTCAGAAAACTGAACTAGCCGCACATATCACAAAATAATTCTTAAAGACTAATGGGTTATTTTGAATCCAAAGTTGCTATATAGCATTTTTTAAAACTGTCAGCACTCTACATTCATTTTATGTTCTAAAGATTTTATTGGTTTAATCTGTGCCACAGGGCCGCCAACCTTTACAACCCAGTTGACAGCAGCAGCTAAAAAATATCAAAAATAATAACAACAACAACAAATACAACAGCATACCCCCACTTATGGCGCACAACAACACACAAATCAAGCTGCAACGCCATCTGCCGCTCGCACACAGAAAAGTTTCTAACTTCGCTGCCAGTCAAAAATGTTTATTTTTAATTGATTTTCAATTTTTTTCCACACAGCACATTTTTCAGCATTTTAGCGCAGCTAGAGGCGCCCACATATTTATTTGTTTGTATCCATTGCATTTGGCCAATCTGCCAAAAGAGGGCCAACATTTTTGGAGATTTGAAATTCTCGAAAAAGTTGACGCCAAAGTTGCCAATTGGCAATTGTTGAAGTTTTTTTCTCGATTAAGTTGGCCACTTTAATTGCATTCTCCCTCTCCCCGAAGGCTATAAATAATGCCATTTGTTGCCATTCGTTCGTTTGCATTTTCACAAAAACAACAACAGTATTAGGCACAGTGGGCGGAGGTCGCCTGACAAAAACCACTGTGCCGCCAAACAATAAATTTAGATTATGTGATCCCAAAGGACATTAAACCAAAAGGATATGCTGATAAATCGCTATTTATCGCGCCGCAGCCATTTGTTTTGTCTCGCATTTTTTCGCATTCAATATTTGCTTTTGACATTTTCGGGCATTTGTCCAATAAAGAAATTCGCCACAGAGTGGCAACTATGGGTTTTTTTGAATCCCAGATGGTCAATTTGGAATTTTGTAAAGCAAATTTCCGATTTCCATTGGCAAGTTTTAGCAATGAGTTTTGAAGTTGCAAAACTTTGAAATTACTTTGGGTAGAATGGTTTCAAGTTGTTGGCACTATTTACAGACCTTATATCCTCCGATCAATTAAATAATTTTTTTTATAAAGTAGGGTTTATTAATTTTGTTTAAGCTTAATATATTCTATTTTAATAAAATATATTAAATATATATTAAAGTTATGTCGGACTCCCGCCGCACATAGACGTATTGATAGCAAAAGTTGGCCAAAAGTCAATTTTTTAAATTTGACTATTTTGGAAAATTGATAAAAAAAAAATTGGTTGCGCTGATAGTGATTGATATTAGTGCATCATAAAACAACAGTTAAGTATAATTTTCTAAAGTCTCGCTTTTCATTTCGCGCATTGGTGCCAACTGGCGTTGTTTCTCTGAGTTACGGTGGTACAACTTTGGAAATAAATTAAAAATTGTTGCGAACAAAATCAAACATTTACTAATTATGGATAATTATAAGCAAGCTTAGTACTAATAAATTCATTTGTTGTCATTGTAAATCTTGACCTTAATGTTGCAAAAGTTAACAACAGTTTTGCTTCACATTTTTTTACATTCAAAAGCACTTTAGTTATATTTCTCCGCATTTCTAGGCTATGATTTTAATTTTGTATTTAAAAGTGCTTCCTTGAATAGATTTAAGATCAAAATTGGGATGCGGTAAGGTCGGATTAAAAAACTATGTTACTTTTAACACAACCACCTTGAAGCAATTTTTATGCATAAACTGCTTTGAGTTATAGTCCATTTAGCATAATGTTTGTAATATCCAGAATAAACCATGATCCATGTCAAAAAATATACACACTTATAAGTAGAATCATAAAAAGAATCGATTAAGCTATGACAGTCTGATTAACCATCAGTCCGTCCGGTCGTCTGTTCGTGCCTTTCTCATATTGCAGGTAATCACTATAACTTTCGAATAAAGTTGAAATATAAAGATGAAACTTGATATGAGTAATCTGGCCGTAAAGAACATAGACTCATGGGCGTTGTCTGCCCACTTTTAAGCAGGGTTGCCATGTAAAAGTATTTTGCAAAATGCAAATAACGCAAACAAATTACACCACTCGACAAAAAGTTGGCTAATCGCATGCACCTAAAAACAAAAATATTTTTTTGACTAATTTTGCATTGCTGAACAACAAACTGAAAATCAAAATATTTTCTTAAAAAGGTTTTTGAAAATTTTTCGAAAAACCAGTTTTCTCTGTGTTGTTTCAGTTATGAGCACATATCTCGTAAACCAATCATTCGACTAGCTGTGTGTTGTTCAGAAGATAATACCTCAGCCTTTCCAGCACTATATAGATTGTCCAAATCAGATGAGATTTGGAGAAGATATTGACAGTGAATGTTTAAAAAAAGTAATTTTTTTCTACCATTTTCAAATATTATAAATTTTCGAATGATTTTTTTTAAAGATAAACTAAATGAACTCCTCTGGTTTTAAAATCTTAGATGAAATATATATTATTTGTGTAAATGTGAAGCCTAACCTGAATAGAATCGAAAGAAAAATGAAAAACTTATGAAGCACCGAGTGAAAACACCAACTTTACATTTATTACACCGTGCCACAAAAAAAAAACATTTTTGTCGTGGCCCATCCAAATGTTGATATAGGCGTGAAACTAGAGGTCATTCATAGTAACCTGACATAGACAGTTTTTAATTTACTGATCCGATGTACTTTTAAAACGACTTTAACCCTTTCCGGAAATTTGTACGATATACCTATCGTACCATTTTTTCGAAGATTTTTTATTTGACAGCGAACGCACTTTTTATGGAACGGCTTTTTAATTTTCATTAAGCAGGTTGTGTTGTATCATTCTGTTTCAAAAATATAAATCATAATAGCCGTGGCTACAAAGAATGAGGAAGTTTTGTAGGAAGCTCTTTGCAAGAATTTGAAAAACCAGCAAGTGACGGTGCTTCTGCCAAAGAATTTTTAAATATGTAATACTTTTTTGTACCAATAAGCTAAACAATTTCAAAGTTTGAATCCCAGTTGATTTATAAAACTTACTAAATTGAACATTTTTTGCGTCTAAATATTTTTCCCGAGTCTTTAAAAAAATTGTACGATATATCGTACAAATGACCACAAAGGTTGCAAAGCTTTGTACGATATATCGTTCAAATGGAAGGTTGCAAGTTGTGTTTGCATTTTTTTTAATTGTGAGTTTGGTAATAGCATTTTTGCGTTTGCATACCTGCCACGCCCATCTATAAGCCACGTGACTAATAAAATTCGACTATTCGCCAATTTTCAATTAAAAACAAGAATTATTATAGACGATTTTGCGTTTTACTGGGCAGATACAGGTTATGTAAGGTTAGACATGCGTACTTGCCACTCCCACTACGATAAAAGGAATCAGCTATATTCAGTGTCTTTCTGTAAAACTGTATGAATTTGAATTGATTCTGTGTTTTATTGAGGGAAAAAGGGCTTTGCAACAACAACAACGGTTATATGAGGCCGAATAAATGTGAATAAATTGTTTATATATATAATTTATATAACTTTCGATCAAAATTAAATCATGTTTTGATTTTTTGTTGTTATAATTTATGTTTTCTATTAAAAAAATCAATTAATTGTTCATAAAACTTAAAAAACGAAACCAAAATTTCATTAATTTTTACTCCTTTGCGGACCATTGTACGATATATCGTACAAAATTGATTGAGCTGTAAGTCTTAAACTAAATGATTTTTTTGAAATTTTTTTTTATTTTATTGCTAAAATGTTCAATAAGAGTCAATATTTTGAAGGAAAAATTTTTATCTCAAGAATTGTGGTAATTGACCGGAAAGGGTTAGAAAGACATCAGCATTTCAAATATTTTTGTAAATATTTGTGGTACGGTACAATGATGAAGTTGTGGGTATCAAGTTAAAGAGAAAAAATTGTCTCCTTTTAACTAAATTTTTTATTTTTAACTTTCAGGACCAAAATAGAATACAATTAAGATGTATGAATCTATATGCTGATATCTTTTTATTTGAACATTTATTTGAGCGCCCGGGAGTTTGCCGAAACAGACCATTTAATCGGGTTCCTACATGAAAAGGATAACTTGTGCTGAGGTTTGGGGTAGTTATAGACCTTCTTCCAATTTAAGTTTGCTAAAATAAAAGTAAATAAAAGTAAAAAATTTACACTGAACGCCGACTTGATGTTGATCTATGTTCGGTTTATGTTTCATATGAATATTTTTGGTTCCGATTAGAATCCAGATTCGCAACCAAACTGGGATTTATATTGAATACATGGCTAGATTAGGTTAGACAGGCATCCAGCCAGTCGCTCTACCAGTACACTCGGAAGCCTTTGAGGTCCATTGAGATGCCCGAAGAGAGAGTGCGAGCTGCTCTTAACCATTGTTCCATTCCGACTGAATACAACCCGCGCTTCAATGGCATCTAGAGATGCCTTGAACTACATATTCAAAGATTGCTCTGAAATTAATTCAGTTTGGTTTGTGGATTTTGGGTCTCTTTGGTTTGGTTTGGTGAGATTTTGAGGTTTCAAACTCCCACAAATACAAATTCTTTCAAACATTTTGGGCGGAAAATTTAGTTTCAAATGGCTTTGGGCTCAAAAGTTGTAAAGAGACCTCTCCCCCCAAATGAAATCCTGTATGCGTCACTGATGTGTTGTAATGTCAAATCAACTATTAAACCCAAATCTATGCAATTTAGATCACTTAGATTTAGACTTAGATTTCATTGCTCTCAAATGTATTTACTGCATATTTTTGAAATCCAATTATTTCCCATCGAAAATCCATTGAAAAACGGTTAGCATCAATGCCAGAAATTGCCAGAGAATCGGCACAAGTGCTAATCGGCCAAAGCTAGAGCTTCAAAACAACAACAACAATTAATTGCCGTGGAAACAGAAACAAGGCGCTAGCAACAAAAAAACAAAGCGCGCCAAATGCCAAAAATCGAGCTGAAGCGTGAATTGGTTGGGGCGGCGAAAAGTAAACACAAGCACACACAAATGCACATGTAAACACACACATTAACAGGCGGAACACACACACGCGCACACGAGATTGTCGGATTTGTAAAGTGTAGAAAAGCGCACAGCCAGCGCGCACAGTGGACGGACAGGATAGAGTCGAAGAACGAACGAACGGACAGACAAACAGGCAGCATGACGTGAAATTAGCGCGCACTGCACGATAGGATGTGCAACAACAATAACAATGAAGCGTGCAGCAATAGGAGCGCGCACCCGTCACACGTGGCCATGTTTGTTTATTGGCGTAAGTATGTGTGTGTGTGGGTGTGTCAATAGCGATAAAGCAGCAGCGCGCACACACGCACACACACACATCGCATACCAACACATGGCCACATCAGACATCCGCTCAATGCTGGTGGCAACAACAGCGCGTGGATTATGCTGAGTGCTTTGGATTAAAACGGACAGGCACCGCGAGCGCACACACACACACACACACATATATACAAACAGCTACTAACTGGCAGCCACTTTAGGCGTTGACGGTATTTTCGATTTTTGCGACTGTAAAAATCAACGGTGAAAATAACAACAACAACAACTGACGCCACATTGAAACAACAGCTGACACGCTCGCCACGCCGCCAAAAAAAAAAATTCCAAATTCCCGTTCAATCAAGCGTCAAGTCGCGATTTGGGCTGGAAGTGAAAATTAAAATTCATTTGCCAAATGTATGCAGCAATGTTGTTGCTGTCGTCTGCGTTGTTCAATTTGTTGCTATTCTGCGCTTTGTTTTTTTATTGGTTTTTCTGCTTCTAATTTTTGTTAGTTTCATTATTCGGACAAAAGTATTTGTGGCGCGTTGCGCTTGACGACACTTTTGCCGTAAATTTGCTGATTTTATTGACGCGTTGTGGTTCACTCGAAGCATTTTATTGATCACAAAAATACAAAAAATGTGTTTTAACAATTAAAAAAATCATAAAATTAGGTACCTAATTTAATGAGTGAATTGGCGGAAATGCAAAGTATGACTTTTTAAGCGATTCGGCTTGACGACAGCAAACTTGGAAGGTAAAAGAAGTTAATACATCATTGAAAGTGTGATGAAAACATGATTTTCTTATGTCATGAAAAAATATTTCTTGTTCTGAAAACTTTTGTTTTGTGTGGTGAAAATATTTTGTCTTGTATTGAGAATAGTGTTCTGGTCTGATGAACATTTGTTTGATGTTAAAATCATATTAGAAAAAATTTTGTTTAGTGTGGTGAATATACATTTAGTGTGGTGAAGACATCTTCTTAGGATGGTGAAAATATTATAAGATTTAGTGAAAATAATTGTTTGTGTCCGGGAAAATTTTTTTTATTTAATATAATTGAATTAAACTTTTGAGTGGTAAAAATATTTCTTGGAAATTTTTTTGTGTGGTAAAAAACCACCTTTGATTGAAACTTGTTTGGGGTTTAAAATCATATTTGTAAAATTTTGGCTCATAACAGTAAAAATTTTATTTAGTGTGGTGAATATACATTTAGTATGGTGAAGACATCTTCTTAGGATGGTGAAAATATTATAAGATTTAGTGAAAATAACTGTTTGTGTCCGGGGAAATTTTTTTGATTTCATTGAATTAAACTTTTGTGTGATAAAAATAATTCTTGGAAATTTTTTTGTGTGGTATAAAACCACCTCTGTTTGAAACTTGTTTGGGGTTTAAAATCATATTTGTAAAAATGTTTCTCATATTTCTAAAAAATTTTCTCATATTAGTAAAAATTTTGTTTAGTGTGGTGAATATACACTTAGTGGGGTGAAGATATATTCTTAGTATGGATATTATAAGATTTAGTGAAAATAACTGTTTGTGTCCGGGGAAATTTGTGTGATAAAAATATTTCTTGGAAATTTTTTGTGCGGTAAAAAACCACCTCTGATTGAAACTTTTTTGGGGTTCAAAATCATATTTGTAAAAATTTGGCTTAGGGTGGTGAATTTACTTTTAGTGTGGCGAAGATACTTTTAGTGTGGTGAAAATATTTTCTTGGTGCAGTTAAATGAAAATAGCTTTTTGGTGGACATTTTTTTGGTGTATTAGCAAAAAAGTTTTCTGGTGTGATCACAATTTGTTTAGTGTGAAAGTCATATTAGTAAAAATTTTGTTTAGTGTGGTGAAAACATCTTCTTAGTATGATCAAAATATTATAAAATTTAGTAAAAATAACTGTTTGCGTCTGGTAAAAATGTTTTGATATCATGGAATTAAAGTTTTGTGTGGTGAAAATATTTCTTGGATTGAAACTTTTTTGGGATTTAAAATCATATTTGTAAAAATTTGGTTTGGTGTGGTGAAAATACTTTAAGTGTCTTGAAAATATTTTCTTTTCTATGAAAATAACTTTTTGCGCCTGGTGGAAATTTTTTTGGTGTATTAGTAAAAATATTTTTTGGTATACTTTTGGTGTGGTGAACAAATGAGGAGTTTACTTACAAAAAGGCTTATATCCACTTCCGATTTTTTTTGAGAAATTAAGAAAAACGTTTTACGGCAATTAAAAAATTAACTGATTTTTTTTGTTTACTAAATTAATTCCGTCTTAGGCTAAGTAATATACTACCAAAAGTTCCAACCTCTGCGTGCGTTTCATTGCGAGTTACACCTGATTTTAATTTGGATATGTGCCTTTTTGGTGTGAAAATGGGATATGTTCCCTTTTGGTAAAAAAAACAGCTGTTTTATAAACTTTAATAAAATTTATTTTTTACAATATTATTAGAATGACATATTAAATGTGAACTCCATTTTCATTGCTGTCGAGACAGTCACATTCTTCGAAGCTGCTGTCATTTTCATCTTCTTCCGGTGCCTCAGGTTGTCCAACAAGGGGGATGTACCACTTAAGATCCGGGTTATCTTTCCATTCTTTTCCAAAATGGGTTAATAACTGAACTAAGCATGCTTCGAAATGCTGTTGCTATAGTACACAACAATACTGAATGCGAAGCGTGCTTAGTTCAGTTTTCAAATGCAAACGTTTGTTACAAGTTTTAGCCCTTTTGTACAAATTGCAATGCAACACATTTTTGAGCGATCGTTTCTATGGCAGCAATATGATATAGTTGGCCGATCTCGTTCAAATTTGGACATGTGATGTAGTATTAGCCAAAAGTCTTAAATACGGAATTTGATGAAAATATATTTGAAAATGCACTTTTTATGGCATTTCTTTAAAAAAAGCAACTAATTCGGCCACGTTGTAGGGGCTGAAACCCCATTCATCCCTTTTCCCCCTTCCGCATTTGAACCAAAAATCTCTTAAGCACAGCCCACTTTATGTTTTTGCTTACCAACTTAGCTCAAAAAATGAAAACTCTCTTTATAAAACGGATGAAAAGAAAAATATTAACATATGTTAATAGTGGCGGTTTCCGTATATAAATATTGGTGACAGTGTGAAGGCTAAGATGGCGCACAATAACCAATCAGAGTGCACAAGGACCTCACGGTGGCGTCACCTGTTGAGGGGAAGAGTTAGACAATGTAAATCACGTCCTTGGCAAGTTCTGCTCTCAAGCGATAATGTAATAAACAACACAAGAAAAATTCGGCAGAAAACTCATTGTGGATATGTGCCCTTTTGAAAAAAAAGATATTTTAATGGAATAGGTTTTATAAGGATATATGCCGTTTTGGTGTAAAATTTTCTATTAAAGACAAGACAAGATAGAGACTGGATATGTGCTCTTTTGGTGGCAAACTCAATGTTTGGCATGCTTTAAATATAGGATAAAAACAACTTTGGTAGGAAACTGATCCATAGGCACATACATCTCATGGCAAAGAATAGATTAGAGCGAAAAAACGAAAAAATCTCAAAAGTGGATATAAGCCTTTTTGTAAGTAAACTCCTCAAATTTTTTTGGTAGGGTAAAAATATTTTAAGTTTTAATGAAAATGACTTTTTGCGACGGGTGGAAATTTATTTAATGTGATGGAATTAAATTTTTGCGTGGAGAAAATATTTTTTGGAAACTTTTTTGTGTGGTAAAAATATTTTGTCATATTATTTTTTTGATGCAATGCAAATATTATAGAATTTAATGAAAAAAACTTTTTGCGTCTGATGGAAGTTTTTTTTAATAGAATTAAATATTTGTGTGGGGGAAATATTTTTAAGTAAGTTGAAAATATTCGTTTGTTTAGTAAAAATATTGTTATTGTTAAAACTTTTTGCGTCTGATGGAAATTTTTGATTTAATAGAATTAAATATTTGTGTGGGGGAAATATTTTTAAGTAAGTTGAAAATATTCGTTTGTTTAGTGAAAATATTGTTACGAAAATTAGTTCTGCTGGCCAACGAAGGCGTAGTTCGTATCGCTGGATTATACCAAAATAAAACGAAACTAACTAACTGAAACAATCAGCCAGTCAGGACAAAGAATTATATGTAACTGTAATCTAAATATATACAGTTAATTTAGTTGGCAATAATGTTAAGCTTTTGCTCTGCAAATTGGTTTGTATGAAAATTACTGCCAAATGAATTTTTTTTTACTTAATTTTATACTATGTTAACTTTTATTTTGTGTACTTATTTATTTAATGAGGACCATAATTCCATAGTTCCAATTAGTGAATAAAATATTCACAATTACGCAGCACATGAAATTGGCCTTCGGCTGTTTTCTGCCCGAGTTTAAATTTAAAAACTTCAACTAAATACATTTCGCTACTTTTGGTCCACTCAAATTGCAATTTCCCCACAGCAACAACTACAACAACAATAACAAATAATATTAACAAACACGACATGTGTTTTTAAAATAATAATAAGCAACATTTATGCAATTTACGGGTTTTATTATTGTTATGTTGTTGTAATGGTTATTATTGTTGTTGCTGTAATTTGCAATTTTTATTAAAATTGCGCGCTGATGGATTTGCAAATTAAACGTGCCGCTCATTTTAATGACATACAATATAAAATGTTGCAAAAACAACACAGGTCGCAAAAATGAAAAAAAAAATTGCATATGCAATTGCAACAACAACCACAATAAATTCGTATACACTCGCATGATAGATGTGTACGAGTATTGGTGCCAAATTAAATACAAATGACGAAATGCTAATATTATTTTTCAATCAGTCTGGCAATCAAAGGCAATTAAAATATGCGTCCTGAAAATTGTTCTTTGCTTTTTGTTGTTGTTGTTTTTGAATGGTGCAAAAATTATAAAAATTAAAAATGCAAAAAAAAATTACAATTGCAATATTTGTATTTTGTGATGGCAGCTGAATAAATGCGCCAATCAATTTTTTGGTGGGCAATTTTGGAATTGCTTAGAGCGACAGGAAGAGGAGGGCAAATGAAATGCATGAAGCGAAAAATTAGTCCTTTGCATCTCTCTCACAGCTGCTGAGCTGTTGGGAGCAACTGGGCGGACGCCAGGATCGGCAATCATTCCTCTAGCAGTGACAACATTTTTGGGGTGCCATGGAAATTTGTTCGATTTGTTGTTGTTGCAATTTTCATAGTGTTTATTTTTCTATTTTTGGTTACTGGATTTCAATTTATTTGAGCAACCAGTGGCCGATAACATTTGCACAAGTGCAAAAATTCCCAAAAATACATACACACACACCCACATACACGAATGCGTTAATATTGTACAATCACAAAAACACACAACGATTGCCACATTTGTAGTTTTATGTTAAAGCATTTGTGCAATGTTTACATTTGCATTTTGCAAAGCCCACATTTTGTCTTCGTGTGCGAGTGTTTGTGTCTATGTGTGTGTGTGTGTGTGATTTTGGTGCACTCGCCTGTGTGCTGCGTACGCATGGCCCACCCATGTGTAAATTTCTATGTAAATACATTTTCTAAAACGTCAACCAAAATCATGACAAATTTTTAGTGTTGATTTTTTAACAACATTTATGCTGTGTGTATTTTGTGAAAAACACTGGTAGCACTCAGCCTAGTTTGTGTATATTTCAAATTATGAATTCATATTTTAAAATGCGCGCAGTAGATAAATAAAATGTCCAGTGACAATCGGAGAACTGCACCAATAACACAGTAAAAATTTGTGTTGCCAGTGACTCCAATGGTTTGTTTTATACAAAAATTTGCATTAAATTTTACTTGAAATTTTTAATTTTTAAATGAAATTTTGTTTCAATTTTAAAATGTCACCACTCTCATGAAATTGTTGGAATTCTAAAATAAATAAACGATAAGAAAAAATAAAGGAAAGAAATGCAGCACTCGCTTCTCGAAGGAGAAATTGAGAAGTGTTGCGAAACACAATTACAGTCAAGTCCGCTTAACTGCAAGTTGATTTTTCCGGCCTCTTAGTTGTAGTCAACCGATGTTTTTAGTTAAACGAACTCCAATTGATTGAAATTCCTTTCAATTAAACGTACTTCGGATGAGTGAAAACAAAACACGTTCTAATTCGGAAATTTTCTAATGTCGATGCAATTTCAAAAGCCAACTGCACCAACTAAGGAAATCTGCTGATCCACTTATCAGGGATGTAATAATACAGCCAAATAATAGCAGTGCAGTATTTTTAAATAGTGATTTGTGGCATAAAATATTTTCTCTTAGGCAGAATTGAAATAGTGTAAATTTATGTTTTGGACCTAAAATATTCTTTCACTTAACCGAATTTTTCAGTTATGCAAAGTTTCAGCATAGAATTTGACTAATGAATTTTTAAGAAATGTGTGAATGAATGAATTTTTAAGAAAGTTACCAAATAAAAATGGGACCTGGACTTCTATTTCAGTTAAACGGATTTTCCAAATAAGCGACTTGCAGCTAAGCGGTTTTTACTGTAACCCAGCGTGAACATCTCTCATCCATTCCACAATCTACCTCGCCTATTTCTTAGAAACAAGAAGTGTTCAACACAAACATTATTAAATAATTAAATTTGATTCACGAATCAAGAAGCACATAAATAGAAGTATCGATATTTTCTGCACGAAATATTGGTTTTGTCAAATAAAGGGTGACCAGATAGCAGTTTTTACAATAGCGAAGTCTCAACAACTGCCAAAGATGTCAGTAAAGTTTAAAAGTCAAAATATTTGGTGTAATTTGCCATTTCGTCATGCAATGTTTTGGAAATTATAAAAAAAAATGTATCGAAATTCCTAACCTAAAATTATAACCTCAAAAAAAAATTAAAATTTATATCTTATATTTTGTGGGTGTCATGCAGGTAAGTAAGAAATCTTGAAAAAACACACTTAGCACACACTTTTTTAGGTATCACGCGTATCAATATTTTTTTTAACATTTTTTTGTTAGAGATCTTGAAAGTTTATGTATGCACTTTGTTGTTGTTATGTAATTATAACAACATAATAATCTGGATGGAGTTTCTAATGGGTTTTCAACCATTCCAGATATTTCGATCTGAGTCCTATGAGTAGGTATTTTTAGTTGAATCTGTAGTCAAAACGAGATGAATGTACTTTGTTAATTTTAGTCAATGAAAACCCGATCTTTCCAAAATTTTCCAAGATACTCCATTGAGACAAGAGTGCTGGGAAGAGAGAAGATACTACACCGGTCGATTTTGGGCGGTTTAAGATGAGTGTAATTTGTCGTGCAACAATAATTCATACAATTTATACGAAATAATTTTAATCATTTCACCATCAAATAAAGTTTGCATGCGTAAAAAGTTATACAACGCTTTCAAAATCTTAAACAAAAAAATAATAACTATTATTATGATTTTAATCAAAGTTATGACTTTATTCAATAAACAACAGTTTAAAAATATTAAAATATGTTTTTAATGTTTTTGTATTCAAAATGCTTTGATTTTAAAATACTTCATATATAATATTGTTGAACTTAAAACTGTTTACATTCAATTTTTTATTTTGCTAAAAAGTATTGACGCTACTATTAATTTTCTTGGAAACTTTCAATATATTTTTCAATATTTTATATCTGAAAAATTTTAAAACACATTAAAAATTTAAAAGTGCAATTTATATTTTTTTCCAAAAGCATATAATTTTAATATAATTTTTTTATAAGTTTTTGATACAAAATTTTAATTAAATAAGAAGTATTTCAAAAATTAAAAAAATCTGAAAAAATTTAAATTATTTTAGTTTTTAACTAAGAATAAAATAAAATATAAAAGAAATAAAATGAAACATTAGTTTTGTATTTTAATAATTAAAGTCTTTGTTTTGGTCAAATTTTAACCAACTTGGAAGTATTTAAAAAGTAAAAATTAAAAATGATGGAATTTTTTCTATTTTCGTCTCATTTAACCCGATAGCGCCTAGCATGATCACATGGTGACACTAAACATGCCCTAAAAAAAGTGAAATTTTTAATTATGCTTCATATCGCTCAAAAAGTGTTTTTGCAAAAGTCGACAGAAAAAGAATTCCAGCACATTTGGGGTAGAAAAAACATAAATTTATGTTTTAATAAAAAAAAATTTTTATTTTACTAAATTAGAAATTTTTCAAAAGTAAAAACTGTCATAAATTTTTACTTTTTTAATTTTTCAATTTAATTTAAATTTAATTTAATTTTAATTTACGTTTTAATTCAAGCATAACAACAATAAACATTCATTTGGGTTTTAACATGTTTCGGTCAAATGTTATTGAATTAAATTTTAAGAATTGTTATTTTATTCAAAAATATTTTATTCTTAATCAAAGTAATTTTTTATTTTCAAATAACTTTAGTTAAAAGTTTACCTAAATTTGAAATATTTCAAAAGTTTCTACTCGTAATATGACAAATTTTAATTTAGGTTTTTAGTTAAAACGTAAAAAAAATAAACATTTGTGTTTTAATAATGTTCAATAATTTAATTTTAATTAAAAATCAAATATTGTTATTTTATTCAAATACATTTTATTTTTTTCATAGTAATTTTTTTATTTTTAAATAACTTTAGTTACAATTTAACTTAAACTAGAAATATTTGAAAAGTAGAAATTTATGACAAATTTTACTTTACGTTTTAGTTAAAACGAAACAAAAATAAACATTTGTATTTTAAAAATGTTCAATAATTTTATTTCAATTCAAAATCAAACATTGTTATTTTAATCAAATACATTTTATTTTTTTCAAAGTGATTTTTTTATTTTTGAATAACTACAAATAATTCCAACCATGTTAGGCAAAAGCAGCATCTTAAATACGATTTACTCTTTAATTGAATTTATTTATTTCATGCATTTGCTGCTTCTTTGCCTCCTTTTCATTGCACTTTGAGTCAAATATTGTTGAATTGTTTGTATCGATTGTTGTTGTATTGATTTCCGCGCACACTTCAAATTCCAATTTGATTGCAACCGCTCTTACACTAGCAATGCTATTGTTATTGTTGTTGTTGCTGTTGCCACAAAATACTCATCAGATTAATTCTGTGCTGGTATCGGACTTGCTGTGCTGTGCACTGTGCTGCAGCACTCAACGCATTTACGGGATTAAACGACGAAAATCCACAAGAACGGCGCTGTCGCTGACAATTTGTAATGTTGTTCGTGTTGAGGGTGCAGCGGATAGTGGATCGTGTGTGTATGTGTATGTGTGTGTGTGTGGAAAATGCTGATTCCCGCGCCATCAAAGCTGCTATGACGAAATTGTTGTTTCGTGTTGATGTTTTGCTGCTGCTGCTGTTCTGTTTGATTGTTGGGTATTGCACTGATTTAAGCCACTTGAAGTTTGTCATTATGATGCAACGGGTAGAGCGACAATGTTGCCAACCTTTTTGGTAAATGGAAATAATTTAATGGAAATAAATTAATGTGAAATTATTTCATTCGTTCATTCCATTCAATTCGTTTTGGGGCAGTTTGAAATTTAATTAATCCTTTAAATTCTGAGTATGGAACGCGCTATGCGTTTATTTTTGATCATTCGTCCGGAAACTTTATAGACTATAGAAGATTTCGTGCAGAATTTCAGGCTTTTAACTTTCGACATATTTGAGATTTTCAATACACAATCATCAAACTTGTGTACTTTTTCACTAATTTTCTTTTCAAAAAAGGCTTAATTTTTCTATAATAAAAATAGTTTATATTCACTACTTTACAAATACCTAAAAAATAAATGATAATAAATAAATAATAATAAACAAATAATAAACCGACTTTCATTTGTATATATCCACTTCTGTAGACTCATTTCAATTAAATAAATTACTAATTTTCCCGGTTAATGCGAAGTTTTACACATTTCTTTAAAAACTGTCATATGGCCAAGTCGATATTTTCATAGTGAGAGCTCTTAACAGGAATCCCAATAATAATGAAAACCAAATCTCATTGCCATAAGTCAACTCCTTTGCAAGTTTTTAAGTTAACTACTCGATTAAAAGACAGACTGACAAACTTACATGACTATATATTATTTCTCCAAGAGACTTTAATCATGGATTTGTTAAAGACAGATGGCATAAAGTATCCCATAAAGTATAACTTTTCCCAATCATCCGTGTTGTGCATATGAATTTGTATACAAATGAAAGGAACTTTAATTTAGTATCGATTTGAAATACGGATTTGGAATCTTTTTCGTATTAAATTTTATTGTCAGACTTTTGCCAAATCTTGCTGAGATGGCAGTCGCTCAGAAAATTTTTTTATATATTTTGCTCTTTGTTATGAAAGGGATTCGAACCTAGTCTTAGAAAGACGCCTTAGAATCGCTATCCAACAATTAAAACAGTTGAGTCAAAAGTTAAAAACGTTCTTTTTTATATAAAAACTTTAGTAACCGTTTCGCCACATTGCACAATGATTCGTTCCATAGACAAAATTCAAAAAATTTATAGTCTCAATTTAACGATTTTGATGTCATTTGAAAGATAAAACTCCAAAAAGCCCAACAAATCTGTGCGAAAAAATAATTAGTGCAAGTGCAAGAGCTGCTCAAAGTCGGAACTTTTTTCACAAAAAATTTAAACACATGTTTTCTGTTTTTTAGTATATTGAATGAATAAAAATCGTCAAAATTCATGGTTAATAACAAGTTGCTAAAACTTTCAATATATCTTAAGAATTGATGTAGGCATTATGGCTTTTAATGTTTTCTCAAAATTTGAAAAGCTGAGGCTTCTACTTTACTTTTAATTTAAAATATTTTTCAAAATTAAAAATCTGAAAATTGGCAAAACTTAGAGGAAAATATCTAAAAAGTATATGTAAGTATGTTCCTGGATTTTTATTTATTTTAAGAAGCATTGTTTCTTTGTCGGATAATGTAATTACATTCTCCGATATCTTCCGATCTCAGAAAATAATTCAATTTGAAAAGTGGTCTAAACACCTATTTTTCGACAAAATTTATTTTTTTCATCCCTAAAAGTATGCAATCAGCATGAAAAATGGAGAAAACTGCAAAAAAGCAAACCATACGTCTATTATTATCGTTTTTATTGCAAAACTAAAGGGTTCTAAGACAATTTCTGTTACTCTTTGCAATTATCAATGTTGACGTTACCGATTAAATGTAAAATCTGAAAAATCTAGCCAACACACTTGGTGCCATAGCTCTCCAAAAATGACGAAATTTGCAAATTTAAGTCTCAGACATTGCCAAACTACAAAAGTTTAAGAAAAACGAAATGGAGATTTCAATTCAGCAGACCATGATTAACTAGTATACCAAATTTTATGAAGAACAGACCACTCCTTCTAATTTTGTCCCGCGGTTGTATGGAGTCGAATCACTGTGCATTGTACTATGCCTATGGTGGATAAGGGAGGAGAGGGTAGTGATATGGCATCCTTTATTCCAGCATATGTTACAATACATTTTTCAAGCGGATGCGGAAAGGGGGAGGGGGGAAGGGAACCTAGAGTTTAACGCCGAATCTGAACGGCGATTGGCAGTTTTTCTTTCAGTCTTGGAGGGAGAGAAGTAAATGAGTGTTCCACTCGCCCGAGCTAGGATTCGAACCTAGGGCCTCGGTATGAGAAGCCAGCGCGCTACCCACTGGACTATCGAGGCTGGCCCCTACTTTACTTCCAATAAGAAGAATATACGAACTGTTCTGAGTTGAAATTCCCAAATCAGATGATTACCTTCTAAATCCCAGTCAGTAGTATGACCGACAAATTGTTTTCGAATACGAATAGAGTATGATATGTCCACCATTTTGTTTCTTTTTGTATTTGTTATATTTCTGTAAGTCATTATGTTATATTAAAATTTGTTTACCGCCTAAATGTTGGGTGGGTATGTAGAAGAACCACCCCAGGTGGAGCCCACTTTGGCAATAAAGAATCATTATCATTATCACAGTGTCACGTCAGAACACCAATCACGATTCTTATCTGGTCCGTTTTTGTGAAAGAATTTCTCTAGGATGACTAAAGTTTAAGGTTCGCAAAATGTGGCGATTTTCGACTGGTGAATCCTGTGTTAACTTCAGCCCATTTTAGGTTAGTTGGTTGTATGAAAGCTTACAGGTTAAAAGAGGTACTGCCATGTCTTGTCGTTTCTGTTAAGTCGTACACTGCCGAATGAGCTCGCTCGTCTGCTCTACAGTTCTCTGGAATGTCTTTGTGTGCCTTAACCCAGCATAGTTGAATATGAAGCTGCCGGATAGACTTTTTTTGTTTTAAACTCTTTTAACAAACGCACAGGGCATGACCCCTATTAATGCGAAGCATTGCGTTGTTTCAGAAGGATATAAAGGTTAGGAGATAGGGTTATGAGTGAAGTGGTTGTGGACTCTTGCCTTGAACCCATCGAGATCACATAAGTGCTGGGGAAAATATCCGCAAGGAGACCATTCCACAACCGTGCTGGTGCGCGGAACATCGTTTCAACGTGGAATGCATGGGCACCAGTGTTGCCCGGGGGAATACCCGGAGTAATGGCATCAAGCTGCTCATCTCCACTGAGCAATTACCGAAAAAATATCGGTAAAATAACACCACACATGCCAGGTTTCGACGATGCTCCAAGGAGTCAATAGAGCTGGATACCCTACTATCCCCTATAAGTTTAATCGCACGGTTTTGCACCCGATCGAGGAGCTCCAAATGGGTTTTTGGAGCCCCCGCCCATAGATGCGAGTTAAACTCCATTTTAGGTCGGATATAGGTAGTATAAATAATGCGGAGATCAGACGGAGTGAAATATTTTTTGCACCGCTTTACGAAGCCGAGGCACTTGGCTGCTTCTTTCGACACACCAAAAATATGATCGTTCCAACGAAGATCGTTCTTAATGGGCATGCCCAGAACATCAAGAGCTGCCGATTCCGCAATACCCACACCACCCATAACCAGGGATGTGTTGGGATGTGGGGAGACTCGTTTGTGGGATAACAGGCAACATTGGGTCTTGCGGGGATTAAAATCGACCCTGTTCGCTTGACCCCACTTGGAGATTGTTTGTAGGTCATTCATATTAAGCGTGCCATTCATACGGCGCCGTTCTCTCTCAATCTCCACAGAGCTGGGACGCTGTGTGAAGAAGTATGAATGGCAAATGGTGCTGTCGTCCGCAAACGAGTAGATGGGATTCTTCGTCGACGACAATAGGTCGTTGATGAAGATCAGGAAAAGGGTTGGAGAAAGGACTGGTTAAGAGATTCGCTGCAGCTCAGAACAGTCTCTAGTATCCTAAGAGTGGATTGGCTGGATCATATCTCAAGATATCTCGTGTCGATATCCCGTTCACTCTAAGTCTATTAGATGTTGTATATATTGCTATTACCTCTACTTGGAAGTCGTTACAGTGATCTGGCAGTTGGAGTCTGATTGTTGACCTTCAAAAGAAAAAACTCTGGGACCTTGAGAAAGATCGACGAAATGCTTTCTTAACTGAAACAGACTCTAAACTGTTACCATAATCAGTGATATGTGTGGTATATTTATATGTAATTTCTTATCATTTTCGCGATATGGCCTTCTGCGTTTACATTTACATTAAAATTCCCATTCAGCACTAATGGATTAATGCTGTGATCGCTTTTACTTAATTTAGGATCGTGTTGATTAGATCGGATTGGAACCAACGCAGACCTACTTTTCGTTCTTCCTACGTATTTCTGTCGGCGTGTCTACCTTTGTTTCGAAACACGTTACCATTACCTCAGGGTGGGGTGTGCTACATCACATGCTGCCTAATCATCACATCATCATCACATCATCATCACATCACATTCTGCCTAAGCATTCTAAGCTACTTTTGACTGTTTATTGAGTATGAATATGAAACACTAGTATAACAAGATTATTTTTTAGTAATTTTCCGTCAAGTTCACAGTTTCGCTGGTTACTCTCGGTAACCCAGTAGTCAGGTATCCATTAACCCTTTCGACCCCGAATTTTACCCTGTGCCGCGATATTACTTTTTGGTATTTAAATCGTGAAACATTTGCCTAAGAAGTGTGCACACGGCATTTGAAGTAGCCACGCCTCTTTGTTAGAGTTCTAGAGCTAATTTACTTTTGAAAAATTTTAGCTTAAAACGGGTTAAATAAATTTTGTATGAATATTTTTTAATTACAGAAAAATTATTTAATATTTATGGGAAAATACAAAATTATTACTTTTTGATTTTATTTAACCATTATTAAAGAAACTGGGTTTTGATCAAACGCGCCCAATTCGTAGACTTCAATTAGAACACAAACTTTCCCTGATATCGCTGCAAATTATTGGAAATTATTTTGGGGATAAGAGTAAAATTTTTGTAATACGCTTTGAAATCATTTCTAAAAATATTAATTTGTTGGTGCCTACTTAAATTAAACCCATAAATCAATCGTAGCTTTTGCTATAAGATGACAAATAGGTGAAGTTGCTCTCAGGCAACTTTGGGGGTCGAAAGGGTTAAAGTTTGAAGTAACATGGAAACCGAAATGATTTTGGTTATTTTTTCTTTGAGGACAGTGGCAACACTATCACTAAGAACGTGAAGACACCAAAAACAAGAGTCAATTATTTAAAACATCAATGACTTTGAGCGGCTTAGGCAGCAACGAAAAATTCAAATAAAAATCTCGTGTAATTGTCAGATCGTAGCAGCATCGCAGTTGTAACTAACGCAACAAATCTAAGAAAAAAAACTTCAAAATTCCTTAAAGACTTGCAACAACCAACACTTGAAAGCGAACTTTTACGCAACTACACCAACAACAACAACAACTATCTACTACATAGCACATTCAGTCGATTTTGCTTTTCATGCGATGCATGTCGCTTGGCGATGTGTGGCTGCGATTCACTCGAAATCGGGGCTAAAATTATAGAAAATTCTATAAAAAACCAGACATTTTCCTGGTACTGCGTGCGTCTCTTTTCCTCCACGCGGCAACTTCATGCGTTGCGCCACTGACGACGACTGCAGGCGTAATGGTGCCGCTGACACTTTTGGGCCGCCAGCTAAACGCACAAAATGGCAGCGCCCAGGCAACGTACCTGCAGTGCATTTTGGACTTTTCGAATGGCTATTTTTGTACAACAAAAAATTAAAATGATTTTCATCAAGTTTTTTTTTTTTTAGTTTGTTTGGTGAGCAACTAAGCAACTAAGCGACAATTTTCGCTCGACTGTGTTAAGTAGAAACTGTTCCCGCATGTCGTCGGTTGAAACAGGAAAACGGCGGCTATTTTTGTTTGGCGGCAGCGCTGCATAGGTGCGCGTGTGCGCGGCAAAGCAGGGATGCGTTAAGTTATTTCGGAATTAAGTTGCATGCAACTTTTTACGGCAACGCATTGCAACACGACGCATCGATCGCTCCTACTGCTGCTGCTGTTGTTGTTGTTGCTGCTACTGACGAGGTGTCGCTTTGTCGCAGTGCGTTTTTTTGTTAGCGCAATAAAATCTCGTCATTTGCTCAGCTTTTTTACATTTCTTTCTTGTTGTTGTTTTTAGTTTTTATGTCTTTTCTCATCATTACACAACAAAGCAAAGC
This sequence comes from Melieria picta, assembly GCA_964056695.1. NCBI lineage: Eukaryota > Metazoa > Arthropoda > Insecta > Diptera > Ulidiidae > Melieria > Melieria picta. Next base: position 104,636,628 of record OZ057400.1, on the reverse strand, counting down.
ACTAAAAATTTTTTATGATTATTTAAAATGACTAAAAATCGGTCAACGATGGGTTTGTGTGTGATACAAAATCGGTTTTGGATCCTAAGTATGTTGCCACATTTTTGGGTACACTTTAATTTAATTTGATTTAACGAAAACGGCATAAAAATGTCATAAGCGCGCACGTGGCAGTTTTACAAATGACGCGATCAGCAGTCGACTTCTGCGCTTTGAATGCCACTCGCAGTGGACAAACGTTGGTGTTGCTGCCGCATGTCTCAGGTTTCGGATCGGCAGCATTCTTGTTCTACTGCCCACCGCACGCTGACTGGGCCGAAATAAAAGTGAATACGAGTACCTGACTGATAAATGCCAATTTATGCGATTTTAAAAGGGATACCATAACTCCGCAAGAAAAATGTTAGTTAGCAAAACTTTTAGCATTCGATTTGACTTATTGAAACTGAAAATTAGAAAGGAATATTTTTCAATAAAAGTATACGATTTTTTTTATTAGCATTTTCTAGCTATTAATTACACCGTGCGACAAAAATAAAAAAATGTTTCACACCAGAAAAAATTCATATGGGCGTGAAACTAGAGACCAAACATAGTAACACTGCGTACTCAGTTTTTTATTTCTACATCCTTTGTCCTTTTAAAAAGACTTCAAAATTTTGAAGGGGATAAAAAATAAAAAAATATAAAAAATACTTACTTATTCTCGCTTCATTGATTTTATATCTTTTTATTAATTAAAATACTGATACTCAAATAAATTAGAATTTTTTTACTTCATTCGAATTGCAGCTTCCACCTTTTTTTTAATAACTTTCGAACCAATAAAGTTAGAGTAATGAAATTTTGACAAGTAATCAGGGAGATTTGGGGTTTTAGCATACTTACTTTTCAAGAAAATGCTATGTAAATTTTCAAGGATATAAAGGATTAAAATTTTCAAAGGACCTTTTTCATATCCTTTTTTTACAAATAGATACAAAATCAATTTTATTTAAATTCTTGAGGCTTTCTTCTTTTATTTGATATCGCCATATTCTAACCAGGTTAAGTGTTTTTAATATTTTTAATATTTTTTATATTTTTCATCCCCTTCAAAATTTTGAAGTCCTTTTAAACGGATAAAGGATGTAGAAATGAAAAACTGACTACGCAGTATTACTATGTTTGGTCTCTAGTTTCACGCCCATATGATTTTTTCCGGTGTGAGAAATTTTTTGAAATTTTTGTCGCACGAAAACTAGTCATTTTTGTATTTGGGAGAGGGGCGTGCGTCACTGGTGGTGTGAGTTCCCGGTCATACTGATGTAAGTGGAAGCACTGGATCGCTGGATAGAGCTGGCTAGAAGACCCTGTTTGTGGGGCCTACGCCATCGACAGGATGCAGTCTGGCAGAGCACAAGGCCGCCATAAGTGACAGTCTGCAACAGAGACAATTGGACTACTGACACGGATTGTAGGGGTGTAGGCAGTCGAAAATGTTTATTAATGCGCCTTAACTCAGCAGAACCAATTACTTACTTACTTGAGCTGAGCAAAAGTGATTTGGGAGCAATTGTAGCGCTCGTCATGAGATTTATTCCGCTTAGCGAGTACATCAACCAAATTAAATTGAATTGAAATTGGAGACGTCCCTTGGCCATTGACATGTGTCTGGAGCACGATTAGTGATGATTTGATACAAATAAATACTCAACACTTTTTGCCATCACAAGTTTATTTTTTTACTCTTGTACTTTACTCTTTTTTTTTTGCTTTTTGTAAGATTTTTACTTGGTATCGGGACTTTTTTAAATTGATATTTGGTATGTGACTTGTGGAAGAAGCACAAATAATTAAATATATAGTATTAAGTAATCCAGAGGTCCTTGGTCCTTCACCCTGTTAACTTTGCAAATTTTTCCTATCCTCTTAATATTATCTAGCCCAGCAACATGCCTCAGTTAAAAAATTCCAACCCTCAGATGAACCTTTCCCACTCACTCCCACGCAATATTACGCGCAATCATGCACTGTGCGGCTGTAAAAAGAAAACAAATATAAAGATACACGGTGAACCAACGACGCCTGTAAGAGGAAGTGGGCATTAGCGAGAACAGCGCTCCAAACCGATCTTAGCGAAGTTCCCAACCATCCTGCTGTCACCTCTTTTACACAACAGATGGCGCTATGAGCGGTAGCTCACAACATCGGAGGCGCCGTTTCTAAGCGGCAATAGATGGCAGCTCCATCATTTAGGACTACCTGAACATGTGATTTGAAACCAAATCCCTTGGAAGAGTGAGACAGGTTTGAACTTTTACAATAGTGACAAGTTCAGTTCCCTGTGAAAGACTTTTCTCAAAAGCAGGGAATATTTAAACTTAAGAACCAAATTATCTAGGGGAATTCTTTGTAATGTGCCACCCCATGGCTTTTTTGCGCATAACTCGTTAGAAAATAAGTAAATTTTAAGCCAATGTTAATATACCGTTGGAAAGAGGGTTTAAAGAGCTATGATCCAAGGAAACACCTTATTTGAATTTTTCGTAAATACGAATTTTACAGCCAATTTCCCAAAGTGTTAAAAATCGACACCCTAACATTTTTTAATGTAAAGTGCCACCCCCTAAAAAAATCGCTAAAAACGTAGAAATCTCAAGTACAAATGCATGATTAAGAAAATATATAAAAGATTATTGAATTTAATTTGAATTGAATAGAAAATTACCGAAAGCAAAATGCAAATTGAAGGGTAAGGAATAAAACGGTAATTATATGGAAATTAATAAACAAAACTGAACTAATTCATTCCTCATGATAGAATTAGAGTAAAGTTGACTAAGAACACTTTAAATTCATTTTAATGACAATACCGAGCAATAAAAAGTCATTTTACCGATATAGGACCACAAAACAATGAAAAGAGAGGGGTGGCACTTTACAAAGAAAAAAAGGTGACACTTTACATTTTCATGCCATTTCGGAAATCATTGTATAAATTTTTTCCTTTTACGATATGCTCGGATATCATTTCGGATTATGAAAAACCATTAAAAATGAAGTCCAACATTGATATTTACCTTAGTTTTTTATAAGTTTTTGGTTACTTTTTACCGCAAGAAAAACCTTCAGTTTTTATTTTTAAGTTTTTTCTTAACCAAATTTGACACTTTTTTTACCCAGACCGTGTTATTGCGTCTGTTCCCTCAAAAACCACATTAAAATTGATGTTGTCATATATACCTTAAATGACGGTAGGAATTTTTTTGCTTGGATTGCTGGAACGTCGAAATCGAGCAGGGGTGGCACCTTACAAAGAGTGGCACCTTACAAAGAATTCCCCTATAAGAAAAGTGAATTGATAAATTGTTTTTTGTATGAAATACTCAATACAAATAACCATTCGATGCTTTTTCTCTAAAACTTACTCAGTATTTGATTCTTCTTTTCGGTATCAGACGTGAGTAGAAGTATCGATACCAAATAGATATCGAACCATCACTAATTACGATGAGATTTCTGCTCGCTACATTAGTGAAGGTCCAGTTTTCGGACGTTCTGTGTACATGTGCTTTGGCAAAATGACTCTAATGGAGGATGAGCTACTGGAACTTGAGCTACCGGACGTCCTCTTCTTTAGAAAAGCGACGAACCAGTTAAGAGGGATCATAAGTCTTTGAAGAACTTAATTTTAAAGGTTGCCAACGGTAGAGCTGGCCAGATCTACTTGAAGTAATTGCGAGTAATAGAGAAGGCAATAACTGGGGTACAATGGATAGTAATGTCTGGGTCAACAATATATAATAATAAATAATAGGGGGTCTCACCCTGCGTATTCATTGTATTAAATAACTACATTTGTGTCATAAAAAAGTTGTACCTATTATTTAAATAGATCACTAAATTGTTTGTGCTTTGAAACTGAAAACAGATAAAGCTTGCAAAACTGGGCTGTCTCGGAAGACTGGACAATCGGTGAACCTGCTTGAAATGCTTTTGAATGATTCGAAACTTCGATAAGACTAGGTCCCAAGATGCAACCATTCAGATTATACTTTTTTCTACTGTTAACTGAATATGGACTCAATTACCTGCCTAAGTTAAAAAATCAGATATTACCATTGAACATATGGAAACTTACAGAATCATGAGATTATAATGATTACAAAGCATGAGGCTGACACAAAATTTATAAATAAGAAGTTTTCTGTGCAGAAATGGTACCCTAAATTTTTGGTTTTGTATGCTAAGAACAGTTTTTTTTTAATTTTTTCAGTCCAAAGGACAATGAGGTCCCCCAAATGATGAGACCAACTCATTGAACGTCTCCAACTCATTGAAAGAAAGTTAGGCCTGCTGTCATTTTCTCTCGACTCTGAGTAACCGGGATCCTGCAAGACTAACTGCGGTCATTAGAGGCCACTGGTCTATTGGAGAGCACGAGAGAACCTCATCTATGAGAACCTGAACGAGAAGGAAACCGTGCATCACTTCTTTTGCGCTGGTCCGGTCTTAGCAAGAAGGAGGCGAAAAATGCTAAGCAATCCAATATATCAAAATTTTGATGACATAGTGAACCATGATCTCAAAACTTGCCTTCATCAACCTCTGGAACTGGATATATTTAGAGATCACAAAAATCAGACGACAGCAAACTATTTATTTATTTATTTATTTATTTATTATTCGTCTACCGGGCTTAACCCTCACAGACTACAAAGAATTTACAACTTAAGTCTAATAACAACTTAAATCTAATATAACATTTCGCACAGTTTTTTCTTAAAAAGCTCTCGACTTAAGTCAAAATCGACATTATTGCAAATAGTGTTACACAAAGATGTAAATTTGTGAATCGGTTCATTCTCACCATATTTTGTTCTATGGGCCGTATTATAAAAAATATATCTTTCTCTTAAGCACCGACCCGGCACATAAAAAGGTAAAAGCGTCAGTAGCTCTGGCGAGTCTATCTTGCTATCGTATATATCCTTGATGAACAGGATCCCATACATCCTTCTCCTACTCGTGAGGTCCTGCAGATTTAGAATTCTACATCTGAGTTCATAAGGCGGCATGGATGGGTACAGACGTCGAAGGGCGAACTTGGTGAAACGCCTTTGGACCCTTTCCAGTCTTTTAGAGTGAGCTTCAAAATTTGGGTCCCATATAATGCACGCATATTCCAACACTGACCTAACCAAACACGTAAACAGACTTTTCAAAGTGAGCGGGTCAAGGAAGTCTTTGGAATTGCGTTTTAAAAAGCCAAGTTTAGAGTTGGCTGAGGATACCACATATTCCCTGTGGAAATCGAACTTGAGCTTAGAGTCAAGGTAAACTCCTAAGTCCTTCACAACGGTCTTGCGGGAAAAAACGTCAACATCGTTGTATGTGTAATCGTGGATTAATGGGCTGTTATTCCGTGAGAAGGAAATCGTACTGCATTTTGCAAAATTCAGCCGCAAACCATTTCGGTCACACCAGGATATCAAGAAGTGTATGTCATGCTGCAGTGCGAGACAATCACCACGATTCCGAATAGCGAGGTAAAGTTTTAAGTCGTCAGCGTACATTAAACACTGACAAGATTTTAAGACTAGTACGATATCATTGATGAAAATGGAGAAAAGCAGGGGGCCAAGATGACTTCCCTGGGGAACCCCCGATGTAACAGCAATTGGTTTAGAATAACTCTGGCCAATCTTTACGATTAGTTTTCTATTTGTTAAGTAGGAACCCAGCCATTTTAAGGCGCTAGCATGAATGCCAAGCTTTTCTAACTTAAAAAGAAGCAGACTATGATTCAAACTATCGAAGGCCTTTACGAAGTCAGTGTACAGAGCGTCAACTTGAACTCCATCTTCAACTTTATTGGTAACGAAATTAGTAAATATAGCCAGGTTTGTGCAGGTGGACCTACCAGGGAAAAACCCATGTTGTTGAGTTACGATATGATTCTTGAAAGCATGTAATAGCGTTTCATTAACCAATTTATCCAATAGTTTTGGGATAATGGAAATCTTTGCGATCGGTCTGTAGTTTTCGACTGAGTTTCTAAGTCCAGACTTATAGATTGGAGAAATAAATGCAGTCTTCCACTCGTCGAGTACACAGCCGGAGTGAAGTGATGCATTAAAAATTAACGCGAGAGGAATGTGGAGCGAGCTTGCACAGTTTTTTAGGAAAATAGGGGGTAATAGATCATATCCTGCACCTTTTGAAACATCCAAAGTTGCCAGGGATTTATAGACTTGCTCTTCAGTAACCGTCATTTGTCCAATGTCAACGACTTGCGATAGCATAGACAGATCGCCAGAAATCTGGTTATTGTTAAAGCTATCAAACACTGACCCGAAAAAGTGCGCGAATAGCTCGCAAGCCTTTTGGGGCGAAGTGACGACCGATTCTTTAAACTCAATTGATTTAGGGATTCCATTGATTTTTTGCTTGGAGTTATAAAAAACCCAGAATGATTTGGGATTAGCTTTTATATCCGCCTCAAGAGAATTGATGTACTTCCTATATAGGAACTTGGTTAAGCACTCAAACTCTCTTCTACGGCGACTGAAAATCAATTCGTCTGCATAAGAGCGTGTGCTTTTGTACTTTTTATGTGCCTTGTTGCGCAAATTCTTTAGTTTAATTGCTTTTTTGTTAAACCAGGGAAGGTTAAAAGACCTCCTCTTTACACGTTTTGGTACGAAAAGTTGTAGACTTTCATCCACAGCTTTCTTAAAAGTTAAATACATGTCTGAGAGGTCCATGGAATAAAATATTCTATCCCAACTTATCGAGTCAAAAAATTGGTTAAGAGCGTCGTAGTTCGCGTCGGAGAAGTTAAAGAAGCATTCCGATTCGTAAGAATTACCACTGAACTCAAGAAAAGAAAAATGTACAGCAATTGATTTATGATGAACCGATTCACGAGTGTATAGTGTATTTAGTACACTATATAGCAGGGGCGGATTCAGAAAAATATTTCGGGGGGTTTCAAAAAGTAATTCTTTAATATTCATAAAATGCCAAAAAATGCCTTTTAATTTGTAAGTAGTTCTAAAGTAGATCGTAATATTTCGGGGGGTTTCAACCCCCAAACCCCCTCCCCCTGAATCCGCCACTGCCATATAGCATCTACCGGGAATAGTGGTAACAAAACGGTGTCTTCGAGCTAATTGGATGTCGGAACATCGCCACTGCAACCAACCAACCAACCATGACTAACATTTTTCAACGGTGCTCATTTAATACGAATCTGTATTCCTACACATATTCCGTTGTGTTCATCTGCCTGCTTTATCGCCCAAATATGTTGTCACACAACCACACACACATACACACCAAAAAATCCCGGCCCACGGCAACACATTTTTGCAATTTTTGCAATTCCCCACACTCCACTAACATTCCCTTTCTGCTTTTCTGCCTCGTACTGAGTTTTGTGTTCTTTCATTATTTTTGGGGGAATCCTTTTTTGGTTGATGCAACGAGCAGAGCACAATGCAGTACAAGTTTTTTGCTGTTCACTTTTTAAGCATCAGAAGAAAGGCAAGAAAAGACAGCTTTTGGCTACCATAACCTGATTGTTTGTTGTTGTATAAATTGTTGTTTTTTTTTTTTTGTTTGTTGCGGATAAGGACTGTAACTGCAAAGTACCTTTGAGGAGCGCATGAGGCAGTGATTCGAATTTTTTTTTTTGAACTGAAAATTCTAATAAAGTCATCAACAAAAATGATTCTATGGTAATGTAAGGTATTGACAAGTTTTAGCTCAAAAATACTATAATAAATAATATAACAACATAGTTACTAAGCGTTTGGCGTTGTTCTGAAGTTCAGATGTAAAAATATAAAAGATTTATAAAACAAAATAATTATAGTATATTTTTTTATGCAAAAATCTTAATCAATCAATTTCACTCCCGATTCAATTCGCCCAATTTTTTTTACTTTTACCTAATATTGAACGCTCTATCTGAATCGGAGTCTAAACTGAAGCACACTTTTCTATAAATTTTAAGTTCAGACTTTAGATTGAAAATTGATACAACAAATATTTCTCACATCTTCTTGTAATTTTCTTGATCCGATCTAAAATCATCGAACATGCTTTTCTAGTAATTTTCATTTTTATTCAATCAGCTTTCATTTTTTATTTTCATTTCAATTCAATATTCTTTTTCAATTTTAATTCAACTTCCATTCAACTTTAGTGCAACTGTCTTTCAACTCCGCTAAGCTTAAATTGTATTGCTTTCACTGTAATTTTCAATCAGTTTCAATTATGTTTACGGTAATGACAAATACACTGTAAATAAATGCACAGTCTTTATAAATCTTTTAAATGTATATAAAGAAAATTAGTACTTAAGAAAATTGTTACTGAAGTTTGGAAATTTAGCTCAATTTTATTTTAATCAATTTAACTATATTTCATGGAACATAATACTTTTCATCTCTTTAACACCAGACAGACCGCAAGTTTTCCATACCTACAAAGACTACATATATCCTCTGATATCTCGAAAAGTACACATACACACACAGTACGGATTTGGTTAATTGTTGTTGTAGTCAAAGAAAAATTGGGTGTTGACAGATTAATAAAGAACAAACTGAAGGATTAGTTGACTATAGACAAAGTTCAACAAAATCAAAAATATTTTTTTCGAAGTAAAGAAATCTACTAAAGGGTTCTTCGAGATCTTTTTTAATTATATTAGAGCTCGGATAGATCAATGCTTTTAGATCAAAGCATAAACGAAACTATAGTTCATTTACTAAAGAGTTCTTAGCGAATTCAGTTACAGTTTTCATAGATCAATGTTTTTAGATCAAAGCATCAACGTAAAGCGTCATTCGTTTTGATAAAACCAACATTTAACAAATCAAAGTTGAGAAAAGATCTTGAAAGGATGTTAAAGTAAATTCGTTCTAAGAGAGGAGAGCAAGCAACCAACCTGCTAATGACATCAAAGACAATTGATCGAGATAGAATGGATCTTTTTCTGCAAGATTTTTAAATTTATGAACCTTCAAAGTGAAATGTATGCTACGATGGATTTGGCTCGCAAAAGTGTAGAGACTTCAGTGCGAAGCAGAGGAAAATTTTCTGAACACTTTCCAAGCGATGCAGTATGACCTCAAAATAAACGAAGCTTACTTTAACTTTAATATTTTACTAATATTTTAATATCATACTAAATATACAACAAGAAAGGTATGTCCACAATTTCTTGAAATCTGTTTGAATATATACGTAAATCTTTTCTGGTAAGCAACTTAATGAAAGCTCTAAATCTATCAAAGGAAATTCCTATCTAAACAAATTAATCTCAGTAAATAAGTATTTAGAAAACTTGGAAATCTTGTTCATGAAATTTCTTCATGGATCAAAATTCTGTTTCTTAAGAAAAAAATTAAAGTAACAATTTCATAAAATATTATAAAAATTTTATTCAGCACTCCACATCGTTGCTCAGTTTCCACCTCGTCAAACTGCCACTGAGTTATATTTCTTGAAGGAAGTTTGCCTCCGTATTCCGTTTTTTGAGAAAAAATGGAAATAAAATACGGTAAAAAAGGAACAATTTTATTCAGCTATCCACATCGTGCTGAATTATTCTTGAAAAGATTTCAAGTTGTCTCTTTATTCTATTTCTTGAGAAAAATTTAAGGGAGCAATTTTGTTCAGCTATCCATTCCGTGTTGAATTATACTTGAGAAGATTTCAAGTTGTCTCTGTATTCCATTTCTTGAGAACAAAAATAAAGTACGGTAAGAAGGAAACAATTTTGTTCAGCTATCCACATCGTGTTGAATTATTCTTAAAGGGATTTCAGGATGTCCCTGTATCCTATTTCTTGAGAAAAAAGAAGGGAACAATTTTATTCAGCTATCCATTTTGTGTTGAATTATAAATATTTATGAATGAAGAGGTTTCAAGTTGTCTCTGTACAACTCGGTACAAATGTTTGAGGTGCAGAATAACTTTTTTGGAAGCTTATTTTTTTAATAATTTCAGCCTTTCTTTCAAATCCAAGAAACGTAATATTGCGCATTCATTGATCGATCGTTGATAAATGTTGAATAGTGTTAATTTCAGAAAATGTTGAAAACAACAACGAAGCGTTAAATTGTGCGAAAAACTATTTCTAGGGAAAATCTTATGAAAGTCTCTAACTATTTACTATCGGCATTCACAATGCAATGGAAGTATACTCTGTCTGAATGCTGTGGTTGAAAGGCTGTTCCGATCAAAAGAAAAAAACACCAAAAACATCAGAAGAAAAAAACCTCTTAAATGAATATTGACTTCAAATTTAGAGGAAACACTTGAAGTCAAAAATAATTAAATACATGTTTTTAAATTTTTGTAATACCAAAATCTGATAGGTCAACAATGGGTTAAGAGTTTGTATGGGAAAACATGATTCAATGGTTTTTTTACTTCAAACTTGGTGAAAGTGCTCCAAATGATAAATAAACCGGCAGGTGTTTTTCATTTTTTCGAAAATAAGGAAATTAAGAAATTTAAGAGTTTGTATGAAAAAACATGATTTAATAAGTTTTTTTGACTTCAAACTTGATAAAAGTGCTTCAAATGATAAATAAACCGACAGGTGTTTTTCATTTTTTCGAAAATCAGGATATCAAGAAATTTAAGGGTTTGTATGAAAAAACATGATTTAATGGATTTTTTTCTTCAAACTCGGTGAAAGCACTTCATATTAGAAATAATTAGACAATTTTGTTTTGATGATTGATTGGGCCCATTGACTTCCAACTTGCGTGCAAATCCGAAATTTACCTTTTCGGGGATTTAGAAAGTTGCCAAACACTATAGGCCATATGCTGCTGTTATAAAACGAAAATTTATTGAATTTGTATATCATTTTTAAAAAATTAATTATTGATATTTATAATTAATAAACAAAATATACCAATGTTTTAAATTTTTAGGGATTTTGAATTTCAGGAATTTTTTTTATGAAAAAATCAAACATTTTATGAATTTCGATCATAAACGTTTGGGTTTATGAACAAGGCTTATGAAAGCGTTCATAGGGTTTATGAACGCATTCATGAGCGTTCGGGTCACCCGAAGGCTTATGAAAGCATTCATAAACTTTTGTAAATACATTCATAATTTTTATGAACGCGTTCACTGGTTCAAAAACTATGAATATGTTCATACAGTTTATGCAAAAATTCACAAATTTTTTGAACGTTTTTCGTTCCGTGTAAGAACGAGTCGAACGAGCTGTTGAAGGCAAATGCAATGTAGCACAGTTTTTTCTAGCGTTTTAAATTTTTCTTGTAAATCTGTGATTTTGAATTTGGATTTTTAAATTTTGCACGAAATATAGAAACTGAGTGGGATTTTAATTCTTCAAAAGATCAAAAGTAACTTTCAGGCCGTAAAGTTTTAACAAAAATTAACGATCAATTAATCAAAGTATACATTTTATTTTAATATAATAAAATTTATTTTAATAAATTTTAATAAATTTTATTTTAATAAAATTTATATTGTTTTATTTTTATTTTAATTAATTAATAAATTAATTAATTAACTAAATTTAATAAAATTTATTTTATTAAATTTTATTTTAATAATAAAATTTATTTATTTAATAAATTTTAATAAATTTTAATTTATTTTAATAAATTTTATTTTTATCAAATATAAATTTATTCCTCGCATAGAAATATTACAACATAAAATCGTAAAAATCAACGATCAAAGTATAAACTTTATTTTAAAAAAAAAATTGGAATACCCTCCTCGCATAGAAATATCTCCACATAAAATCTATAGAGAAACTCTACGATATAGCGATTTGAAATGATATTGAGTCCAGATTTCCATTCAACACAATTTCACCACATCATTTCTCACCATGCACAGTGCAGACCGCTGCGTTCGTTATCGCTTTTCGGCTTTCAACTTCCAGCCACTGTGTGCGCCCCACAGCGCGAGGCGGCTGCTTGCTGGGCGAATGCTTCTTGGTGGCATTGCACACTCGCAGCGCGATCAGTTCAGCTTCGTACGCCGACCCGATACCAAGTGCTGGCCCCAACTGCTCTCTTCGTACACAGCGACTCACTCTCTTGCGTTGTGTGTGCTTTCTGTGCCGTTCCATTCAAGTGCCGCTAACAACCATTCGAACGCAGACTCTGCATTCGACAGGATAACAACAACAACGCCGACAACGTTCAGTTTAATTTTCAACGCAACAAAAGAAGTTTTACAAATTTATTTGTGTAAAGATTTGCGCGCGGTTGCAATTTGCAGAGAATTCTATTTGAAAACTACTCGAACGATTTGTAATAAATTTCCAGCACAAACATGAGGGAAATCGTGCACTTGCAGGCCGGTCAGTGTGGCAATCAAATCGGTGCTAAGGTAAGTGGGAATTATTTCAAATGCGAATGCAACACAAAATTTGCAACAATTCAATACGAGAAAAATTACAATCGGACACTGTTGAATTGTTTGGCGATCGTGTAATGTTGAGCTGTGTTGGGGGTCTGTCTGTATGTGTGTGTGTGTGTGTGTGTGTGCTCGAGCTAGTTTCCTTTTTTCGCTGTGTCAGCGAGTGATAAAAATACAAACAACAACAAAAAATTCTATTAAAAAAAACAATTCAGCAGCAAAATTCAAAAATGCACTGCAATTTTTTTTAAATTTTTTTTCTGATTTTATTTTACATTTTTGTTGTTTTCGTTGTTGTTGTTGTGTGCGTGTGCTTGCCTTTTGTTGTGCGTGGCCAAGTGGTGGTCGGTGCGTTTACGCACTTTTTGGGCATTTGCACAAAATCGAGTTTTGTCAGCGGGTTTCCTTAGCAATTTGTGGCAATTGTGATCGTTTTGGTGGCACTGATGATGTCACAGTGGGGGAAATCAATGTCAGGGATGCGAGCTGACAGCTCAAGAAAATTGTTGGAATTTTATGAAATGTTTTTGTTCTGTCTGTTTTCTACTTTATGATGTTTTTTTTTTCATTTGGTAACTGCCCAAAGAATGTAATGCAACGAAGCTGCGAAAAATGATGTAAACATTTGGAAAAAAACAACAAAAAAAAAAGCAGCGACTAGAGGAACAGGTACAACCTGCATTGATTTATGAACACGAAATTCCTTATTTGAATACAATTTACTGGTTTTCGTAGTGCTGACAGCTGTTTGCTTTGACTTAATATTGAATAAACTTTAATGAATCCTTGTTGGCTTTATGACTGAAATACATTTTTGCAATTGGGAAAAACTTATTTAATATTCAAAATTAATTTTCATTCTGGCAAGTCACTATCGATGTGTGTGGCTTGGCTTTGTCCTAATGGAACACAATTTCTCTCCTATGGGCCAAAGCTAGGTGCTTCTAGGTGTCTGTTTTGAAGGTCTAATTGTTGACAGCATAGGTCTGAATTAATAATTTGACCATAAGAAAGCAGTCAAATTCACCAATCATACAGCAAAACCTTGCTGACCATCAATCCTGGCTTGGTTGCTGTATGCAGAGCAAATCGACCACGACAGATTTACTTTTCACCACCAGTCACCATTCGTTTAAGAAATGGGTCCATTATGTTGCGATTCTACAGCAACTCGTTGGTGGAAATTCGCTTCCTGAGGGTTTTTCATTAACACGTGTGGCCCCATAAATCTAACTTTTTTTCAACTTTTATTCAAGAGGTTCCAAACAGTTTTTTGTCCATTGTTGATCATTGTCCATTGATGATCAGACTCGATGATTTTCATGATTTTACAGACATTTCCAATAATTAACTTTCCAGAGCGTGGCGCATCTTTGACATCAAAATTACTGCAACGTAATACACGATATCAAAATTGCGGCTGATTTGCTGTTACTGTATCAGGACCAATGGGGTTGGGGGTTCAAACCCCTCCCAAATATCTGTATTTTGCAACCATTTTGGGTTATAAATATGGTTTCAACTCAAATAATTATATATTGGGCTTAAAACTTGTGTACGGAACCCCACCACCCGAAAATTAAATCTTGGGTGCGCCATTTATTCACATTTTCAGCCATCTGGCTTAGGTTTTCAATTTTAGAATAGAAGAAGAAAAATAAGAAGAAGAAAACTAAACTGAGTCAAGCAATCACAAAACTGTCTGAGAAGTTTTTTTAATACTCGTACCTTTCTAATACCATCAAGCTTAATCCGAAATACAGATAATACCAAAAAATAATGAATTTATTTTTACTTTAATAAAAGATTTGGAATCTTATCTAATTATAGTTACAACAAAACGCACTCATTTTTCAGCAGAAAATCTTTGCAATAACATTAAAAGTTGAAAAAATTAAAACTTTACTTCACGATCTCTAAAGTTTTGCTTCACCAATACTTCTATAACTCACTTGAAATTATGCTTAGTTATAGTTAAAGCTTGATTCTTGTTTTATGGGAAATATCCATGCGAATACATAACTCAAGCCATAGGACATTAATTATGGTTAAATGTTGTTTCACTTTACTGTTTCTTAAATATATCCAAACTGCAAACAAATTCGAGGAGATCCTGGATTTCTAAGAAGATAAACCAAACACGTCCAATCTAATTCCAGAGAACTAATTTCAAATACTTAAAAATTGATCAATTGATATAATTTTCTCCACAGAAATAGCAGAGACTCCTGTGCCGCTAATTTTCATGCATTTCGCTAAAGAAAAATTACGCCACTTAACCTTTAAATACATTAATTACACTGCACAACAAAATTAAAGTTTTTTTTTAATAATTCTGACAACGGATTCTGTTAGAGGGCACCAAAAAAAAATAGACGTGTATCGGCGTTTTTGAAAGTTTACATCAGAATTTTTTTCTAGGGCGTCAAAGTTTTCCTCCTTTTGCATATTTATTCTTATTGTGAATCGGCGTACGAAAACCCATGTAAACTTACATTTTAGGTTCATGATGTGTTTAGCAATTTAATGTAAAATACTACGAGAAACATTTTTATGGAACACTTTAACCCTCTAGCTACCATTTTTATGGGTCAATTTGACCCTTTGTTTCTAAAATGTCAAAAGAGTCCTTTAAAACAGCACTTTTTAAGGACAGAATGTACCACGAAAATATTCGCCATAAAATTCTACTATAGGTCTATGAATACATTAAAGCTCAGAAATTAACTTGAACACTAGAAATAAGCCAAGAATGTAAAGTTGTCTAACTGTTTATTTCGTACTTATTCAAAATAGTAGTAGAAAATTAAACTTTAACCCTCAAATATATACATTATTTTACTTGTTTGTTTAATAAACATAGTTTTTTTCTATCTAAAGCAAAAAAACACTTTGAAATAAAATATATTAAATACCAGCAAAAAGACTTAACCAAAAACTTGGTTAATGTTCCAAAAAATTATATTGGGGTTTAATTTTAAGTTATGGACATTGATAAATCTTGAGGTGGATCTTTGAATTTGGGTTTAATTGTAAGTTATGGACATTGATACATCTTGAGGTGAATCCTTGAATTTGAGAGTTAATCATATCATGACTGTACAGACTTTTCATGTTCAGTAACTAAAGCAACTCAGACCTTCTGTCGTCTACTTTCTTTTATATATAATTTTTGTGTTTTAATTTCCTTCTATCATACACTTTATCCGAATTAATTCAGTACCACTAATTAGTTCAACTCTTTGCAATTAATTAAAATGCAATAAATAACAACAACAATTTCGTTTCACCCCTCTCGCTTTAAATGTCTACAATGCCCTGAAAATACACGTCGATCGTTTTCAACTATAATATTTACAAAAAAATTCACATAACTACATTCGGGTGTGTGAAATAAAAAAATATTAAAAACTTAGAAAGCATTATTTATGCCTGAAAATTGCCGGCAAACAATGAAAGATAAACAATTTCTGCCAATTGGCGCTGCAAATTGAATTTAACTGCTGATTTATTTAGCTTCAAAAATTCAACACGCAAACACCGCCCAGCCGGCTTCCATTCATTTGTTTATTTCCACTTGGCTTCGCTCGACCCCCGAAAAAAAACACAGACTCAAAAACTCTACTCAGCTCTTGATAAAGACGAGACAGCGCAGACGCGCGCTATTCTTATAAGTTGTATCTTTTTACATAACCTTGACTCACGTTTCGGCTACGCAGACAGTGTCGCGAGGCAGCTGTGGCTCAGTCCGTTTGTCGGCTGACGTTTGTTTCGTTAAGTAAACCGCAGATAAGGCAAAGGTGCTGAACAAAAGCCAATCACACACACGAGAAATTGGGCACACAAAGCTTCTATACTTTGTATTCTTCATATTTAATGGCAATTTGACTCAGTTAACAAGTCGCATTTGTACGCTGATAAGACTCTGAGTCACAGACTCGAGAAAACTCATTTGGATTGACACCGGCGGCAACGAGTTTCTTTCTAGCCGCTTAAGTGTCTCGCTGGCGACACTGAAGTGACATTTTCCACGAACGGAATGGTTCATTATTGTTTTCCAGCAAGCAAAACAACTGCTTACACAGGCAGTTATTAGTCTCCATTAAGCCATAAATTGACTTTCACGTGCTCATATGAGTGTGAATGGTCGACAGGTTGCAGAGGTAAAAAACAAACAATTAATTGGAACAATTAATCACCGCATCGGTTAGTTGACAGTTCAGATACCAGTCGAGCGGCTGCTTGTTAGAAAAAAAATTAATATGTGAAATGGTTGTGAGACGACATGAAAGCGTTGAAAAGTTGAGGCATTGCATGCGGAAAGTGTGTTTAGTTGGGAATGGAAACAGTAGAATTTGTTAGAATATCTGTAAGGAATTTAATAACCCAGTAAAGTACCAAAATCAACATGGAAATTTAGTGTTAAGGCTCTGAAAAACCGAGCTACCACGCCTTAGACAATTTTCTGGTGGTTCATTTCAAACCTCTAGAATCCAAGAATGTCAGTAATTAATAAAACCGTATGAACAAAAAAACGAAATAAATTCGTTACAAATTTTTTTTTAACCCTGATATGCCGAAGGTACTATATGTAACTACACCTATAACACATTTTAAGGTATCGGTTAGCAAATGTAAAGTATAGTAACCGCAGCACCTTTAAACAAGTGTACTACTTGTAGTACGGTCGGCATATCCGGGTTAAATAAAGTTAAATTAAAATTAAATAAAATTTAAAAAAATTAAAAAACAATTAAACAAAACATTAGAAAAACGGATTTTTTTAAAAACAATTGTAGCGAAATTCAGATTATTTTTTAATATGAAAAAAAATTATTCAAATTTCAGTTTTGCGGAAAAAAAATTTTTTAAAAACTATTTCTTATTTTTTTAAATTAAATATTCAAATATAATTTTATAGGGAAAATTTATTTTCAAAAAGTTATTTATCTTTAAAATTAAAAATAAAATCAAATTATTATTCAATCATAATTGTGTTCGAAAATAGTACCTAATTAAAATAAAATAAATTTTTTTATTTGTTAACACTAGGATGAGCGATTACTTTGTAAGCGCTAAGTGGAGCAACTGGGCCTTTAATTAAAATTAATTAAAATTAAAAAAAAATTAATATTCAAATGTAAAAATTATGATTTTTTAATTAAAAAAAATAAATAAAAAATAGTTTAAAAAATTCAGTTGTTTTAAATTATTTTGTTTAAATAACTTTCATATTTAAAAGTATTTAAATTAATTACTAAAATAATATAATTTAAAAAAACGTTGAAAAATAAATTATGAAAATAAACAGTTATTTGAAAGTCAAAAAAATAAAAAAAACATAATTATTTAATAAAATATTATAATAAAACAGTTTTAACAAAATTGAGTTTATTTTTTAATATGAAAAACTTAAAACAAAAAAAATTATTCAAAAATAATTTTTGCGGAAAAGATAATTTGAAAAAACTATTTCTTATTTTTTAAATTACATATTCAAATATAATTTGATAGCAAAAATTAACTTAAAACTTTTTTTATATTTAAAATTAAAAATTAAAAACCAAATATTACTTAATCATTTTTTCGAAAATAGTACCTAATTAAAATAAAATATATATTTCTTTTAAATTAAAAACATTAATATCTTTTTCTAAGTGTTTTTATGTATGTTTTGTATGTTTTTTAAAGTGTTTTTTATATTTTTTTAAGTAATATTTTTTCGTAAAAACCAGTTCTTCTTAAATAATATTTTTTGTTTGATTATATATTATTTTTTCTCAAAAACTTTTTAAAAATATATTTAAAAAGATGTTTCACAGAGAAAATTATAATTTTTAAGATAAATTTAATGATAAAAAATAAGAATTTGGAAAATATTTATTATAAAAAATATAATATAATATAAAAAAATAATTTATTAGAGAAAAAATGTCTATATTTGAGATAAAAAAATATTTGTAATTAAAATAAAAGATCTGTTCAGCTTCCTGGAGTTCTTATCTATCTTCTTATCTATATTCTTATCTTATCTTCTCTATCTGGGAACATCAAAAATTCTATAATCAACCTATATATTCGAGGTGTTTACTTGACCAGCCGTGGCTCATGTGATCAGTGCTTTGAACTCCAGGTCGACACTCAACACTAGGTTTAATTCCCTGTTGTACCAAATTATGAAAGAATTGATCTTTCAGTGGCTGCCCCTCAGCAGAAAATGACAAATCTTTGAGAGTAAAATTGTTTCTAAAAAAGGTTCCAACTCGCCGCTTGGAGTTGTAAAAAAATCACACAGACAAATGGTTCCAGCAAACCAGGCCTTAGTCTCGCTATAGGAATGTGTTGGATCATACAAAGTCACAATTGTGACAGTTATTGTTTTTGTTTATGAAGTGGAATATTTTATCTATAAAAATAAAATGTTCGTGGTATATCTCCAATTTTAATTTTAATGAGCATGCAAAATGGGGAAACCCATTGTCCATCTATGCAAGACTTATCAGCAGTCATATAAAATAAAAAATAAAATAACAAACTACACACACAAATGACCAAACTGTAAAGGATCAAGTATGCAAATACAATTAACAGAGCCCCAACAAAAAATATGACAACAAAGCAGAATGAGAAAAACCATATGTGCCGCGTTGAGTAATTTGAGGCGTTTGCCACTGGCTGCCGACACAGGAATGTTTGACATAAAAGTGTCAAATTTCCAAATAACAAAAAAAACACAAATGCCAAACTGAAGCGCACAACTTAAAGTGGGGCTTAGGAAAGTGCAAGAGCCTTGTGACCTTAACTCGATAAAGACGCACAGGGAAAACTGTGAACAAGTGTGCACAAATTTTAAACTGGGTTTTTATAAAGAAAGACACACACCGCAATCGAAGAACTGAAAAGTCATGCAAAAAAGGAAGTCAACTCAAAGGGGCTGAGTCACTCGAAACAAGCGCAGTGTTGCAATCTGACAAAGTCAGTAGCCAGTCACGTGGTTAAAGACTGCAGCGTGGTTTTTAATTACAGGAAATGTTGCCCAAAAATTCAGGTTCTTCCTTGTTGCTTTGTTTGCACATGTTCCGGCGTAGAGAAAGTGCAGGTTTCGTGAGGTCTGCGGATTTATAAGACTTCCCATATGCAAATTACACATACACGCTGCTTGTTTCATTTCCTTTCTTTTGGCAATTTTTTAATCGAAAAATTATGTTTTGAATAATTTTCCTTTTTTTGGCATTTCATCATCATGAATGCATTTTTTCATGGCATTTCCGATTTCAACTGGCTATCGCAAATCTTTACACGTCATTTGCAACATTCATTGCATTTACTCAGCGTTGAGTGCAGTTTTTAGTGCAATGGATGGCAACCCTGCATTATTATCCCAACTTATCAGCGCACTGAAGTGACTGGTCGTATTTACATAAACGTTTCTTTGTTGAATTTTATGCGGTTGTTGTGTTCATAAAAGTTAAATAAAAACACTCTAAAACAAAAACAGCTCCATTATTCATTAAACTGAAATTGCTGAACATTTTTTTCAAGCGCCATTAGTCTAAAATTTCAACTAATTTCTATTGGTGCCATTAACCCTTCACACAGCATCCAACTGTCTCTCGCTCATGTGTAGCTACTTTTTGCATTCTTGTTGTTATTGTTTCAAGTCGTTGTCTCGAAATTCAGCAAAGATATGCCGCCCATCAAGCAGCGGTTATCGCTAACCGCAACGCTTACGCTGGCTGCACTCGTACAAAACGCTGCGGCTCAAGGCGTTTGCTATCAGCTTGAAATGTTCTTTGAACGCTGCAACTGGCACGCTGCACTTTGCGGTTTTTTGTGCTCTATAAGAAAATTTATATTCATTGTTTGTATTTATTAAAAATAAAATGGAATTAAATGCCAAAAAAAAACACATGCAATGTCGTTATTCAGTTCACTGTTGGCGCTACAGTTGCTATTGTTTTTGGGTTTTTATTTTTGTTGTTCTGAGCGTTTTCCGATTTTATCATAAATCTCTCATATATGTTGTACATATATATCTATATATATTTATATGTATGAATAAGCTTTACACAGTTGCTGCCGTCAAGTGAAATTGGAGTATTTTATAGAATTTCCAGTTTGTTGATGTTGTTTTTCTGCTGTTCCCAGCTATAAAAACGGCGCACAATAACAACATTTAATACTGTTGCGGCTCAGCTGTATTTGAATGTCTGCGACACGGCCAAAGGCGAGTGCGTCATTTGAGCTGTGAAAAAGCACAAATTGCGGTGGACAGCACAAAGAATGTTCTCACAGTTCGAAGGAAAAGAGCTGAGGGACAACTTGATTGATTTCAGTCGAGTGTTTTAAGTTAGAGTGAAACGAAGATGAAAGGAGGAACTGCAACTTTATAGCAAGAAATAGTACTTAATCTTCTGGAAGTTATATATGTATATAAGACACGATGCTGTCGGAAGGGGGCCTGAAACTCATCAGAGACTATAAAGACGTCTTGTGACATAGAAAACAATTTTTGCGACTTATTGAAAAATTCATTCAAATCAATTCAAATTCTCACAAAAATCAAATCATTTCTTCTTAACCCTGAATTACGATAGCAATTATATACGAAATGGAGAGGTTAGTGGAGTTTCAACAGTACACTTTGATTTTTGCTTCGTAGCAACCCAAAAGTTGACAACCTCACAGCTCCGATTGTATGGGAGACGCCCTCTGGGAGTGAATTTCTGAACCTTAAATAATTTTGTATTTTTTATACTCAAAAATGTTGCCGAGTGCTCAATAAATCATTTAAATCAGCTCAGTAGTTTCCGAGATAAAATGTTTTCTAGCTTACTTTACTACATTTAGAGGGCAGCCAATTCCATAGAAAATTGCCAGTTTTGTATGGCAGCGCCCTTAAGACTTGGAGATAGCGAGTAGGTATGTTTGGAAGAAACATTCGGAAGGAAAAATAAATGAGTGTTGTTCTTACATTTGAGACATCTGGGGGCGACCTGGGAGCAGTTGGAGCCTATTTTATAAAAACCATAATTTTGTATGGGAGCCCCATTAAGGGTTGGATATAGGATATAAATATGTTTGAAAGAAATGTTCAGCAAGGAAAATTAGTGGGGGTCAGTCATAGACTTTAACCCTCTAAGAGCAACTTCGGAGCAGCTGTGGTGTAATTTATTGAAACTCCCAACTTTTTTGTGACACTGAAACATCCGAACATTGAAATATGAGCAACAGAGAAACTTAAAAAGTCAATTTTTTAACAAACCTCTTACAACAGGCTGTATAAATTTTGATTATGTAAATTACTAGCAAGTTTTGATTGCGAATTTTTCAACTTGAGCTGAATCGACTGTCAGAAACTAATTTTTCAACTGTCCATCGTATAGAATTTTTAGACATGATTAGAGTTAAACGGAGGCTCATCAAATTAGACAATAAACATTTTCATTTGTAGTTTATTTTCAATTATTTTTTACTTGACAGTACAGAACTGTTTTTTGGATCCTATGGGCGAACTTTCGTTTCCCTCAAGTGGAAACTTTAAGTTTTAGTTCTGAACCCTGGTTAGAGAATTTTTTTGTAGACTCAGAAGTTTGCCATTTCCTAACATCGATTGGTGCATTTAAATGGATATAACTTTCCAGTGTACAAGAGTCATGTAGGTACTCTTCGTATGCAATTCCTTTCATATAAAACTTGATCTGCAAATTATTTTGAAAGTGAACCATTTCAAATAATTTGAATTTCATAGACTTTATTAATATTCAATAAATAGTTGAGTTAGCGCTCACTATTGCTTTCATATTTTATGCATTAAAAATGCCCAACTAAGCGAGACAACTGTCTTTAAAATAAAATTATAATCATTTTGCATACATAATTGTGTGTTTTCCATAACTGGAAAGAAATTAAAATTTGAAAAAATTTAACTCAATTTTTTTTGCTCTCATTTCCTTTCACTTATTTTTTCTCACTTTTATTTGGGAAAAGCCAGTTTTAACTGCCAATGAAAAGAAAAAAAAAACAACAATTAAATTACAGAGTTAGTAACGAGAGCACTTTGTGCTGCTAATTTTCTCACATTGTATTCAAATAATTTCCATGGTCCAAACCGACAAACAAAAAGCCGCTGGCCAGAATGTGTGAGAAATGTTGGCGGCCATACGACAGTCAGCAACAAAATGTAAAAGAAAAGCGTTTGCATAGAAATGTTATGTATAAAAACATATATATTTATATATATAGTATATATATTGTATATATAGTATTTAGTGTATAAATTCGCCAGCCATTATCCGCTCGAAGCTTGTCTACTTTTGAGGCGTTTGCAAAATGTGAACTCGCCATAATTTGCACATATTTTGTACTCGTTAATGACATTTTAAAGAAAACATTGCACTCGTGCAGAGAAATTGCTTTGACATTGCACTTGCAGCCATGAAAATGACAGTCTGCCAGACTTTAAGTCAAGTGCCATGCGCGAAAAATGACAGCGCGCACGCAATGTGAAGCGTTGCTGTCTGGTTGCAGTCACTGCAGATAATGCTTTACTTTTTTTTTGTAATTGCAAAAGATAATGTCATTAACATCATCATTAATTCCATTACGATTAACGTCACAATTTTTCGAAGGCTATGACAGTTGACTGACTTTGCACGCAAAGCGAGCGCAGCGTTGCAATTGAAATGTGTCAATGTAAAACATTTGAGCGACACATGCAATGCACTCAAATGCAATTAGAACAAACAATTAGTGGGAAACAATTTTGTGACTAAAATTTTTTATAACTAAAATTTTGTATAACTCCAATTTTTTAGCTATTTTCCTCACATTGATTTTAACTAATTTCAACTTAAATTAATTTCAATTCTCTACAATAAAAATTTATTTCCGTTCATTTCCACGCTCACAACAAAACACTTAATTTTTCTCTTATAAAGAAACAAAAATTCTTCATTAAATTTTTTGCAATACATTTTGAAGATCTTCACATTTTCTTCGATATTAATTTTTTGGTTTTATTAATTCTCATTTTATTTCTTCATACTCGTTATTAACTACTCTTTTTCTCTTCAATTATAACTTTAATCGAATTCAATTGTAGGCCATTGTCTCTGCTAATTACACACAAAAATTTAACAGCCACATTTCCAGCTCAGAAATTTTTGAGGTTAGCTGACGATTTGTGTTGATTTTGTTGGTTTCTTTATTACTGGCTACAGTCTGGTATCTCTTTCCACTTAATTTCATACAATGCAGACATCAGTCTACATTGTATGTGTGTGCGTGTGTGTGTTTTTTCGCACAGTTACAGTTTGTGCAGTGATTTGGAAATGTTCCATGTCGATGGACTAAAAATAATCAAAAAAAAAAAAAGAAGAAGAAAGAAAACTAAAGACGATAAAGCTGAGCTGAAAAGAAATTTGTATGTGTCTTTAAATGAAATACATACATGCATACCCAGTAGGAAATTAATGCAATGATGTCATCAAATGAATTACATACATGCATACCCTGTAGGAAAAGAATACAATAATGTCATCAAATAAATTACATACAAGGATATCCAGTAGGAAAAGAATGCAATAATGTCAACAGGCGGTGATTTGAGACCTCAGAAGGAAGTTAGGTATCTTCAGCTAAAACTCTCTAGACCACTTTTTTCGAAGGAAATCAAAGTTCTCATAGATATCGATGAATTCGTGTTCATGTCAGCATGTTGGATTCTTGCTTGCTAAGACCTCCACATGTTATCCTGTCGAAGCAGTCCAACTAGTGCTTCTCTTTTTATCTCACACTACTTTGAAGAATTATAACTTTAAAGCTATAGAGAGAATAGGTGCTGAATAAAACCTTTTGTGGCTGGCCACAACCCCGTACCGGGTTGTTATGGCTTAGTTAAGAAAGTAAGTAAGTGAAATCACAGGAAATCACAGCGTCACATCACTGAATTCATTTTATAAAAATTTCATGCCTTGGAAAGAATGAATCTTTGGGAAAAATGTCCACGGTTTTGATCAGATTACATAAGCAGTAGTCCGGGCTATGAAGACCAATGGATTTCAATCCATTACTAGACCTCTTACATATTCATACATATTCTTGAAATTTCCTACTGGGCTACAATACTACTTCAGAAAACTTTCAGCGTTTTTGATCAGGGACCGAAAATAACTGTTATTTTACAATTTTCAAATCAAAAAGGCATAACGAAAAAATTGTCGGTGGACTTTTTCAAATATACCATTATGATCGTAATGGCTCCAGCTTCACGAATATTAAACGCCTTTTAAATTTTAGACTTTTACTATAAAAGTTAAAATTAACTGTTATTTTGTGCCTTTTATTATTTCAGCCAAAAATAACTGTTACTTTTGACTTTTATTTTATTGGTCAAAAATAACAGTTATTTTGTGACTTTTATTTTTTCGGTCACATATATCAGGCAATTTGAATTTTTTCGAAGGCCGTTTGACCGACAAAAAAACGTTTGATAACATTTTTTTCGTCGCACAAGTCTTATAGTTCAGAATGTGCGGTCTCCTGAGACGAAAAAAATGGTATCAATAGTTTTTTAGTCGGTCAAACGGCCTTTGAAAAAATTCAAATTGCCTGATATATTTGACCGAAAAAATAAAAGTCACAAAATAACTGTTATTTTTGACCGATAAAATAAAAGTCAAAGGTAACAGTTATTTTTGCGTGATATGATAAAAGGCACAAAATAACTTTTATTTTTGTCGGTAAAAATAAAAGTTAAAAGATAACAGTTAAAATCTGACTTTTTTGATAAAAACCATAACCGGTACGGTCCCTGTTTTTGATCAGATTATAAAAACAGTTGTCTGGGCTATGAAAGCTAATGGATTTCAATACATAACTACACCTCTTAGATATGTTCAAAATTATTCTTGAAATTTCCTACTGGGCTATAATGCTACTTATAAGTATGTATGTAGATATATCGATATACTCATAAAACAGTAGCAATAAAGAAGTGAATACAATTTCTGAAAGCATACAATTAATTAAGACGAAATTATAGCGTGGTCGAGATGCATTAAAGAGTAAATAAAACAAATGATAAGTCAGCGCGCAGTACAGTGTGGGTTCGTTAAAATGCGGCCTCCTCATCGAGCAGCGGAAAGCACTTGACACATAACATATTCGATAGCTGTCTGTTAAAAGAACCGAAGGAAAGATAATTGCTTGTAATCAGTTGTTAATTTCAACGTTAATTAGGCTCAGCATTTCATACAGATTTCAATTTGGGTTTTTCACTCAAGAATATGTGACGATATGTAAGCGTATGTTAATGTTTCGTCAGTGATTCAATGAGTCTACAATGCATTGGTTCATTCTTTTGCCACATTTGACTCAGAATACTCAAAATATGTCTCTAGAAATTTCGGTTGTAGTGGATCAATTAGGTTAAGGAGAAATAGAAAGTAAATTTTTCCCATTGATCAACACTGAGGGAATGATCCAAAAAATATCTTTTTTATACGGTGAACGGATGAACTTGTAAATATTGTGTTCTCAAGTTCAGTTTTCGGAAAATGTTATAATTTTTTCAAATGGTCGTAAATATCAATTCTGCTTTGATATTTCTGAAGTAAACAGACACAAAATACAATCCATATATAAAATAAACAGGGGCGGATTCAGAAAAATATTTCGGGGGTTTCAAAAAGTACGCTATATTAATTCTTTAATATTTTTAAAATGCCAAAAATGCCTTTTAGTTTGTATGTAGTTTTAAACTCGATCCTAATATTTGGGGGGGTTTCAACTCCCCCCCGCCCCCCCTGAATCTGCCACTGACAATAAGGTTATTCACACCAAGCTCGTTACTTTGCTAGTTCAGAAGTCGGTAGTTTTGTACGTGTATTTCGTTTCTGTTTGGTTATTTTACAAAAACAATATACTCGCACAAAACTACCGAGTACCGCACTAACAAAGTAACGAGCTCGGTGTGAATACCCCCTAATGTATTAAAAAAACAACCAGTTCTATCGATTGTCTCGGCTCAGTGATTGAGACAATGAATTACAAACTAAAAAGTTGTGGGTATGAACTTCACCGCAATAATTACGAAAAACTTCAGTATAGAACCTTTTCTTTTTTTGTGTTACACTCTGTTAATGATAATTCTAAATTTTAGGGAGTGTAGCTAATCGATTTGTGCATTGAACGGCTCAAATATTCCTCAAGCTCTGTGGAAATGAAAGTCTTGCAACCAATAGTTTTGATGGCGTCTTAAATGACCACAAATTAAATGGTTCTCAAAGATATGTGACTTCTAATGAAATTTCATGATGAGTTGGTCTTAGACTCTTGCGTACTGAAACCTTAAAGATCACTTGGAGTTTTAAGTAATGAATCCAACCTTCCTGCATCAGGCCTTCTCGTTAAGGCTATGTTTTCCTAAAAACAGGTTGTAGTTATATGTTCCATTGTCCCGTCATCTGTTGTACCGAATCTGCAATATTTTATTTGTAGTAGAGCCTAGTTTGTAGAGGTCACTGTTACAGATTGAAGTCACAACCCAACAACCCAACCATTGGTTCCACCTGCCTTCCCTCCTTTACGTATTCCTACCTTTCTTCCCACCAAGGACCTCACGACAGTAAACTTGCAAATTATTAAAATTTTGCAACACTTTTCGATAGTCGATAAGAAGATTTCTTATCCATTCTTATTCATTTCTTGACTGTCGATGAGAAGACTTTTTATCCATTTATCTTATCGGCTTTGATTCATTTTTTTAAAGTCGACTTCTTATCCATTTATCTTGTCGGTTTCTGATTCATTTTTTTACAGTCGATAAGAAGACTTCTCATCCATTTATCTCGTCCGTTTCGATTCATTGTTTGATTGTCGATAAGAAGATTTCTTATCCAATTTATCTCGTCGTTTTCTGATTCATTTTTTGATTGTCGATGAGAAGACTTCTTCTTAATTTTTTGATTGTCGATAAGAAGAGTTCTCATCCATTTATCTCATCGGTTTCTGATTCATTTTTTTAAAGTCGATAAGAAGACTTCTTCTTCATTTTTTAATTGTCGATAAGACGATTTCTTATCCATTTATCTCGTCGTTTTCTGATTAATTTTTTGATTGTCGATGAGAAGACTTCTTACCCATTTATCTCGTCGTTTTCCGATTCATTTTACGATATTGCACATAGTCAATAAGAAGACTTCTTATCCATTTATCTTGTCGGTTTTCTGATTCATTTTTTGATTGTCGATAAGAAGACTTCTTACCCATTTATCTCGTCGGTTTCTGATTCATTTTTTTAGAGTCGCTAAGAAGACTGCTGATTCATTTATCTCGTCGGTTTCTGTTTCATTTTTTGTCAATAAAAATACTTCTTATCCATTTTCCTCGTCGGTTTCTGATTCATTTTTTGATTGTCGATAAGAAGACTCTTATCCATTTATCTCGTCGGTTTCTGATTCATTTTTTTAGAGTCGCTAAGAAGACTGCTGATTCATTTATCTCGTCGGTTTCTGTTTAATTTTTTGTCAATAAAAATACTTCTTATCCATTTTCCTCATCGGTTTCTGATTCATTTTTTGATTATCGATAAGAAGACTCTTATCCATTTATCTCGTCGGTTTCTGATTCATTTTTTTAGAGTCGCTAAGAAGACTGCTGATTCATTTATCTCGTCGGTTTCTGTTTCATTTTTTGTCAATAAAAATACTTCTTATCCATTTATTTCGTCAGTTTCTGATATATTTTTTTAAAGTCGATAAGACGGCTGCTGATTCATTTATCTCGTTAGTTTCTGATTCATTTTTTTATTGTCAATAAAAAGACTTCTTATCCATTTTCCTCGTTGGTTTCTGATTCATTTTTTGATTGTCGATGAGAAGACTTCTTCTTCATTTTTTGATTGTCGATAAGAAGACTTCTCATCCATTTATCTCGTCGGTTTCTGATTCATTTTTTGACTGTCGATAAGAAGACTTCTTACCCATTTATCTCGTCGGTTTCTGATTCATTTTTTTTAGAGTCGATAAGAAGACTGCTGATTCATTTATCTCGTCGGTTTCTGTTTCATTTTTTGTCAATAAAAATACTTCTTATCCATTTTCCTCGTCGGTTTCTGATTCATTTTTTGATTGTCGATAAGAAGACTCTTATCCATTTATCTCATCGGTTTCTGATTCATTTTTTTAGAGTCGATAAGAAGACTGCTGATTCATTTATCTCGTCGGTTTCTGTTTCATTTTTTGTCAATAAAAATACTTCTTATCCATTTTCCTCGTCGGTTTCTGATTCATTTTTTGATTGTCGATAAGAAGACTCTTATCCATTTATCTCGTCAGTTTCTGATATATTTTTTTAAAATCGATAAGAAGGCTGCTGATTCATTTATCTCTGATTCATTTCCTCGTCGGTTTCTGATTAATTTTTTGATTGTCGATAAGAAGACTTCTTACCCATTTATCTCGTCGCTTTCTGATTCATTTTACGATATTGCACATAATTAAACATTTTTACGAGAAAATTTTGAATTTTTTTTTTAATATCAAGTCAAAAGAAAGAATAAGATAGGGAAGATAGCGAGCTAGAAATATAAAATGCATCTTTTTAGTCAAAGTTTAATTTATTTTCTCAAAGCAGACATTCATAACAACTCACTTATGATTTTTTTAAATTTTATTATTGGATAACAAAAACAATTTTCAAAAAATTGTTTTATTCATATACATAGTTTCAATTTTTAAAATAATTTTTTTCACTTCTCTAAGAAATTTTGGACCTTGACATACGAATAATGCTTATAGGTATACCTGTCGTAAAAGTGATTAGAAAAAAATTGTCTAACATCTAAGCTTTACTATCCATACATGTTTGTACAAAAAGTCAGCTTGTTACATCAGACGCGTTTTATTAATAATTAGGAAGTTTAAGTTCTAACAAAGATTAAAGAAAAGTTCCCAACTAAGAATGTGAATTCGACTCGAAAGTTTGAATTATGAAATTGTGCAAGAAAAAGTCTGAATAAGAGTTCAGTACTCTTGAAGAATACTTTAAATGCTCGTAAAACCATAAAGTTAAATTGTCTAAATTTTATTCAGAACTTGAGATTTCAGCGTGTTTTCAAGTTCCATATAGAACTGTCGTTCTTCGCCCAACCTCTGCTCGTCTTTTATCGCTGATCTCTTGCATCTCTTGTGGTCCCCAACAGTTTTATAGTTGCTCCAAGTGCACTTGTACTCTGCGCCAATTCATGTTGTAATTGTTGTAATTGCTTTCTTTTTTTTTTTATACACTCGCAATAATACTGCAATATCGCAGACACATGCAAACGACTTAACGACTTCTTGAGAATATATTTTAGCAAAGCAAGCGAGAGAAAAAAGGGAAATGTGCAGCGACGTGTGCCAGTCGAGGAAGCGGTGGAAGAGCCCATTGTTGGGTCTGCTGCACAAATTGAAGTATCATCACTTCAATTTGTGTTCTGACTCAACGTCACATATGCCTTGGAATGCCGACGCGCGCAGAGAAGTGAACTGCACTGAAGTGAATTGAAATGAAGTGAAGTGGAGTGAAGTGAAGTGAAGTGTGCGGCGCAGCATTTGGCCGGCAGCGCACCTTTCAATGGAAAGTCTTCGAAATTAGTGTCGTTACTAATTGCCGTTTGTTAAATGCAGGTTTTCGAATGTTTTTATTTTCTTTTTTTTTCAAAAATCATATACAAACTTTGTGTAGTAAGTAAAAGTAAAAGGCCGGCAAAAGTTTGCTTGGACATGCTTGCATTGTTGTTATTGTGTTATAATGTGTATGTGTGTGTGTGCGTTAAAAATCGGAGTATTTTAATTGAAAAGCTGTGGGGAAAAGTTCAGGGAGGCGTTAGCGGAAATCGATTGGCTGCATAGAAAGTCGAAGCTGCAACGTAGAACGCCTCATTGGCGCTTGGAAGACGCAGCCGCGGTGTTGCCCCAAGTGTGCGGCCACCTTTCGAAAGTACTTGGGCGCATTTGAAAAGTTCCCTCTAATTAAAATTAACATGGCCAGTAAAGCAGCAACAACAACAGCAGCATTAGCAGCATTAAGCAGCTGAACGTGAATCAGTGAAAGAAATGACTGCGCAGCGCATGCGGCAAATTGCCGGCCAACGACCCAGAGCCGGCGCATAAAAGCGACTCAAAAGAAAAAAAATAAATAAACAACTCGAAAGAAATTAAAAAACAAGACAACAACAAATTTTGAAAAGAAAAAAACTTCATTGTTGCGACGGAAAAATGTTGGCGCGCCGCAATTTGCTTTGTGGCAAGTGAAAATTTTCCACACTTCAGGCCGCATTGCGGCCACACCGCAAGCGGGCGACCGTCAGGCCGGCAAAACATAGTCTGGCGCAATTGCAAAAAAAAACAAAAAACAACAAAAAAATAGTAGAAGAAATGGTGGAAGATTGTCAGAATGGAATCAGCGCGCGCATCGCCAGATCGGCGCGCATAGACAATAAATGAAGTTGCAACATGCAACAGAATGTGGCATGCAGTTAAAGTGGCAAGTATAAAAATAAATTAGACACCGCGCGCACGGTGTGGTCCGCGGCGTGGTGCGGCGGGCAGGCGGTTGAAATAAGATCAGCCAGGCAGAAGAAGTTGAAAAGAATTTTTGCAGCAATGTTGCATGTGGCAACAATAAATTTTTTTTATATATGTTGCATGAAAGATTAATGATTGAAATGGGGAATAGGGTGAAAATGAGAAGAGGAAAACTTGTGAATTTATTGCATTAAAATTGAGGCGAAGAAGACAAAATAAAAAACCGATTAAAAAAAGCTAATCAAAGGTAGAGAAAGGGAAGAGTAGTGTAAGAAAAAGAGCTCAGAAATGTATAAAAAAATATATGCAACGAAGAACAATGCAAAGAAGAAAATAGAGAAATATGTAAGATTAAGTAAGGCAGAGAATACAAAGGCAAAGATGGTATTTCAGTTGGAGGTCAAAAAATAGTGAATTTCATCTTATTTTCCTCTGGAGCCAACCAACAGTCTGAATCTGGGTCAAACCAGTTCGAACTCTTAATGAAAGAGAACAGAAATCTTAACCCCAGGAATCTTAACCCCATATGGTACATAGTCGGCGAAGAGAAATGTGGTGAAAAGACAAAAGTTAGTTGAAAAGAGAGAAGGAAAAAGATTATCCATATTCTTTGATAGTAAAAAATCAAGAAGGAATTTAAATTCATCCAGAGGACTGTGAGATTGCTGCTCACTTTTATTGAATGCTCAGCTTATAAAAGTTGATGACTTTTATGAAGAGATTATTCGCTTTATAAAAGCGATGGACCGACTTAAAAATACGCCGAGTCTCTAGGAAATTCGATGCCAAGTGCTGCCTATTGAAGGCCACAGAATCACCCACGCCGCGATTCTTGTAATTCTCATCTGCTTCATGTGGTTAGCGAAGATAGAAGTAAACGAGTGCTTCACCAGTCCGAACTAGGAATCGAACCTAGGACCTCTGGTGGGAGAAGCCAGCGCGCTAGCCGCTGAACTATCGACTACTAACAAATAAGAAAATAAGGATAAGATAAAAGAAACAGATAAATAGAACAGAAATAGAAACGAAAATAGAAGAAGGGCTGTAAAAAGATTGAAAAGATATGGAGAAGGAAACTGCGAAGATGAATAAAAAAAAGCAGGGCATAATATAGAACTATGACGCAAAAATATGAAAATGAATTCATGAATTGAATCTCTAAGTCAATGTTTGATAGAAGAAGATATGACTGACGATTGACTCCGAAAACTGGAACCAGAGCCTACTGAAGTACTTTTTATAGAAAAGAGAAGAAAGAAGGATAAATAAGTTAAAAGAAATATTAGAAATAGAAATGGAAATAAAATAAAATAAAATAAAATAAAATAAAATAAAATAAAATAAAATAAAATAAAATAAAATAAATAAAATAAAATAAAATAAAACAAAACAAAATAAAATAAAATAAAATAAAACAAAATAAAATAAAATAAAATAAAATAAAATAAAAGAATTATTTGAAAAGAAATATTATTAGATGTTAATAGAAATATTATCGCGGGAAAAGTTGCGATTGAAGAAGTCTGGAGGCAGCACGAAAAAGTTAGCCTCAAATATTATACAGAAGAGGGAAAAGGGATAAAAAATAATCTTCTTCGAGAAAAAAATTTTATTTTTAATATTATAAAAAGAATTCAGAATTATTGGCTAAGAATATTAAGACACTTTAATTAAAAAAAATTTAATAAATTAAATGAATGTATTTTTAAAAATTATGATTCAAGGACCTGAATAAAAACTTGAAAAGGAAAAGAAAAACCATAAAGTAGAAGAAGGAAAAAATATTATAGCAATGTGTCAAATCGCAATAAATGAAATGAGGAAGCAGAACCAAAAAGTCAGCTTTAAATTTTATAGAAAAAAGAATACAAAAAGAAGGAAAAGAAGATGAATTATTGTAGACACAATAAAAATTTATTTTTAAAAGAGAACAAAACTGAAGAAATTAAGAGACTGCAATTGAAAAAGTATGGAATTTAGAATAAAATGCTTCAATGACCTGAAGAAGCTTTCGAAACCGAAATTTTAAGAAGGATCTTTGTATTCTTTATAATCCAAAAAATAATTACAGTAGTCACTCACAAATTCGAACCACTTTGTACAAGGGGTAGTTCGACTTTCCGAAATGTTCTAATTTCTGTACTTTTTTAATTCATGTATTAAGCCCAAAAATATTGAAACGACATCGAATAACTTGAATTTAATGTCATTTTTTTCTTCGCATTAAAAAAATTTAATACGTTTTATTCGCATACCAATCTCTTTTTAATAGTCTCTTAAAATTTCCCTATAATCCATAAATAAATAAATATATCTATAGCTAAGCAATTTGCCTGAACAATGTCATCATACTTTTTTAAAATTTTAATTAAAAGTTCAATGTCAAAAATTTTTTTACGTTTATTCGACAATTTAATAATTTTTTTGTTTACTGTTTACTGTTTAATTTTTTTTTTTTTTAAATCAAATTTTAGAGCATTAAATTCTGTAAAATATGAGGTTTGAATTTCTGGAAGATTCGAATTTGTCAGAGTTCGAACTTGTGAGCGTCTACTGTACCAGCAAATATTTGAAAAGAAGGTACCAAGGCCAATGGCGATAAAACGGCGCATCTGTGCAAAATCTGGATTTTCTTGCCACGATCAAATTTTCACTCTTCATATGAACAAAATAATGAAATGAAAGCAAAATTTGCATACGAACCACCACCAAGACGCCATACAAAAAAAACAGTCATAGCAACAAAAACACCAAAACATGACACAATAAAATACATACATGATAGGGATTATTATAATAACAACAACAACATGGGTTGCTAAAAAAATTTGAGTAGAAAAAATGTTGGACTAGCAACAAGCCACACTTTACATAGTTTTGTCTGTCTGAGTGATGACGTTGCCTGATGTCTAAAGTTGGGTTGGGCTGTCTGCTTCCCATTCTTCCATGTCTGCCATACTCATTAACATATTTAAGTGAGCTTCTGTTCTGATTTGTTGGGCAAAAGGAAATGTGCAAATTTTAGTCATCAAGCAAGAAGTTCGAAGCGATCTTCAAGTGGCATGGTTTGACATTAGGGACAGACAGGCAGTCAACGGTGCGCTCAAGCATTAAATTTGCAGAATGATAAAGTATCAAAAAAAAGTAAAGGAATATTGAAATATTTATTGACTAATGTCAAGCAATCAATAGAAAATTGACTGCTATCAGCAACTCCCATCAGAGTTGGCCACAATCTGCAAGAACTGTTGCAGTCAATAATTGCTGTGATCGCCCAACTTTTCAGCTCCAAAGTCAGCAATGATCACTAATCGCTCTGCTGGGCAAAAGTATTTTGCTATGTCATAAGTTCTTTGACATTTAATACCACATAAGACTTTCGATTTTGGAGGATACGAACAGAACAAATACAGTTTCGAATCTCAGATCAATTAAATAATTAGGCAATTACTTTTTAATTTCAACTAATTATTTCCAAAACTTTGATGGGTGATTTTCAATTTTCAGCAATTCCTAAACTTTTTCAAATATTTCCCATCAAGAACTACATATTTCCGCCCAACAACAACAACAACAACTGTTAAAATCTATGTTTTCCCCCTCAACCATTAATGGCATCAAATTGAAAATTAAGCAAAATTTAATTGACTGTGAAAAAAATCATAGCATGAAAATGTTCGTTTCGCTGTAATTCGTTGTATGTGCGTGTGTGTGTGGCATCTAAACGTGAATTTCTCAATTATGCGGAAATCAACGAACCACGTTTATCATTTAAATTTTAAATGCTCGATTTTATGCGTTCGGCGCGCACGCATCGTGGCGCTCCCCTCGTTTGTTGTTGTTGCAGTTAATGGGCAATTTCCCCCCATAAAAGCATTATAATTCTACTTTTGAATTACTTTAAACACCGCAAAAAATCCGCGACCTAGTTATGCAAAGTTAAGTAAAGGTTTGTAAATCAAAGTGAATCAATGAATGAGCAAATATTTGTCTTAGACCAATTTTAAAGGTCTGTTCAGACCTTTCTTACATTTCAATACTCTTTTCTTTTTTAAATTTCAAATATTTCTTCGTCTTTTAATTATCCAAAGTTTCTTGTTTTCAACTCCTTTCGTTTGCTCTTTGTTTCTTTCAATTTCAACAACATTTATTTTGAGTCCCACCACATAGCAATTCCCAGTAATTTCAATATATTTCATTAACAACAAAAACAACAACAACTAAACCAATACCTAATATTAACCCCAAAAATAGTGAGAATCAGTAACAACAACAAAAAATAAGATAAAAGCAAAGTTCAGCAACAGACAACATTCTTTAGTGCATTGCAACGTTGCATTGAGGCGTGCAACGCATAAATCTTTCAATTGCAAAGCACTTCAACAGTTGAAACAGTGGCAAAAGCAAAAGCAGCGAATGAAAATTAAACAACTTCCATTGATTTGCTGCTGTGAGCACACTAAATGCTGTTGCCGAGGATGCCTCAACAGCAGCAGCAGACAGCAGTCAACTGTCAATTGTTGCTGCCGCACGTTGCGTTCGAGTTCGGCGGCCAGCGAGTGTCTGTCTGTCTGATCGCTGTGATGCACCCCACATGGCACATGGCACCCGGCTCGATTCTAATTAAAACGGCCCCGACTGCAAAGTGCAATGCGCGCTGAGAATGTGTGCGACGCGTGAAAGTGCGCCGAGGAATGAGAAGACTATGAACATTTAATGAAAAGGAAATTATAAAAATTTTCACACTTGCATTCGGGATCTGGAAGTTTCAGTAGACATGGAAGGAGTGCCAGGCCACTTGAGGTGGATTGTGAGCACAACAATTGGAATGTTTATGACAGACGCATTGGAATGTTTATCGGAGACCAGACGAATGCGCCGACTTGGAGTTGTTGTCATTGTTTGTTTACAGTGCAATCTTCAAGCTGGCATTGAACCATTGAGTGTTGATAAACAAATTTTTATTATAATCTAATGATGATTTATCTGTTGAGAGTTTATTTTGACGAGAGTTGAAGTGTTTTTGGGACTTAATCTTTGCTACAAATTTGTATAGAAATATTGATGATGTGATAAGTTAATTAACAGAAGAGTTCGAGAATGAGAAAATTGTTTGCGCATCAAGCAATAACAAATTATAAGACGCAGAATGTCCAGATTATCAACACAACATATGCAAATTTTATAAATAAAATAAGTAAGTCTTTCCACTAAATTTGATTGAATTATAGGCCCCACATATTAACTAAGAAAGTTTAGAATCTTTAACTTTATTATAAAGAAAACAAAACTCAGGAAGAAGATAATACTCTCAGATCTAAAAAAATTATAAATCATATGATTTAAATTTTTTTGTACTCCTGTACAAAAATTGTACTGTAGGAAAAATTGGCATAATTCTCATACAATGTACATAATTTTAAATAAAAAATAATAAAAACTAAAAATTTAAATAAAGTAAATTTCAGTAAACTAATACAAAATTAAACATAATTCCATATATAATAAAAATAATAATAACATAAATTAATGCAAATAAGATAAATTCCAATTAAATGATACTATTTGAAACACAAATAACTACATAAATGTAAATAAAAAAAATTATAAACAAATATAAAGTATAATAATAAAAACTATAAACAAACAAAATTTTAATAAAAAAAACAAATAAATGAACAAAAACAAATCAATTTAAATAAAATAAATTCAAGTTTAATATTTAAAATTAAGTCTAAGTAATTTCATAAAAACATGTACATACAAATGACAAAAATAAATAAATAAAACAAACATAAATTAAATAAAAAAAATAAATAAATGAACAAAAAAAATAAATTCAAATAAAATAAATTTAAATTTAATATTTAAAATTAAGTCTAAGTAATTTCAAAAAACCTTTACATACAAATTTTTTTTTGCCAAGTTCAGTAAACAAATAAACAATTTCAAATAAATAAAAAAAGTCAATAAAATAAATTCAATTAAATGATTAACTATGTGAACATAATTCCATAAAAAAGATATATTCCATCATAGATAAAATAGATAGAAATATTTAAATAAAATAAAATCAATTTAAAAAATTCCAATAAAATAACAGAAAATTTAGTAAAATAAAATTTTATAAAAATAACAATTAATCAAATAAATGTTAGTTAAATATAAAATTAAGTTAAAAAGATTTCATAGAAAAATGTAAATTAAAATAACAAAAATAAGCGAACACAAATAAAATAACTCCCAATTAATTTGTACATTTGAAATTTGTACATTTGAAAATTTAGTAAAATAAAATTTTCTAAAAATAACAATTAATCAAATTAATGTTAGTTAAATATAAAATTAAATTAAAAAGATTTCATAGAAACATGTAAATTAAAATAACGAAAATAAGCGAACACAAATAAAATAACTCCCAATTAATTTGTACATTTGAAATTTGTACATTTGAAAATTTAGTAAAATAAAATTTTATAAAAATAACAATTAATCAAATTAATGTTAGTTAAATATAAAATTAAGTTTAAAAGATTTCATGGAAAAATGTAAATAAAAATAACAAAAATAAGCGAACACAAATAAAAGAATTTCCAATTAGTTTGTATGTACATTTGAAGCAGACAGGCAACTTACTGTTTATTATAAAATACCATATTTCATTGGAGAGGCCTTCGGTCTCAATTTTTTGTAAAGTGATTTTTCCAAATTTATAACAACCAATTTGAAGTGTGTAATTATTATGTCGCATTATGTAGTAAAAATGACACTAAAACTCATAATGCCAAATTGTATTTTTATGACTCACAGATTCACTCACCCAGCTGTACTACTCGCTTTTAGGAAATTAGTCCCAACTACACGGGTGTCTCTTTCACTGTGCGTTCTTGTCTCAAAAACGTTGCATGAGTTCATTTTCTATACAAAAATAAAACTCTACATGTTGGGTTATTTTTAACAATTTTTAATTTTTCCCCATCACACGTTGACTGCAAATCGAAAATGTTCCCCCAGGAACGTTATTCGTGGCTCGACTGCTCGGCCGCTATTTTGTATGCGACAAAACACATTTTTTCAAAGCTATTTTTGAAACAGGCCGCCCGAAACTCCTGTCGCCTCTCCACGCTTTCAGCGTCTGTTCTAATATTTTGTAAGCGGCGCCACAAAGATGCGCGACGGAGTTGTCAGCGTTCGAGTCTCGCGCCAACTGCTGGCATCTAAATTTAGCATCGCAACAGCACAACCGGCAACACTGGTGTTACCGGTGCCGCTTACGCCTTCTAGCTGTCGCATGCGCCCACTTTTGGTTGCTCCGCCTGACGCCTCTTCAATAAAAATCGCATAAATCTGTTGTAGCCCAATTTCTCACAAATTTTCTATTTTTTACTTAACTTTCTGTCTATTCTTGGGCTTTAGTTAATTATGCTGTGGTTGTTGTTGTTTTTGTGCCATACATATTTTCGATGCATCCGACACTCGATTGCACCGATGTGTTGGTGTTGCCTGTTTTGACGTTGACTGCATTGGGGTCGTCACCATATGTCAAAGTGCCAGAGCTCGTGTGTGATTAGTTTGATGGATGCATTCACTTGGACCCGTGTAGCATCGAGAGGGAGGAGGATAGCTTTCAATGTGTATAAATGAAAATTTTGGAAAATTTATTGGTAATATAAGAAAAGAGAAAGCAA
The DNA here is from genome assembly GCA_964056695.1 of Melieria picta. NCBI lineage: Eukaryota > Metazoa > Arthropoda > Insecta > Diptera > Ulidiidae > Melieria > Melieria picta. Next base: position 104,597,948 of record OZ057400.1, on the reverse strand, counting down.
ATGTGGAAAGTGGAGAAAAAGTTGATTAAAATTTTATCTTCGAATTTAATTAAACAAAAGTTGGTATTAATGAGACTTTGTTTCCATAAGTTTACTTTACGTAAAATGGTTTTCTGTTTGGAATCTTTAGAGACAGAGAATAGTTGTCATAGCAACGATTGTTATCTCTGGTCCAAATGGATCAAATAGCATTTTTATTTTACTTGGACCTTTAGGCCGCTTGAGTAAATTGGGTATTTTTTTATACAAAAGTTTGTAAGCAAAAAAAAATTACTTTTTGAGGATAATCGCCTAAAATTCCGATATCAAATTGTTTATAAAACCAATTATCATTTTTATTTTTTTATTTTATTTTTATTTTTATTATTTTTTATTTTATTTTTATTATTTTTTATTTATTTTTGTTTTAAAAACCAATTGGTCCAAAACAAAAACTGGTATTTTTGTTCCCATTTTGGGACTTTTTTAGAAAAAAAAATTTATTTGAGAGGCAACTGTGCTCATGGTGTGGAGAATCACAAAAGGTAAACGATGACAACACGTGATCTCCGATTCCTTTCCTTGAAATAGCTTTCATAGTTTGTAATTTGAACACTTAAATGGTCAAATTTCGATAATGGAACAACACTAGTAAATACAAATGTTCCCAGTGGCGCATGCCAGGGAGGTTTTGGGGCTTAAAACCCCCGAAATATGTGTTCGTTACATAAATTCTGAGTATTGGGCCCAAAAGCTGAACACCCATACCCACCAAAATGAAATCCTGTGCGCTTCACTGAATGCTTTATATAAAAAATACAGTACTTTTCGTTTATAACGAACCCGTTTAAAACGATTTTCCGCCTAAAACGAACCAATTTCAAAAGTACGCGCTTTATGTTTTCGCGTATTACGGACCCCTTTTAAAGCGAACTTTCGGTTAAAACGAACCATTTTGCCCAGTCCCTCGAAGTTCGCATTAAGCGAAAAGTACTGTATATGTAAATGAAATTTTTTTGGAACAGAAAATGATCCAAAGAAGTTTTTCGATGATTTTTCTGATGCTTTTTCTCTTCTTCTTTTTCTTTCTCTAATAACTTTACTCCTTAATAATTTTTTCCCATCCTCATCGTCGTCATAAAATTATTGTTTATCAACCAGTTTCTGATTTCTTTTGCTGTTTTCTTCCTTCAATTGTTCCTTGACTTCATATTTATTTATTCCAAAAATTTTATTTGAATTTATTGCAATTTCTATTCTCTCTCGCATGCAATTTTTTCGCGTTTCACTTTCTACCTCAAAAGCCCAAAATGCGTTTCAGCGACTCACTCATCACCCATCTACAACTAATAGGCCTAACAAATAATTTATTTTTAATTTTCTTTGCATTGGAATTTTGCAATTTTCCAGCATGTCACATGGTCAGACCGAAAACTGAATTTCCATTTGAGAGTTGCACCAGCTAAACGTTTCTCTCAACACTCAGCACTGACGCTGCTGGCGGGCTGGGCCACAAGACTTAAATGTTGACCGCAAAAACCTTTAATGACAGCACTTGAAAACGTCAAAAAAATGGCTTTATGCCAAAGCCAGACCTGCATTGCACTAACAAACACACACACAAACACAGACATGTAACTGCGCTTGTACATTTTTGCATGTGTGTGTGTGTGTGAATTTCCATTCGCTAGGGGGCCGGTGACAGCGCACACGACAGTCGCCTGCTGACACTTCAAATGCACCCAACCGATGCCATGCGTTGATTTAAAAACCAACAACAACAACATCAACAGCAAATAAACAATCAGCAAAAAAACAACAACAAAACAACTTGATCAGCAGTAGCCGCCAGTGCAGCTAATCGATTACCTTTTGCCAAATGGCCAAAACTAAGTTCAACACGTTAACACCACTGCTTCCTTTGGCCTCTCGCCATATCTCATTGGCCGTCAGTGGCCTAAGTGAAGCATGCAAAATCAATCTTGGCCACCTTCTGGTTACCATTTCGTCGCCTCAGAAAACGAATATCGTATGTTCCATTGAGCCTGGTAAGACATACGTCATTTGTTTTCTCAGACGACGATTTGCATTTGCGCGCAGCTCATCTTAATTGCAATCTGGCGGCGCGCTCAGCTTGAAGATTGCGCGCCCAGCCAAAGTCGAAAATTTGTAATTAATTTTCAACGAGCGAGCAATGCATTACTTTGTTGTTGTTGTTGTTGTAACACCTTTTTTGCGGCCACATCATGCTGATTGGAGTTGAAGTTGTTATTTGTTGTTGTTGCTGCTGCTGTTCTGACTGACATGTTTGCATTCGAACGTGTAATTTCGTGACCAAAAATGGACATTGGCCTAAAATACACGCAGCGCATAAATAATGCAGCCAGCAAATTGCCGCTTACAACCTTTTTATTTTTTTGTCAATTTTTCAAATAAATTTGTACGTTTGCCAAACGAACAAACAAAACAACAAAGTCTGTTGCTGAAGATTTATTGCCCACATTTTCCTAATGAAAATTACATTTTAAGTGTAAACAAAATAATAAGCCGCCACTGGAGCAATAATAGTGGCGCCTACATTGACAGATCTATCGTTGACATTTGTATGGAGCCGCATTTGTGGCAAATGAATGCAAAACCGACCATTCGTATGGGGAAAAAAATTGTTGGTCTCAAACAAATGGAACACATTTAAACGTTTAAATTTCAATTGCAAAATCTCAATACTGACAAAAGTGTCATAACTTTATGCTTTTCGTTGTCATTTTTTGCTTAAAACAGTTTTTACAGTTTTCATGCGTGAATTTTTTTAATTTGAAATTTTTTTTTAATTTCTTAATTTTTTTTAAGATTATTTTAGTTTTTGGTTACTCTTTTAAATTTGTTTGATTTGCATCGCGTTTTTCATAATGAGTTGACCAATGAGTGTTTTGAGGCCATATTTCTTGTTTCTCATGCAAAAGGACCAACATTTTTCATTACAGTTACAACAAAATATCTCCCAAAGTCAGACATTTTTAAAAATATGGTTGAAAAAAATCAAATGACAAGCAAATGTTAATGATTTATTTAAAAGACGTAAAACAAAGACCATTTTAAAAGTCCTTGAAAGAAAATTACTCAACATTTTTAAAAATTTCGAGAAAATACTTTAACCCTTAATTACGAATCATATTTTTAAAACGATTGTTACGAACCTTCGTCATATTGACGACGCTTGAAAACATTTGCTTTCTTCAAAAACCTATTTGTGAAAAAAAACTTCTTAAAAAAAAAGGATGGAATGGGCTCTCCGTTACAAAGATGTGGGCTGAACCAACATTATTTTCGCAGAAAAAATTTAATTTTTTTTAATTCTTTGAGGCTTGTGTGACGTACGTCCTTAAGTTTATGGCTTTTCTGTGCGGCAGGATTCGGAAAATTGGTGACCTTCACCGGAATTTTTGATGTTCAGAGAATGAATACAGCATTTTTTTTTCAAATGTGGAAACCGAGATTGGTTCCAACAAGACGATAACAACGCGCAACATTGCAATCCATTTGTCAGAACTTGAAAAAGAAAAATAATGTTAACATGTTGAATTGGCCATTTCAGTTTTCAGATACCAATACAATTGAAAATATCTGAAGCAGAAATTTTAAGAAAAAATATATCCGAACAAAAGAACAACTTAAACTGCTTTTAAAATGATTTTGGAGACAACTGGAGGTCTTCTATGCTGGAAAATCAGCTCTAAGCTGTACACAAAGTTTGTCTATAATTAAAAATGAAAGAGATTGGACAAATTATAAAATATTAAGTACACATTACACAAAAAAATTGTAAAATAATTTAATAATTATTAAATTATTTTTTCGATTATTTCGCTTTTATGAAACTCACTGTTATCCTTGCTATCATCCTGACCTTTAGAGTAGAAAGCTCAGTGTGGTCAATCGAGTAAGAAACGGTGAGAATAACTTTTGTTTCAAGTTAGAAGTTAGAAAAAGGTTTTTATTGATAACAAATGAATTAAAATTCGTTTATTTATTAATGATAATCATACCTCGACGTATCAGATATCTCTCCAAAGAATTGTAATTTTAATTTAATTTATTTATTTATGTTGTACAGAAAACTTGGTCTTTTTGATATTCATTAATGTGCATATATGTTGATATCATAAATCCAAAAAACTTAACAAAATAAATCTTAACACTAACAAAACAAGAAAAAGGAAAAGAAAATAGTTACAAAATAGTAAGAAAATAGTAAGGAAATAAAGATAAAAGAACAGAATGAACGTTGAAGGACCTTAACCCTTACATTACCTTGTACTGACTGCTGTATCAACCTTTAGACATGCCTTCTCTCCACATTCACCTTCTGTGTGTCCGCTTTTGTGGTGTGTCTCGAAAACTTAAAAACACTAAACGATCAATTTACAAGTTTTAAAATTATTTAAATAGTTTTGATTAAAGCTGGTTTACTTAAAAACGAGAGCACCTCATATCTGTTAATCTAAATAATGTAACTTGTTAATCTATATTTAAAGTGGGCACTGCTTTCTAGGTACTACGGTACAATTCATTGTCTGAAAAATTCAAAGTGACTGGGAAAAATTTTGTGTCGGAAAAGTGATTCTCCTATTGTGGAAGAAACTTTGGGGTTATTGTCAATAAGTTAAGACCCCTGAGAGATGGAGCCTTCCTCATTAATTGCTCAGATTCCTCACATTAACTTCTCAAAAATTTTGATGTATCTTGGGGTTTCTTTAAATCAAAGTTATCCTTGGCAACTTTAACATCTTGCTTAACACTAGAAAGACCATTGCGGTCATTTTGACGATTTTTCATTTGTAAATATCTGTATTTTCTATAGTATTTCTATCAACTTTTGCTTTGATGACTTTTATTTTTTTATCGGGTTCTACAATTAGTTCTACAATTAGGGTTCTACAATTACAATTAGCCAAATCCGATGTGTACTTTTCGAGACATCAGCGGGTATAATATGTAGTATTTGTAGGTATGGAAAACTTTCTCAGTCTTTCTAGTGTCAGTCATCGATTCTGTGATGCCATGATGGGTGTCATTGCGAGCGTAGTGATTTAATATGAAATATAATTAAAAACTTACATTTTTTGAGTGCATGTTTAGTGCGACCATATCACGCTGGACACTACTGAGTTGAAATGCTTGAATGCTAAATGGGAAAAAGAAATAAGTGAGATGAGGTAGCATTATTTTAGACTATGTGAAGCTTAACATGAACAACGTTGGCTTCTTCAAGTTCAATTTGATTGATGAGTGCAGTATTTTATGAAGAAGATTGTCTTCTTTTTTGTTCATAAATATTCTTTCTTGTATGAAAGCGAGAGAAAACCAAAGATATATGAAGTGTTCTTCGGCATTTTAATGTTGCTTGGCAATCTCAATTGTATTGTTTAATCTTTATTGCAGCTGATTGCCACTTTCTCATTATTTTTTTTCAATTATCTGCACATTAAAATAATTGAAAATTGAAAAGCACTAATTATTTTGTTAATTTCTTTTCGCTCTTACAGTTCTGGGAAATCATTTCCGAGGAACACGGCATCGACAGCAACGGCATCTACGTTGGCGACAGCGATCTCCAGCTGGAACGTGTTAGCGTCTACTACAACGAAGCATCAGGCAAGTTCCACTCACTTTTCAATTTCAATTTTAATTTTCAATTAAAATCTTCACTTCGGATGTTCGGTGCTTCCATTTTCCCGCCATTACTGGCGGCAGTCCGAAAATGATACGCATTCAGCACGAAATTTGAGCAGCCAGCATTTCCCATCTGCCTACATTTCCCCATTTATCATGCCATGTAATTATGTATGTGTGTGTGTGTGTGTGTGTGTGTTTGTGCATCATCAACATTCCAGCACGATCGCCTGCATAGGCCAGCCGCTGCAATGTTTGTGCCGCAACGCTTTAGCTGATGAATCAATTTTCAACTTATTACGCCTCAATTACGCCGAGTCCACCAAGATTTTGCTGCTGTCTGTCCGCTGGTGAAATCAAAGCAGCACAGTGCGGCACGATCGCCATAGCTCGCTCGCGCTGGCTGACTGTCTGCCGACAACCCATCCAACGCTGGTGCTATGCGCCTCGCACCCCCGCACACTGCAGACCGCTGCCATTCGGAGCTGCTTATGGACAGTCAGTAAATTCTGACTGCACTTGCAGTGTTGCACCGCCTCGACGTGCCACTTCGACTGTGCGCAGCGTTCGCGATTGGCGCGCGTTGGCACGCATGCGCGAGCCGCGCACGTGCCGCGCATGTCAAACATTTTTGACAGTTCTTTGAATCATTGCTCGTGGTGCGTACGCACTCGTCGCGCGCTGACAGCCGCGCCATTGCCAGTTGTGATGGCGGCTTTAATGGCAACTCAGCATAATCGTCGCCGTTGATTTATTGAGTGATGTGTCACCGAGTGCGGGGCGCACAGAATTGGGCCCGCGGCTATCCACTACAAGCGGACCATTTACGGTCGCTTCGATTGCCACATTGGCGTTTAGACTATTTTCGTTCGGTTTTGAAACTGAAAGGCCGGTCAGTCAGTGGCACAATGGCTTTCATTTTCCATCGAATTCTAGAGAAAACTTCCGCCGATACTTTTTTGGAATACGAATTCGAAGGAGTGTTGAAGTTGTACACCTGGGAATGTGAAGAATTCGTACAAGTTGCAGTGTGTCATGCAAAATGACCTTTAAATGAATAGAATAACAGTATTACTTATGCTCATTAAAGAAAATTATAGAAAAAAGGGCTGTCACAGTTGGGCTGTGAGCTATTATTCGAACTTTGAACTAAACCAAAACCAACATTTTTGAAATTTTCAAATACAGTCGAACTTCCCTATAATGAATTCACACGGGACCAGAAAAAAGCTTCATTATATAGAAACTTCATTATATAGAAATTATGATTTTTTCATCTTTTATTTAAAATAATGAGGTATTTTAGTTTGGATTACACCCTTCCACTTTTCATCCTCAACAAAGCCTTCTACTACATTTAGAGACTTAAAAACATTATTCGGTACGTTGCTCTTCATCTCCACAAAGGTTCGAAGTACATCAAGAGAAGTAGAAATTCGTCCCAATGCACAGTGATTCGACTCCATACAACCGCGGGACAAAATTAGAAGGAGTGGTCCGTTCTTCATAAAATTTGGTATACTAGTTAATCATGGTCTGCTGAATTGAAATCTCCATATAGTTTTTCTTAAACTGTTGTAGTTTGGCAATGTCTGAGACTTAAATTTGCAATTTTCGTCATTTTTGGTGAGCTATAGCAACGAGTGTGTTGGCTAGATTTTTCAGATTTTACATTTAATCGGTAACGTCAACATTGATAATTGCAAAGAGTAACAGAAATTGTCTTAGGACCCTTTAGTTTTGCAATAAAAACGATAATAATAGGCGTATGTTTTGCTTTTTTACAGTTTTCTCAATTTTTCATGCTGATTGCATACTTTTAGGGATGAAAAAAATAAATTTGGTCGAAAAATAGGTGTTTAGACCACTTTTCAAATAGAATTATTTTCTGACATCGGAAGATATCGGAGGATGTAATTAAATTATCCGACAAAGAAAGAATGCTTCTTAAAATAAAAAAATCCAGGAACATACTTTCACATACTTTTTAGATATTTTCCTCTAAGTTTTGCCAATTTTCAGATTTTTAATTTAGAAAAATATTTTGATGTAAAAGCCTCAGCTTTGCCAATTTTGACAAAATATTAAAAGCGAAAATGGCCACAACATTTCTTAATCTATATGGAAAGTTTTAGCAACTTCTTGATAACCATGTTTTTTTACAATTTTTTTTACTCAATCGACTAAAAAACAGAAATTATGTGTTTACATTTTTTTGTAAAAAAAGTTTCAACTTTGAGCCGCTTTTGCACACACACTAATTAATTTTTTGCACAGATTTTTTGGGGTTTTCTTAGTTGGAGTTTTACCTTTCAAATGACATCAAAATCATTAAATTCTGAGACTATACATTTTTTGAATTTTGTCTATGGAACGAATCACTGTGCAATGTAGGTAACACCGCATCCGCCAATTCTTCTTCACTGGCCATTTCTTTTGGGGTTCCCCTAAATATGTTTTACTTTTTTTCGGTGTTCAGTGTTGTTAATATGCGTGACAGAAAATAGCATTCATTATATGGAGACAAAAAACGAATGAAAGCGAAGTTTTCAACTAAAAAATTTATTCATTGTAGAGAAATATTCACTGTATGGAAATTCATTATAAGGAGATCAAAATGCACTTAGAATAGAACGATAGAGCTGTGTCTTTGAAATTAATTCATTATACGGAGAACTTCATTATATAGAAGTTCACTATAGGGAAATTCGACTGTACTTGTATCAAACCATTAATTTTTCAAAAGCGTTTCGAATCAAACCAGTTCAGAAAATTGAAATAGTTATTTTTAACCATTTTTGTAGTTGATAGCCCTGGGACTAAGATCGAGCTGGAGGTCAGCCAAACATGTCTTACGTTGTTTTTTTTTATATCATTGGAAGAACGTTTTTTTCCTGGTTCACTCCTGTCGGGAGCATAGGGGCCCCCACAAAAGATTGCCTTGTGTTGGTTACGTTAATCGGTTGTGTTTTTTTTTTGCCAGGGTAGGTGATTGTCCTGCCATGTACCGCCGCTTAGGCACGACGCCTCCGAACTACCACTCATAGCGCCATCTGTTGTGTAAAGGAGGTGACAGCGGGATGGTTCGAGACTTCGCTAAGAACGGTTTGGTGCGCTGTTTTCACTAGTAAACGTTTCCCCTTGCAGGCGTCGCTGGTGCACCGTGTAGCTGTATATTTGTTTTCTTTTTACAGCCCCACAGCGCATGATTCCGCGTAATATTACATGAGAGTGAGTGGGAAAGGTTCATCTGAGGGTGAATTTTTGAACTGGGGTATGTTGCTGGGCTAGGGAATATTTGAAGGACAGGAAAAATTGGAGTGCGATACTATGCACCAGGTAGGAGCCGAACCCGCGACCTCCGGGATGATAGGCTCGGTCACTCACGCTAGGCTATCGAGGCTGCCATGGATGAAACCTATACAACTGTTATTCTGATTCGGAATAGCGTATTAGAAAGTTCTCATATAAAATTATAATAAGTACTCTTCTCTAAGAACTTTGCTATTGACTACTGAGAGGGCAAGAGGGCTTCTTTTAAAATAATGTACGCTACATTGTTATTCGAACCCTGCTAACTCAGATGTGAGTAAAAAAATATTTATGGGAAATACCACCATGTATGAAGTGCTATTTAAACATCTGATTATATAGGAATTTCAATCCTTGAACTGGTCCAGGAAAGGCTGACTGAAGAAGTGACTGGGTGACCACTCTCTTTGGGCGCTTTTTCTACAGGTAATTCTTTACCAGTTAGCCCCACTCAGAAGTTATAGTCTTTCTTCTACTTGATTTTTGCCGGCCTCGACAATCCAGTTGGTAGAACGGTGGGTTTCTAATACTAGAGATACTAGGTTCGATTCCTAGCTCAAGCTGGCGAAACTCTCGTTTACTTCTATAGCTATCCACATAAGGCAGATGAGAATTACATGAATCGCGCAAGTGAGCTCTTGGCAAGCAATGGTCAAACCTCTAAGTGTGAAGGAAAAATTGCGGAAAAACCGCCGTTCGAATTCGGCGTGAAACTGTAGGACCCCCAGCCCCCTTCCCTCATCCATTTGAAATGTGTGTTGTAACACATGTTGAAAAAACAATGTGTCGTACACATTTCAAATGGGTGAAATTTGTGGGACCCACATAGAGGCCTAAGTATGTCTCACACAGAGGCAGCCACTTTAACCTGCCTACGTGATCTTTCCAACGGAGGTCCTTCTTCTTTCGCCGAAGCTTCATCGTTCAATCGGATAACGTATCCAAGTCATCCGTTTAGTCCGATAAAACGAGTTTATTGTTGTTAGTGGAACAAACCTTCTTTTCTCATTGCCACAACCACTAACCATCAATTATTTCAATCAATCCAAAGACCGCTGTGTACCTTCGTGGCAGCTTCTTCTTCTTCTGTACCCTAAAGAAACATGGGTAGAACAAGCATCCGGTACACACCATCTCTAACCTCACATTTTCCCTGCAGAACAAACGTCACACACTCTAACCTTACATTTTTCCTTCCGCTCATTTTATTGTTGTTCTATCTAACACACATTTTTATGCCGATTTTTCTCTTTATTCCAAGTTCTCCCCTCTATTTCAAACTTATCGCAAATTTCATATTAAAATCCTTCTTGTACTCTTTCTTGCAGCGGTCACTCGTTCCTCCGGTGGTAAATATGTGCCACGTGCCATTCTGCTCGATCTGGAGCCGGGCACCATGGAATCGGTGCGTTCGGGCCCCTATGGACAACTCTTTCGTCCCGATAACTTTGTCTTCGGTCAGTCGGGCGCTGGCAACAATTGGGCCAAGGGTCACTACACCGAAGGTGCTGAACTGGTGGATAATGTTTTGGATGTGGTGCGCAAGGAGTGCGAGAACTGCGACTGCCTGCAGGTGAGCATAAAACAAAACATCTACTTAAATCTAAACTATTTATATAAATCTTCATTGAACCTTCTTCGTCTCTCGACACCTTTCGCAGGGCTTTCAATTGACGCACTCGCTGGGCGGCGGCACCGGCTCCGGCATGGGCACCCTACTCATCTCCAAGATACGCGAAGAGTATCCGGATCGCATTATGAACACCTACTCGGTTGTGCCGTCGCCAAAAGTCTCCGATACCGTTGTCGAACCCTACAATGCAACACTCTCCATTCACCAGCTGGTGGAGAACACCGACGAGACGTACTGCATCGACAACGAAGCGCTCTACGACATCTGCTTCCGCACGCTGAAGGTGTCCAATCCCAGCTATGGCGATCTGAACCATCTCGTCTCGCTGACCATGTCCGGCGTCACCACGTGCCTGCGCTTCCCCGGCCAGCTGAATGCCGATCTGCGCAAACTGGCCGTCAACATGGTGCCGTTCCCGCGTCTGCACTTCTTCATGCCCGGCTTTGCGCCGCTCACGTCGCGCGGCTCGCAGCAGTACCGCGCCCTCACCGTGCCCGAGCTGACGCAGCAAATGTTCGATGCCAAGAACATGATGGCCGCCTGCGACCCGCGACACGGTCGCTACCTCACCGTGGCCGCTGTGTTCCGCGGCCGCATGTCCATGAAGGAGGTGGACGAACAGATGCTGGCCGTGCAGAACAAGAACAGCTCGTACTTTGTCGAGTGGATACCGAACAACGTGAAGACGGCCGTCTGCGATATACCGCCCAAGGGACTCAAGATGTCGTCGACGTTCATCGGCAACACCACCGCCATACAGGAGCTGTTCAAGCGCATCTCCGAACAGTTCTCGGCCATGTTCCGGCGCAAGGCCTTCCTGCACTGGTACACCGGCGAGGGCATGGACGAGATGGAGTTCACCGAGGCCGAGAGCAACATGAACGATCTGGTGTCGGAGTATCAACAGTACCAGGAGGCCACCGCCGACGACGAATTCGATGCCGAGGTGAATCAGGAGGAGGTCGAGGGCGACTGTATTTAATGTGAAGCGCCGACAAGGAACAAGCTGTGTGTGGGTACAGAGGAGAAGAAGGGCGCAACAGCGAGCTGAGAGTAGAAGGCAAACGGATGTGAGCTGGCAATGGCGGCAGCAGTGCGAGAATTGCAACATACTCTGAGCGCCACTGAGGCTGTCTGCTCTCTCTCGCTCTCTCTTTTGATCACGCACACACACAGCCACACCCATGCACACACACACTGATACTGAACCTACACACAGAGACGCATGGTTACGTTGAAGCGGCTCTGGAAGCGGAAATCGTAGTTTTTCACTCGCAAAGTAGAAGAAAAAATGTTCCATTTTTATTCGATTTTTATAAAATACGCGTATTTAGTAGAAACGTTTTGGCATCGCTGCAATCAGTCACGCACTTACACACCCATTTTTGCATACATACATACAACATGTACTAATTTTAAGTCACATCTCGAGTCACATCATCGAAGCAAAAAAACAAAAACATGTCAATAAAACGAAAACACAAAACGAATCGAAACACTCATCCATTTGAAGCTTTTCTTCTTCTTCTTGTTGCTCATTCAAACGTTAATTTTTTTCATTTCACTCATTCATTCATTATTTCACTGCTTCATTTTATTTCCATTTCATTGCACTCAAACATTTCACTCATTCACTCTGTCACTATCTTTAATTTTTCACTCAATATCATTGCCGCTTTTCATGCTTTCACTCATTTTCCCACTCGCTTCATACAGTTTCCCATCACCGCTGTCACTCAAATGTTCGCTCAAAACTCACTCAAATCCACAACTCAACACGCCACACTCTCATTTTCTCTTCTGCGTAACACATAGTTTTAAAAACCATAATTACATACAAAACGTTTTTTAAAGTAAATAAACGAAATGTTTAATATTTAGACTTAGCATTTTTTTAAGTATTAATTTAACTGCACTTTATTCAACCCACAAAAAAACGCTCAATTCAAACAACTTCTCATCAAAAATCTACCACTCCAGCACACTCCGGGTTTCGCGATTTAGTGAACAAACAAAAAATTAAATAAAGTATTCACTTTTTTACAACCACATGAAAATACAGTTTTTCTATATCTTATTTGTAAAAATCAGTTTAAACCAATTAAGTAATGGAAAAACGTGGCAATATCAGCTGACCCAAAGATTTGCAATTTCTTTTACACAATTTATTGTAATTTTTAATTTGCAATGTTTTGCTGCATTCTGCTTGAAAGTTTTTTTAAATAGAAATAAAATTCATTTTTTCAAACGAATATTTTATTTGTATTAAATGCACCGAAATCTTACATACACACATTTGCATATAAAACAACAAAAGTTTGCCCATTTGAATATATATTATTTTCTTATTTAAAATTAATACTTTTAATTTACTTACATATTTAAGCAAATTGTGCAAATTTGTAATGCAAAAACAATTTTAAGTAATCAAAATTTTAAAATCTGTTAATTTAATATAAATAATAAAAACTTTAAATACAAAAAGATATATGATTCATATTGTTTTTATTTTAATAGAATTGGCAATGAAACGAATTTTCGTGAAGGAGAAATTGAAAAACACAAAGTTTTTGATTTTCTTTTACATTTATTTATTTACTTGAAATTTATAAAACTCTTATTAAAAATCTCAAATTTTTATTCAGCGAGCGTGGTCTGAAAAGTTTTATAATAAAAATATATCTGAAACTTTTAAAAAACCTTACACATTTTTTTATATTTCAGTAAATCTTTCCCTACAAAACTTGACATTAAAAATGCTCCAAAAAACAAAAGTATTCTCTAGACTACTTTTAGGTCGCTGAACACGAAACTGAAAATCCCCAAAAATTTTTTTTTTCGAAGTGTTTTGGAAAAAAGTGCAAAGGTTAAGGTGAGTACATAGCAAATTTTGTGGCAAATAAGGGATATGATTCCATTGTGAAAGTTTTACAAGTACTGGAAGCATTCAATACCCAATTTGGGAAGCACTGTATAGTACTGAAAATTTGCTAAGACATAAATTCCAATTGGGAAAGCAACAAAACTAATTTTAGTGCATACACAAACCGTATTTTCTCAACACAGTCAAACCTGCTGCATACTTTTAGGGTTTCTGTGCAGAACTCCACCAATGGCTGTCAAATGTTTAATAAGCAAAGGCTCACAAATTTTTGTATAGCGTAGGCAAACATGCATTTTGCATGATTTATGACAATAAAACAATTTATAATAATTATGATAAAATTTCTAATTTTTTAATTAAATGATTACATTTTAATTCAAAATGTTATTGCAATTTTGTTTATCATTGAATAACTTCTGAATCTAAGATTTAATTTCATTATTTCTAATTATTTTAACCCTCAAACCGACTAAGTGTTAATTAAAACCACATCATTTTATTAATAATTAATTTTTAACTACGAGATCTTTGAGAAAATCGTTACTACATTTACTAGTGCTAGTAAAACAACCGTTTTAAATTAAAACAAAAAATTAATAATATTGTACATTTAGAGTAATTTTAAATTTAGCAATAGGTTCCCTGAGGCAGTTTTTGATATTATTTTTTATTTTATAATTAAACAAATTTAATGCAACTAATTCCTGAGTTTTGCTGAATATTTATTTACAATTTATGTCATTATTACTTAATTACAATTTATTGTGTGTGATTATTACAATTTGTTTAAATAAATAAAATATATGTGTTTACATAAATAAATTAAAAAAAAATAATTAATAATTGGACTAATTTAATAACATTAGTTTTATGTTATTTAAATAAATTTTTTTCTTAAACTAAAATTTATATGACTACAATTACACGTTTTAATATATTTGATTCATTAATTTCATTCAAATTAATAACAAATATTGGTTTGAATAAATAATTTAAAATATGAAAAGTAATTCAACAAATTACAATAATAGTTAAGTATACTGGAAACAAAATTAACTAGAGCCAAATTTTGAGTAATTCTAGAATATAACGAGAAATATATCTTAAATAAAAATTCAATGCCGGTTCAATAAAATTACATTATTTAATTCACTTCAATTACATTATTTAATTAAAAAGTAATAGAAAATTAAAATTTGTTTAACCAAACCTAATCTATTTTTAGATAAAAATTATGAATTCATACTTTTCAAAAGGTCACATAATATAATTTTATTTGATTAAATATTAATTTAAATCTAATATTAATGAAACAACACAAATTTGAATAAAGGAAAATGTTGGTTTTAAAAAAGAAAATAAAAAATTAAAATAAGAATTTGCGAAAAATATAAATTAATATAATCAAAAATTGCATTAAATTTTAATTTAATTGATTTTTTTTAATAAAAAAATAATTAATAAATTAAAAAAAAAAATGAATTAAAGTCTGTTTTCAATATAAAACTAAAATTTATACAATAGCAGAATATAATTAAAATTTATTTTAATTATTTAAATTAAATTTAACAGATTAAGATTGAAATGCTTGCAACTACACAAATTATTTGACTTATAAAAAAAATGCATGCTTGTATTAAACAATTTGATTTATTTAATTATTGAATAATTCTTGATTTGAAAAATTTTTAATATTAAAATTTATGAATTCAAAGTATCAAAGAAATAAATATTTAAATTACGTTATTATTCAAATACATAATTTATTAATTATTAAAATAGTGTAAATCCATAAATAATTTATTAATTATTAATAGTTATTAATAAGAATCTTTTAATTATAATTTTAAGTGTCAACTAAGTAACAAAATTAATTAATTAATAAATGAATTTATTAAAACTTAAAACTAAAATGCACCCAATTACACAAAATTGATAAACGAATTTCGCTTTTAAAAGTTAGTATCAAATTAAAATTTTAAAGATGAAAATTGAAGGCCAAATTAAATTAATTATAATAAGTTAAAGTTATATTTAGTCAAGAACTAAACAATTAATATTTATTTATTTATTTGTTTGAAATATAATTACAATTATGTTACAATTAAGAAGGCAACTAGCGGCAAAGGATATCGCCCTTAAAATACATAATAATTGAATAATTAAGAACTA